>OX596381.1:220414970-221014970 GCA_951394425.1 Tipula unca
ATTACAAATATTGCACATTATATATGACTTCGAAACTATAATTATTAATTTTATTCAAAAATTTCACAAGACTGTAATAAGTAAGAAAAAAAATCTTAACTTTACAAAAAAAAGTGATATGTTTCTTAAATACATGTTTATTAAATTATATGCGTATATATAACAATAAACATAAAGACCTCGAGTGAAAGTTATAGTGCACATACGAGTATTTTGTGTATGTTTGTGACAATAGAAATTTATTTTTAATTTCTTTTAAATATTAATAAATCACTTTTGTTCACTTAAGTTAAGACACATAATACATGAAAGTTTCATTTTATATACCGTTGAGATGAAAGACTATTGCAAGATATTAATGACAATTTGATTAAATAGTAAGTGCCAGAGAGATAGTTTGTCAATACATAATATTTATATGGTCACTAAAAAATACTTTGATGTGAAATTACAATTATATAATAAGATGTTGAAACTATTTTTTATATAATGTACTTATTATTATTTATCTTCTAATCACCATCATTGATGATTTACTACCAGACAGGCCATGAATAAAGGATCACGATTATCGTGGGGTACGATTTTATAGAGACTAAAATAATTTATTTTGAAAACTGAATCTCTGAACAAGTATTTTACAAATTTAACATTGCTTTATTAATTTGGAATCTTCAAAGTTTTCAAGATTAATAGCTGCTCCAATTGTTAAAAGAAATATGATTTTTAAATCAATTAAACAGTTCGATATACTTTATAAAACAAGAGTATCCGATTATTATTAGCCTAATAATACAAAGACAAAATGTGTTTACAGACATACAAATTAAATAACTTTTGGGGTGTAGTTAGCTTGTATGTATATACCTACTTTCTTTACCACGCAGCTAAAATTTACCATTAAAACGTCACATCCATTTATTCTAAGTAATCAGGATTAAAATTTAAACCTTTCATAAAATATTCATAGCATTCCGCAACTACACAAAAAACTACAACTACTTAAGCAAAAAAAACTATTATAATCATAATCATAACAATATAATAATTTCTTCTCAACTTAATCTCAGTCATTTTCAGATATTTAAGCAATAAATAATAACCATAAGACATAATAATAATAAAACAAAACGGAACGAAAGTTTTACGAAACTGGAATGGATTTTAATATCTTTATAAACACACACACACACACACACATATATATATACATATATATATATATATATATATATATATATATATATA
The DNA here is from genome assembly GCA_951394425.1 of Tipula unca. Classification (NCBI taxonomy): domain Eukaryota; kingdom Metazoa; phylum Arthropoda; class Insecta; order Diptera; family Tipulidae; genus Tipula; species Tipula unca. The sequence goes on from OX596381.1 coordinate 220,416,219, forward strand.
TATATATATATATATATATATATATATATATATATATATATATATATATATATATATATATATATATATATATATATATATATATATATATATATATATATATATATATATATATATATATATATATATATATATATATATATATGTATATATATTTATATGTACATATATTGTATATAAATATAAAGAAAAATAAAAGTAAATGGATAAATAAAATACATCCTTTTGAATTGAGAATCCTTTTTTGTACGATGTTGTTGTTCGTGTATTTTATTTCTTGGAATAAATTTATTTATGAGCTTTTTTCTACTTCTCACATTGAATGCAATTTAAGTTTTAGCTTTTTTATTATTGGAAAATCGTTTTTCTTATAAAATTATTGTATATAGATCAATAATAAAAACAATTATTTCACCTAATCAATTAACTTGGAATTACATGAAAAACGAGAGTTGTATTTCAAAATTTAATTATTTAATATAATTTACTAAATACAAATTTTACTCGCTAAAAACTTCAAAACTCAGAAAAAGTTTATATTAAATTTTATTTAGTTTTAACATTTATTTTTATTTATAGTTCAACAATAATAATAATAAAATAGAATAAATAAATTAAATAATAATTTTATTAGTCAGTAGCTTATATTATAACTGAATTATGTACAGCAGCAAAGTATAAATAAAGAAACGAACATGAATTGAAAGATGTTTTGTATTTATAGACATTAGACAGTAGACAAATTAAAATGTAGTGATTTTTTCAATTAATATTTATGGAACAGAAAATAATTTCCTTATTAAAATACAAATCTCTTAAGGAAAATAAATAGAAAATACAAAAAAGAAATATTTTGACGGGAAACACTTTAAATTAAATATAGAAAATAAAATGTTGAGTGAACGCGAATGATAAATCTATTTAAAAATATAGGTCAACAATTATTATGAATGTATATTGCAGTTTTTGATTGCACACCATTTATGCTAAACTTAAACTAATCCGCAAAACATAATATGTAGCACAAACAAATATTTATTTACAAATATTTTTTTCAATTTTACTATTTTTTGCTGTATCGTGTGGATGAAAATATTATTAAATATATAGTAAGTTTCACCAGTCTCATTTCATCACTCAGAAATATCATAACATTTAGTAACATCACCTTCAATTAGCTTGAGAAGATAAATTAAAGATAAGACCACGTGTGTATGAATTTACCGTAGATTGGGACCCCGTAGGAACCGACAGCCTTTATTTGTATAATATATTGTACTTATATTAACCATAATTCAAAAATATAAAATACAATCTGTTGCACAAACAACAATAACGAAAACAAAACTATTGTCACTACTTCTATATACTATTCACAAGAAATATAACAACAATAAATTATGTGTAAGAAATTATTCTACTGTAAATATCTCAACAGCTACCCAAATAAAAAAATAGAAGATAATGCTAGAAAATAACACAATAGCCAAAACTTAAGACATTTTCCGAGAAAGCACAGCAAAACGGCTTTTTTTAATTTTTGATAAATCCAAAATTAAAATAAATTTAAAAAAAAAATTGAAAACATGATAAGAACGAGAGAACTGAACGGAAAGTAAAAAATTGCTATAAAATAAGATTACGTTGATGATTAAAAAAGATGATGGGGATGATGATGATAATGATTATGACTGTAATGACAATCACGATAAAAATAGAATATAATATATGTATATGTATGTATATATTTAAGTAAAGGAAATTAATCTTTATATATACCCTAAAGAGATTTCTTCTTTAGTGTGTATGTGTACTTTATAATATAACATCTCTTTTTGGGTTAGGTCATGGCACGACAAAATCATGATTTCCGTCTACGATGAGAGTTTTCTTGAAAATCATTAAATAAGATTAGATGATGATAAAACATGAATTTTAAGAATTTATTTTTTTCGAATTTAAAGAGAGGTAAAAATGAACGTGTACTCGAGATATTATTCGGTATTTTAAAAAAACTGTTGACCAGACTTACTACGCCAACCAAATTTTATTATAACAATAATAATAACGATCTAGATATTAAACTTGAATTATACAATATAAGAATGAATTGTAAGATTATTTTGATATGATTAAAAACTTAACTTTATATGATTTTTCATTATACAATAACTAATAAAAATTAGAAGTTATTTTAATCACGTTTTTATTGTTTAATTTCAGGTTCTCAAGATTCATAAATTGAATGAGTCAGTAAGGTACTTATTTTGAGAGCTTAAAATTATTTGGTGAGTGTTTATGAATTATTTGTTTTTTATGAATTATGAATTTTTCGTCGATCAACCAATCATAATATCTATCCGCCAACAAATATACAAATCATACTTACATACATACATCGTATGTACAACTATTTATATAACTATATACTTAGCCAACTACAACTATCGTACAGTACACAAATTCATTTTAATATCATCATCCATCCCAAATGTAATACAAATCATAATCCACTACACCATAGCATTTCCCTTCAACCTCTACATACTAAAAACATAAAGATTACAAAACGCGAGAGTTACACAAAAAAATAAATTTATGGAAAATAAGGAAATGGGAATTTTTTCTTAAAAATATAAAAGTTTTTCTTTAAGAAAATGGAAATAAATGCTGGAAAAATAAAATTAAACGTTAATCATAATGTATAGATACCATCTTTTTCTTCTTAGTTCTCTAGCTACATAATTTGCACATTTACACTATGCTTGCTTGCACACCAGCTTTTTATGTGCTTGCTTTTTTTTATCAATGATGCTTTCTTATGCAATAAAAATTGTAATTTTATTTATATTTTCGTTGTTTTTTTTTGTATTGTTGACAAACATAAATGGGCTTTATTTATTTTGATTTTGTTTGCTTTTATTTTAATGTGAATTGATATTATTTTGGTCTAAACGAATAATATATAATATATACTTATGTAAATCATTTAGTTTGAAATTTCATATTATGATCTTTTGTTAAATATTAAGTATGTATTAAAAATATAACGAATATAAAATTATTATCAAGATAACCGAAACTGTCTGGGAAATTCTAGATAATAATCTCAAAATTTGATTTCATAATATTTAAATTAAATTTTAACAAAATATAAGGTCCACGAACTGGAAACCTCTGATCTTTGGGCATTGTTATTCAAAATTTTATACTTATAAGGAAAATACTAAGCAACCTAAAATTTTAAAGTAATATTTCTAAAATAAGAATTAAAAAATAAAACGTACATTTCAATTTTCGTTTCAAAATTCTACAATCTAATTTCTTAATTATATATTATTAGTAATACAATTTGTTGAGTAAAGAGATTAGAAAATACTAATTCAAAATTCTAAATTTGTATATATATGTATAAGAGTTACAATTTAAGAAATTAACATTTGGAATTTATAGAATCTAAAACTTAAAAATGTAGAATATTTTGTTTTAATTTCTCAGTTAGAATTCTATGCAATTTAATGAATCTATACAATATTCTTACTGTTAATTCAAAATTTGATTAAAGTAGTTCTCTCATTCAGAAAAATATTAATTTTTATTTTGAAATAACAAACGCAGGGTTAAACTACTTTTTTATTCCAAATCTAATTTTACAGAATGTTTAATAAATCTCGTTATATATATTGTGTATTGTGAATAATGTAAGTATTAAAGTAAACAATACGGGCCGTAAACAATACACCGTTTTTTACAAATATCATATTTGTAATAAATTCAAATTGATTTAATTTGTATACATTCAAATCAATCAATATAAAGCATAACGCACCACTATAGAGTTATTTGAATTTTATATACATATGTAGCTTATTTTAATTCTTTGTTAAGATTTAAAAATTTTATAGAGCAAATTCCCAAAATCAACATTGTTTGTTGAATGAATTCAAATGAATTTATAAGATAAAAACAGAAATACTATATCCCATATTTAATTGTTATGCTATATATTTAGTATATAGAAAGAACACTATTTATGTAATAAATTGCACCTCTCTATAGATTTTTGAGAATTCAATAGAGAAAATTTGCATACATACATCATGATTATTTAGATAGATCACTTATACGAGTATCTTTAAGAGATTTTCTATAATTTTTTTTATTTGAAACCAAACCATTGAAGTTGAACCAAATTTTTTTGTACTGTACATATACATTGTATTTGATACTATATACTCGTATGTATATATAAAATTGAAATGAATATTGCTTTTTTACATTTTTAGTTATTTTTCAATTATTTTAAAACAATGAACAACTTAGCTGTCTTTCGATCGGTTAAAGTTTAATCGAATAAAGTGTATTATGTAGATTTTAATATATGTATGTATGTACATATTACATGTACATAGTCGGAAATGTCACACTTTTTATCATCCATATAATTACTCTAAGTTTAATCAAGTAAAGTCGATAATTAAAATTCGCATTCATACAAAACGTAAACTATATATACCCGCATTAATATTATATGCAATATAATATATGTTCATACAAGTTCAATACAAGTTCACTGTACCGACATAATACTATAAGACGATAACATTTCCTAACTAAATTAAATGTTTACCTTTTTGTACAATTTATATATTGTTATACATCCATCCGTATATTGTTAACTTTATGTCTTATAGCAATGTATGTAATTTAAATTATTATGTTATAGCTATTATATACTATAGTATTCATTGAATACTATACATATATTATGTGAACTATTCAGTATTATAATACACTATTAGTTTGTCTACGACTTTTATTTTATGTTCACCATTTTTGTTGATTTTCTATTCAATTTGTCTATTCCATACTTGATTATAATATAATTTTGAACTTTAGGTATATATCACAACACATACAAGTATATTGAAAAGAGTTAAATTATAAAGTACATATTTAATTACGTTTAATATTATATATATATAATTAATATTATATATATATTTAATTACGTTTAATATTATTTAATAGATACAAAAGACAACGTATATCATTATATTATATAATGTAGCTAGATAAGCCACAACATATTTTTAGTTTAATTCAATTTGTTTAGATTATTTAAATATTTTGGTTTGATCTTACTATGTATATTAATTTTATTATAGAATACAGCACAGCAATACATTTTGACCTTAAAATCTTTAAAATTTCTAAAAGAGTTTGATCAGAATCAAAATATCCAATCATTTTAACGTTATTCAGCGAAACAAGGTGTACAGCTTATCTGCAGATTAAACTTAAATCATCTAAGATCATCACATACTCGTTTTGGAAATTCAAATTGACATTAAGTTTCATATTGTTTTATCATTCATTTGTCGATCGATCGAGTGGCTATATTTAATCCACAAGAGTTTCAATTTGAGGATTTTATAATTAGAAGATTTGTTTTATTTGTTTGGTTTTTATTTTACAAAACTGAAAGTCATAGTGTTCAAGACTGCAATTTCGGTAAAATTAATTCGATGGAATTTTAAAAAACCTCAATTAAATGAAACAAAACCATTTTTTTATTAATTCTCAGAAGATTTTACATAAATTATGTATCAACACGTGGCATTAATTTATATTGAATTGATCTGGCGTAAATAAAACAAATATATGAATTTTAATTAATTAAATTAAAAATTAACATTTTTTAAATGAATCATAAATTCATTTTTGTTTTTTTTTTGTGAAAAAGTTCCGTCACGTATTGACGAGGAAACAATTTCTACATATACTTCAATTTTATTTACAGATATTTATGTTGTTACATTCAATTTAAAAATTTATTAAAACATAATTTTTTAATGTATTTTTCATTTTAATATTTGTAATATCAAATATAGGACAATTGGGAAATTGTGTGATTGATAGGCCATGCGCGAAATATATTTTTGTAAATTAAATCGTTTTTTTTTGGTTTATTGCAGATTCTTCAATAATTTATATTAATTGAATATTTAAACTAACATTAAAAATAAATAAGTACATACATACTTATTTATTTTTAATGTTAGTTTAAATATTCAATTAATATAAATTATTGAAGAATCTGCAAAATAATATATAATTATGATTAGATAATGAACAAGACATTAATTCACTGAAATATATTAAGGTTTTAATAAAAAAACATACTACTGCAGTCTTGTAGTTGACATTTACAATCTATAGCAATGATTGTTTATTATAACCACTAAAAGTATCAGTAAAAAACCTAAAAAATGTTTAATATGATTTTAAAATAAATACAAAGCAATGTTTGTTTTTATGGTTTAAAGCTATTTTATGTTTTTTATGATATATATATATATATATATATATATATATATATATATATATATATATATATATATATATATATATATATATATATATATATATATATATATATATATAAATCATAAATTATTTTCTATTCATTTATTATTAATTTATATAGAATATATAGCTTAAAGCAATTTTTGAGGTTAATAGTTAAGACAATTTGCTAAAAATATAATGAAAATTTGTTGCCTACCTAAATTTGCACAATTGCTGTTATTGATACTTGATTATTATTAGGACCAGAAACCAAGATAAATTTTATGAGCTATACAAAAATTTATATGTATGTTTAGGAGTTAGGTCACTTTAGGATGTGTGCTCCTAATTAATAACTTTATCGTCCGGTTCGGACGCCCACGTTAAATAATTTTTAACACGATTAAATTTATATATTAATTTATAAATTTTATTTTTAATTATTTATTTATATAATAATTTTTTTATTTATAATTTTAACTTTTATTTATTTATTTAATTACATTTATTTATAATTTTTATTTATATTATTTTATCAATTTTATTTATTTTAATTTATTTATTTATTTCACCACCTTTGACCACTGGCTTGGTCTAAATCTCAAAACGCATTATTTGGTAATAATAAGTTGTCGCACCACATGCGCCAACCGAAAAATGTAGAGAGAGGTAGAGAGGATTCTGACTTCGCATGTATATACATAATATGTATGTATATTGATTCTGCAAGGGAAATATTGCATAGACCGAGAGAATGCACAAATAGAAAATAGAAAATGTTTAAGTGTGCGTCGGTCATTACGCGCGAAAATCTCAATCATCTAGACGAAATAACATGTATATGTTAATTCGTTTTGTTCGTCATGGATATTGGTGAGTATAAAAAAAACATACGACGAAAGATGATTGGTACATAAGTATCACGCCATAGAATGTTCTCGTGCGTAATATTATTATGCGCGTAAATATTCGAGAGAGAATTTGCATCGCTATGTACATTAATATAAAATTTGGTTGTACATAGAATATCGAATATAAGGAAATGCAAAAATATTCTGTATACATAACAAGAGTAAGAGTTGCATACAGAAAGTAAATAATGTAATGTTAACGCGTTGCCTCGTCGATAAGTGGAAATGGGCAAACGCGAAATTGTAGTGATTACGATACAATTGAAATTAAGGCGATTGCCAAATTAATTGTATCGGTCGCTACATGACTCCCCTGCAAGTGAAGATCCCCCCTAAATGAAGCTGATATAATTATTTGAATTATATTGCTATACGTACTGTTTTACGCGCTCGAGATGCTGATATTTGATCAGACGAGGCTAGTATTCCGTAAGCTGGCTTCAATCGATCAATAGAAATATTATGATTCTTGTCTTTGATCGAAATAATAAAATGTTTTCGAAGGCGTCGAATGACTTTATATGGGCCTTCGTAGGGTGGTGATAATCCTGTGCGAACCTTGTCCGTGCGAACAAAAACAAAATCACAAGTGTCCAACGTTTTAGGGACAAAGATTGTGTTCTGATTAGTTGTTCGAGTTGATGTCGGAACAAGATTTTGCATGGTGTTGCGTAATTGGTCGACGACTGTGTCTGTGGTTGGTAAAGGTGGAAGAGGATTTTCGACGAAGAACTCACCAGGTAGTTTGATAGTTTGGCCATAGACCATTTCCGCTGGTGAGCACTTCAGATCTTCTTTCACTGTAGCTCGGATTCCAAGTAAAACAATGGGAATCTCAGAGCTCCAATTACTTGTATTTCCTCGAGCCATTAGTGCTGATTTAAGCTGGCGGTGAAAACGTTCAACCATGCCATTTGCTTGAGGATGATAGGCCGTAGTACGTATACGATTTGAGCCAAGGAGTTTCGTTAACTCAGCAAAAAGTTTGGACTCAAATTGTGTTCCTTGATCAGTAGTAATATTTAGAGGAACCCCAAATCGGGATACGTACTTAGATACAAACGTAGAAGCGATTGTAGCTGCAGACATATTGTCCATGCAGTAAGCTTCCGGCCATCTAGTAAAACGATCGACACAGGTAAGTATATAAGAATATCCATTGGATTGTGGAAGTGGTCCAACAATATCTAAATGGATATGTTCGAATCGACCTGGTGGAATTTCGAAATGTCCAAGAGGCGATTTTGTATGCCTTTGAACTTTGGATTTTTGGCAAGCTAGGCAATTTCGTGCCCAATGGGTCACATCTTTATTAATGCTTGGCCAAAAATATCGAGCAGTGATCAACTTACGAGTAGCACGGATACCAGGATGTGAAATATTGTGTAATGCGTCGAAAATGGTTCGACGCAGTGATTCTGCGATGTACGGGCGATTTGCACCCGTAGATGTTTCGCAGTAAATTTCTAAGCCAGGTAATTTAAGGAGCTCTAGTTTCTGTGATGAACTAGTGTGACAAAGAGAACCAGAAAATAAATTCTGAAGTTCCAGGTCGGCTTCTTGAGCTTGGCTAATTTTGTGTAAGTCGAAGTGAGTCTCGACTGAGGCAGTTTCGGTGGTGCGTGATAAGGTGTCCGCGACCACGTTGTTTTTGCCTGTCACATGTTGGATATCCGTAGTGAATTGCGAAATGAAATCCAAATGACGAGATTGTCTAGGATTTCGCTCAGTTTTGGATTGAATTGCTCGAGTTAGAGGTTTATGGTCGGTATATATAGTGAATTCCCGACCTTCAACAAAATATCTAAAGTGCTTAATCGCTAGATAAATTGCTAGTAATTCCCGATCGAATGCGGAGTACTTTTTCTCGGCATCCGATAGCTTCTTAGAGAAGAATCCCAATGGCTCCCAAATATCATTATTGAGCTGTTGCAGAACCGCTCCAACCGCAGAGTTCGATGCATCAGTCGTAATACTGAACTTTGAAGCGTCCAGTGGGTGTACTAACAGAGTAATGTTAGTTAATTCACTCTTCAACGAGGCAAATGCATTTTGGCATTCCTCGGGCCAAGAAAAGTTCTTGGGCGTCTTGGGCTTTTTAACTAGAGCAGCCAAGTGCGAGTGAATAGGGGCAAGTGTTTCAGCAAGTTTCGGAATAAATCTATGGTAGTAATTAATCATACCAACGAAACGCTGAATGCCCTTAATTGAACTGGGAGGAGGGAAATTCCTGATAGCATTAATTCTTTCTTCAGCAGGTAGAATACCATCAGGTGTAATTTTGTGACTGAGGAAGTCAAGTGTGCTGGCGCCAAATACGCATTTAGCACTATTAATGTGAACATCAAACTCCACTAACTTTTGGAATAGTTGATCCAAGTGAAGTTTGTGTTGTTCCTCAGATTTCGAAGCAATTAAAATGTCATCAATATAGACGAAAACGAAGTCTAAATCATGAGTGACTTCGTTCATGTATCGCTGAAACGTTTGAGCGGCATTGCGTAGTCCAAATGGCATTCGGGTGTATTCGAAAAGGCCAAATGGGGTAGTGATTGCCGTTTTAAAAACGTCTTCAGGTGCAACGGGAATATGGTGATAACCTCTAATAAGATCGATCTTGGAGAAGATTTTGCATCCATGCAAGCGCATGGAGAAATTTTGTATGTGGGGTATAGGATAACGATCCGGCGTAGTAACTATGTTAAGTCGCCGGTAATCCCCACATGGTCTCCAATCGTTATCTTTTTTCCTGACCATATGTAATGGACAAGAAACGGAAGATGCCGATGGCCGGCAAATTCCTAATTCCACCATGTGCTGGAATTCGGTTTGTGCAGCTTTATGGCGAACCGAATCTAGCCTTCGTGGTCTTGAAACTGGTAAATGTCCTTCAGTTACTATATGATGTACCACGGAATGTTTGACTGGTAAATTATAATTTGGCTCGGCAATTAGGGCCGGATACTTTTTGAGTATCGTGCCATAGGCGTTGTTGATGATAAAATGGATTGGTGAAGGTATGTCAGAGCAATCCATTGCGGCAAGGGTTGACAGCTGAGTCGCTGAATCAACTAGCCTTTTATTTTTAACATCAACTAATAGGCCAAATTTACACAGAAAATCGGCGCCAATTATTGGACGAGTCACAGCAGCAATTAAAAAGGCATGCGTGAAAGTTCGTCTAAGCCCGATATCAACCTGGAGCAATTTAGTTCCATAAGTTAAAATGGTTGAACCGTTGGCGGCCGAAAGTACTAAATCTGAGTTTTTATTATTGAAAAACTTTAGATTTAAAAATTGTTTGACAGGGATTACTGATAAGTCAGCTCCAGTGTCAATTAAAAAATTCAGATTATTCCTACTATCGTAAAGGAATAATCTGCTCGTTCTCAGGGTGTTGTGATTCAATGAATCTACCCGTGAGTCTGCGAGTTTTTTGAATGTAATGATTCGCCGGCGGTCGGTGGGCCTGTAAAATTGCAGGGCTTAATACACCTGTTCGCTCGGTTACCAAATTTAAAATGGTACCAGCATTTGTTACCGTATCTCCGGTTATTTTGCGGAGAACGTGACCGCGGACGTGAACGCGAACGTGACCGAGATTGCGATCTTGATCGAGATCGCGATCTATCTCTAGGTCGATTTGTCTGACCACTTAAAGCTTGGTCGATCTTTTGTTCGAGTCGAGCTAATCTGGCTTCGACTGAGTCGCGTTTTGTTGATGATGATGGTCGAAAATTGTGAGATATCGATTGAATGTTTTTCTCTGCCGCTGAGGCTATTTGACTATGCGGATTAATGTGTTCATACATAGTATCCGCAGTTTTGGCGAGAGTATTGATATCAGCTGTGTCGGAATGTGCGACCATCGCAATTCTTATTATTTCTGGGAGTTTCCTCAACCAGAGTGATCGCAACACTGAATCATTCAATCTTCCCTCAGCTAGTGTTTTTATATGCCTCATTATTTCAGTAGGCCGCAAATCTCCCAAATCTTGGCCACTCAATAACTGAGTGAGTTTCCGTTCTGCCGACGGAGCCAAACGATCTAAAAACGCCTGTTTTATTGTTGCGTAACAATTTTGTTTAGGCGGATCAGCGAGTATGTCTGAGATTTTTGAGCTCGCTTGTGGGGATAATGCATTTAGAACCAGCAAAAATTTCGTTCTATCACTGGTTATGCCTTTAATATTAAAAATTATTTCGACCGTGTTAAACCAATCAGACGGGTTCTCTAACCAAAACGGTTGTAATTTTATACTCATGTCTGATAATTCATTTTTGTTACCAATTTCCATTTTATCCAAATCTTCGGATAAATCGTCATTCGATTGACTGGGGTCCAATTTAGGAGCCATTCTATATATTTAATTTGGAAATTGGTAAATTAACAACAATACAGTTTGTTTTATTACAGTAAAAACTACTCGGCCAAGCGTTTTCCCTTATAAGTACTTAGTCGGACCGAGCAAAAAAACCTCCAGTACACCAATTTGTAGTGCTGGTAAAAATAATAAAAATAAAAACAATGCGAATAATAATAAAAAAATGTCAATACGAAATATTATCGTTAAGCACAAAAATCTTAAACGATAATACTAACACTCAAACAAGCGGAATCCAATAAAAATCAGTCAAATCTTGAATCGGCAGATATTCAAAATTGGTTTTGATTTAAAACGCTTTTGTTTGAGTGAATTGCAGCGGGCTGAAATCACTGTCACTGTGTGGTTTTGATAAAAACCGTTTTTTTTATTAAATTATTCTTTTTTTTTATGTGTAACGCAGCGACAGTGATGGCGGGAGGAGAGCAGCGAGATTCGAACCCGTGAGTGTAAAATTTTTGGATGGGTGCGCAATGTGGTGGTGGTGAAAAAAAATATATAAAAATTTTACAACTAATGGCTTTACGTTAATTTGAAAATTAATTTACGTTAAAAAAAAAAAAAAGAAAAAAATGATTTTACGTTAAATTGATTGAAAATAAAAAAAAAATATGATTGAATAAAAAAAATTTTAGATACAAGAGAAAAAAATATTAACTTAAAAAAAAAACTTGTTACCGGTTTAATTGTTGTATCTGCTGCTGCTGCTGCTGGTCCTGCTGTCGGTTGATCCGTTGCGGTGAGGGTGGATCGCTTCACCGATTATCCCGCGTTGCGAGTGTGGGTCGTCCCCTACACCACGTTTTTTTTGTAAAAATGTGTACGTTGCGGTGAGGGTGGATCGCGTCACCGATTATCCCGTTTTTTTTTTATCTTCCCACGCGGTTGCGTGATTTATTATTATTTCAAAAATGCGGTAAAAACCGCTCTCGAGGTCACCACTTTAGGAGTTAGGTCACTTTAGGATGTGTGCTCCTAATTAATAACTTTATCGTCCGGTTCGGACGCCCACGTTAAATAATTTTTAACACGATTAAATTTATATATTAATTTATAAATTTTATTTTTAATTATTTATTTATATAATAATTTTTTTATTTATAATTTTAACTTTTATTTATTTATTTAATTACATTTATTTATAATTTTTATTTATATTATTTTATCAATTTTATTTATTTTAATTTATTTATTTATTTCACCACCTTTGACCACTGGCTTGGTCTAAATCTCAAAACGCATTATTTGGTAATAATAAGTTGTCGCACCACATGCGCCAACCGAAAAATGTAGAGAGAGGTAGAGAGGATTCTGACTTCGCATGTATATACATAATATGTATGTATATTGATTCTGCAAGGGAAATATTGCATAGACCGAGAGAATGCACAAATAGAAAATAGAAAATGTTTAAGTGTGCGTCGGTCATTACGCGCGAAAATCTCAATCATCTAGACGAAATAACATGTATATGTTAATTCGTTTTGTTCGTCATGGATATTGGTGAGTATAAAAAAAACATACGACGAAAGATGATTGGTACATAAGTATCACGCCATAGAATGTTCTCGTGCGTAATATTATTATGCGCGTAAATATTCGAGAGAGAATTTGCATCGCTATGTACATTAATATAAAATTTGGTTGTACATAGAATATCGAATATAAGGAAATGCAAAAATATTCTGTATACATAACAAGAGTAAGAGTTGCATACAGAAAGTAAATAATGTAATGTTAACGCGTTGCCTCGTCGATAAGTGGAAATGGGCAAACGCGAAATTGTAGTGATTACGATACAATTGAAATTAAGGCGATTGCCAAATTAATTGTATCGGTCGCTACATATGTTTTACATATTTCAAATTTTTTTGAAGCTAAATTTTATGTAGTATTATGTAAGATTTATTAATTTTAGCTTGGCTGGATTTATGATTTATATTTTTATATACAATTTAATATCAAGTGATATATATGTATATACATATATACTATACATATATATTATGAACATACTACATATGTATATATAAGGGGTTATACCTAATCCAAAATGAAATTTAATATCTAGATCTAATGAGAAACAAAAACTAAAAATTCCCTAACTCTCCAGCTAAAACACTTGCTACCTAATTTTTATTCCAACAAATTTCCGCCTAATATATATCTAATAATGATGAATGTTTACATTTACGTTTTCGAATCTAATTCATTTTTTTTTTTTCTAATTTTAATTTTAATGGAAACTAAATTAGCTACGCTTCCAATTTATCTGTGATTTTATATGTTGTTTAACACTAGTAACTTTTTTTTTAAATAAAAAATAATTTTTGGAGGGGTCGCGTATTCTTATAGTTAGACATTTAATTTAAATATAATTTTTAGTTTTCTATTATATTTTAGAAATACTCGTAGATGGAAACAAAAAATAGTACATATTATTCATAGAAATTGTCTGTAATTAAATTCACATTAAAATTAAAAATAAAGTAGACAATTTAAAGTACGTTTTACAAGATGTTTGTCATCTATTCAAATAAAATTAAAAGTAATTTGAAAAGGAAATTTGCAGTTCCTGCTCTATTTATCGAATACAAAAATTTGGATGATCGAAAAATGTATACATATGTGTATGTAAATATAATATGTATTGGATTATCTGAACCATATTTAAACTGTTTAGAGGTTTATTTTAAACATACAACTATTGGCAGTATTTTATCGATCAATCTTGTACCAAAAAATATACATAGGTGAAGTGAAATATGATAACAAAATATTTTGCAGCACGATAGCATTTATATCTTAACCATTACGAAAAAAATAATAATAACCTTAAATTACATACAAAACTATTATAAAAACAAACTCTATTAATTATGACAAACAATTTAACAATAACGCACAAATAGCTGAAAATCGTCAACTACAATAAACTTGAAACTATAGCATTTTTCCACTACATTGTTTGTCTAATGCTGTTCAAATATAATAAGTAAAAAAACATCAAACCTATAAACTACAACCTTTATAGTCATATAAAAGGAAAAAAGAAGTGATAATAACTTTTGACAAAATAAAAGAAAACCATAATTTTTCATTTTTGGAATAACTTTTAAAATAAACGTAAACCATAATTTTTTTCACCAAATAAGATAAATTGTGTTCTTTTGACCACTAATTCTTTATACGAGAGAGATAATTCAATTGGTTTAACCGATAATAATCATTGATTTTTAGTTTTCGCATTTTCCAACATCTCCTTGTAGATATATACAGTAATATATATATATATATATATATATATATATATATATATATATATATATATATATATATATATATATATATATATATATATATATATATATATATATATATATATATATATAATTTTTTTATGGATAAAGTTAAAGTAATTTATAACACCTAAAAAAGTTGTCTTTATTTTACTTGGATTTTTGTAAATCAAAATGAAAAAGTTTGATTATTTTTTCAATAAAAGTAAATACATATCTTGAAACCAAAAACAAAAAGGGAAATAGAAAAGTTTTTAAAAATAAATATTTTTCTTTTGTTATAGTGTTTGTAAATTTACATATAATACTCGAAGTAATATTTATATTAGTATCTAATGTATCTTGTTTTTGAACTATACAACACAATACACAGAGCACATATTTAAAATTGATTGAATTTTAATTTAATGAAGCTTTTGGTAATAAAATTTTCCTTTCTGTCTGTTATAAATAAAAATCACAAATATTTAGAAAAAATTTACAATACGTTATGAGAAAATATCATACAATTTGATTAGTACCTATTATTAATAAAAGCTCTATATAATGGTTTGTAGGTAGGTATTGAAAACAACACATTTTATTATTGAATCAATTTTCATGTTTTATTCTTTCCCAAAGCGATTATCATAATGATCGCAAATATTGATAAGCAAATGTATATAAAATTGTATTCGAGCAGTAAATAGTTATTATTTTATTTTTACGAGAATTTTCTTCGTATACATATGTATGTAAGTATATTGTATATATGTCTTATTTTATACATTTAAGATTAATGCATTTTTATAATATAATATATTATGTTATAACTCTACTGATATTACATGACAAAAAACGCGTATTTATGTACATATTATATTGTATGTGGTGCGGTAATCTTGCTGTAACTATTATTGATATTTTAGCAATGGGTGACCAAAAACATTTTCTTCCAATGAAATAACGTGTGTAATGGCAACCAATATAAACATAATCAATACGAAGAAATTCAAAAAAAAAACAACTAGGAAATCCGTTAACTAAACTTTACTTAATTTGGTTGGGTTTACATTTACACACATATACATATATAACAAGACAATATATCAAGAAGATGATCATGATCATAACATAAAAGTTGTGTTATGTATATACATATAAAAATATTGACCTATTAAGAGAATTATATAATGTGTGTGTGCATAGAAATAGTTAAGTGTTGAATCGATTAGAAAGAAAACAAGAAACAACAAAACCTGGAATTATTTTTTAAAGATTTTCTAAAATAAAATTGCTGTAAATTTTTTTTTATATACGAGTATCTAAAACATTTTTTGTTATTATCTAATTATTATATTTTCTATCTAACGTTGTTCTAATTTTATTAGTTTTGTATTTTAAAATTTATATTCATGTATGGGAAATACTAGTACATACGATAGAATAAAATATTTTATTAACAAAACAATAAAATCACATGGTATTTTTTTTAGAATTTAGAACTTTTACAACTATGTTAAATTATGTGCTCCAGTCGTGTGATCTTAATTGTAATGTAATACTTTGTATTAGGTGGCTGATGGATAATCAATCAGCAATAACCATTAAAAATCTCAGAGGAAAATCAAGCTTGAGACACCAACCAGATTTATTATTATAAACTCCATATAACTGAATTATAATTGTATTTTTACATTTTCATTACTCGTTCCTTACGTAGAATAGGTAAATAATAACAAAATACTGAAATACTTTTATACTACTGATAAGTACAACAATTGCTGCACTATATATATACTCGTATATATACGATGTATATAGTATGTATATCATGTATATACTCGTATATAAAAATAAAATATTTATTGTAATTTAGTGTTAGAGTTTAACACAGCAGATATTTTCCTTCAAGAGACAAATTATTTTGTTGTAAACTTATAAAGAAAATAGCCATTCAATCATTGTTGTATAAATAACTTTTATAATTTAAAAAAATACTTAGTGATGTACGACTAAAGCAACTGCATTAATCTAACAAAAACGACATATATAATTTATTTTCTGTCAATAAAATAATCGAACAGCCTCTTAAATCTGGCTACCAAATCATATACCAATCCATTGATTTATTTCTGATTTTGAACACAAAAATATGTTGATCCTTTAAGCTATTAAAGCAAAAAATAAACTAAATTTTAGCTTACTTTTATCCCCCTTTAACTCTCCTCGAAATGATGATGATAATATGATTATTGTTCAACTCTAAAACAAATCATAAATAATATTAACAGACGAAGAAAGAACAGAAATGTGAACAGAAGAAAAAATTTCGACTTCATATTTTTAATCTTCCAATTCGTTCCAAAAAATCATTTGGGTTTACCACCCAATTTACGTAAATAGTCTAATAATGATATTTCCGCATACACAAATCAATCAATATAACAACCACCACCACTGCTTACATGAAAAATTCCTCACTGTTATCTGACTCCCATTGGAAATTATAATTAATTATAAAGAATTTCCCCCTGAATAGAGTTTCGTCTTAATTAATTTTTCTATTAAGGGCCCATCCGCAATTCGCGGATATTAATTGTGATTAATATTAAATGTGAATTTGACAAAAAAAATTGTAATTCCAGAGCAACCATCATAAAGTCGCATATAGTGATTGCATCTTAAGATGATACTTGTTTTAGTATTACGAGTATTACAATAATTTTATTCGTATATTTAAATATTTTCGATCGATACAAAATTTTCATTCCCGTTAGAATATTTTAATTCAATAAAATTGTGTTAAATGTCTTAACGTATCGTTTCGTTTTTTATTTATGAATTGTGGATGGAGGTAACTAAGATTTATTTATCTAAGATTTATAATAAATGACAATGACATATAAATATAATAATTGCGATTAAATAATAATGTGTTAATTTAAAGATGTTAACTATAGTTCTTCCGCTCTTTTATAATTTTGTTGAATGGCATATACATTTGTATGTAGGTTAGCTGAATTGTTTGGCAATATAATTTAAAGATTTGATTTTGTTTTCAAACCAAAACACCACTGATGCGGCATCTTTTTATATAAAATATGATATTAAATTGTTCAATTTTGTTTGATTTGTGTAGCGATAATATTTCAGATATAACAATGAAGTTGATTGAACAAATTTATGATTAATTGGTTGTCACTATGCGAGTGTCATAACTCTGATTAACTCTATCACAAAGTTATAGGAACGTAAAAGTTACATTTTATTATTTATTGAATATAATTGTATTAAAAAATTTAATTTTTTAATTAATGTAATGTGATATACATAATAAAAATTTATGTTTATGAACATTATAACGATATAGGTTGTAAGAGAGGTAATGACAAGTTTCGAATCGGTAAGAAAAGGAAAAAATAGTGGTCTATCTTTGCTTTTGTTTAAGTTTCAGCCCAACATTTTTTATGAGAAATTTGATTAAATTTAATATGTTATTTTTTGGTTGGTATTCGTTAACATAATTTTGTTTAAACTATAACAGTGTTTAATTAAGGGCTGCTTGTTTTTCAATCATAATCTTAACTAATTTTGAAAGGTCAAATATGAATTAAATTGAATATATGGGAAAGAAAACATGTGGTGTCAAAACTTAGCCAAATGTATTCACTTATATATAAAACTGGCGCTTAAGAAAACTAGGTAATTAAATTATTCAATAATACGCATCGATTACAACATAAACAGTTTATAAAATGTCGTACCTATCTAAAACATTTGCACTAATTAATATTCATACCAGATTTATGTCATCAGATGTTCATTAAGATCACAAAGATTTCTAAAGTCGATGTAAATATTTATCTTACAAGTTTACCTTGAATAATAATTTATCCATCCGAATGTTAACTATATATGTATGTGTATACATACATATATGTAAGTGGTTTCATTATTTTATTATATACCAACATATAAAACGAATATAGTAAATAACAAAACTGCTGGAATTTCCAAAAACGAACTAATTGGCTTGCAAAACGAGTTAATTTATCCCATATACATAGTTTCAATCAAAAATTCTCACCAATGCCATTACATAATTTGATCGTAATGCATTCTTATTATATAAGATCATAATTTTTAAATGTCATCCGGACATCTTACAATGAATTGACAAAATTAAATAGTATACAACATTCCAAACCAAAACATTTTGATGGAAATTAAATAAAAAGTGTACAGAAAATAAATCAAATTGTCTATCTGAAATTAATAACAGCTTTAAAATAAACTTAATAATCTAATTAAGAGAAGTTGTATAATAAATTGTTGTGTTACAGTAATAACTTATTACAACTTAAAAAATTAATAATTTGTAAAGCTTTCATACAATATACAAAACATAAATTTTGTAATACATACAGATCTTAATTAGTTAATTAATAATTTATATATAACCTATTCATTAGAAGTTCTTCTGTTGTCTGTTCAATCGCATATAAGAAAATACAACGGAATTTAATAAAATCTCTTCCTATACATATGTATATATTGTATGTACATATATTTATATGTAAATAAAACTGTATATATTCATATTATTTAGTACATTAATTAATCATATATTTTTTATATGTATTTCCAGATCACGCGATCACTTATGAAGAAATCAATGTATGATTCGACTAACGAGATACGAATTAAATTTCCATAGTCCTTATGACTATAACTAATTCTTTAAGATTGACACGGTAAGTAAAATAGATATGTATATGCGCGTACATTTAATATAGTTGCTAACATAACACATGTTTAAAATATTTTGCCACCACACATCACACACAATAGATGATGAAAAATCTCACACGATTGTAACTATATAAGTTAGTTTCGTTACCTATTGTTTTACAGGGTCAAAAAAATATAAAATTCTGTTAAAGATAATGACAAGATTTCGCACGGATTTACTTAATTAAGCTAAATATTGAATTATTACTAGTATACCGGGTGTTTTTTTTAAACTGAGACGATCAAATATCTCGAAAAATAGCCACTCTACGGAAAAAATGTCCATAATCAAAATTTAATCATACCGCGGGGGAAATACATTAGTGCAAAAAAAAAAGTCCCCCCACCCCCGCTTTGTAGGTGGGGCGGGGGTAACTTTTAAACTAAGATAGGAAGCCATATTTTTTATTGCAGATACGGATTCTACGACTAAAAGTACGTATGATTTGAATAAAATATTTTGTTCGGTTCATGATAGATGGCGTTGCAATCGACGAAATTCAATTTCTCCTTCTTAGAACACACGCATTCGATTCTGCAATACGTTTGAAATAAAAAACATCACGTTTTCATTGGAAATACTCGAAATTCGTCATCAAAACAATTTATTCAGTTTTGTAAATCTAAATAAGTGTTCAAAATGATGGCGTGAATTTTGTATTTTTGAAATTTAATAATAAAACTTGAAATTAATTTTGAACACTTATTTAGATTTACAAAACTGAATAAATTGTTTTGATGACGAATTTCGAGTATTTCCAATGAAAACGTGATGTTTTTTATTTCAAACGTATTGCAGAATCGAATGCGTGTGTTCTAAGAAGGAGAAATTGAATTTCGTCGATTGCAACGCCATCTATCATGAACCGAACAAAATATTTTATTCAAATCATACGTACTTTTAGTCGTAGAATCCGTATCTGCAATAAAAAATATGGCTTCCTATCTTAGTTTAAAAGTTACCCCCGCCCCACCTACAAAGCGGGGGTGGGGGGACTTTTTTTTTTGCACTAATGTATTTCCCCCGCGGTATGATTAAATTTTGATTATGGACATTTTTTCCGTAGAGTGGCTATTTTTCGAGATATTTGATCGTCTCAGTTTAAAAAAAACACCCGGTATATGTATGTATAAATAATAAACGATGACGAATTTAATAACGCCTATATAAGTATTCTAATGATCCTCTTTATTTTATCTAGAGACAATATCATTACGATAAAAATGCTAATTTTCTTGAAGAAAAAATTAAAATAAAAACAGCTAAGTAACTTAAAAAAACTTGCCTAACACCCAAATATTATATGATTTATCTAAAAATAGACTCACGAAATCAGATTTTGTATTACACAATAATAAGCATTATCTGATGTTTAAAAAAATTACAAAAATATATATTTTATACTTTCTATTCAATAAAAATTAAATATATAAGAAAAAAAAATTATATGTAATTGAAGATTAGATTAAAGAATAAAATTATAAAAAAAATTAAAGAATGAAAAAATATCATCAAAATAAATTCATTTTTACTCTCCTTCAGGGCTAAAATCCAATTTTATGATACAAGACGGAAGAAAAAAATTGTTTGGAAAAAGCACAACAAAAATGGAATTTAAATTTGTTTTTTAATCTTATAATCATATTATTTATTTAAAACAACCGTGCGCGCATCCTTATCGAAAGTGATTAATATTTTGTGCTTGCCAATTGCGAAAGATGAATGAGATTTATATGTAAAAAACACCTACAGCACCAAATATTTGTTATACGAAAATTGTATACACTATATAATAGTATTGTATTTCATCGGCCGTTTAAGACCCAGCAATGCTTTTTAAAAATAAATAATGGAAGCTCGTTGAATAAAGCTCATATAAAGCAGTTTGTTTCAAAAATGGTCTTGGTATTTAAAAGCTATATATATAAATATGTAATATGTAATCTATGAATGTATAATAGAGAGATCGTGACGATCAAATAAAAGATCTTTCGTAGGAACCATTTTATATGAAAGAAGGTAGATTTCATGTTAAAAAAGGGAGAAGCGAAAGAAATATAAATTATGATAGATATGTAGGTAATTAAGAGCATTACAAAAAAATATTATTCTGGATATTTAGCTACATCCCATATTATTGCTACTATTCAATTTTATTTACTTAAACCGTTAAAAAAATATATATGAACTGACAGATTTTATTAAATTCTATCTGTTGTACCTAATCTAATTGCAGAACATTTTAGAGTTTATTAATGTAAAATAAAAATATGCCTCTTTCAGATAAAATATATTAAGCAAACGTAGAATCAGATGTTGTTGCAGTTTTTATTACGAAAGTAATTTTACTAAACGCCATTAACGTTGTTTAATTACAACTTCTTGCATGTCTATGCAAGTATCAAATCGATCAAGTCGCTGCGATCGTTTCTGTATTTTAAATTTAGATAAATATAAATCACATTTCTAAAACAACTTAATTTTGAAGAATAGATGCAAAAAAATATAAGCAACATACATTACAAATACAAACAACATATAACTGCATATTATAAAACAATCAGAGCTTGCAATACCAATTTCCGGTAAAATATTGATTTTATTTCTTGGTCTACTCTAAAGTGGCAATTATTTTATTATTAGTATAGTAGTTTAATGAATTTTTAATTAATTACTTTCAATAATTAAAAAATAACACATAACATAATCTATAATATTAATGTTCTGTTCCTCTTCTTCTTCGTGTAGATCGTCTTATGGGGTTTGGTGTTTGAAAAAATAAATAAGATTATATTATGTATAAAAATCCGCTATATTTGTGTATCCGCTACACATCATGTGTATACATATAGCTTACCAACAAATTTCTATTTTTATATTAGTAAATAAAATAGTTCAGCCAACTGACATAGTTCTTTAGGTATACTAGTACGCAATAAAATATTAATTTAAACTTAAATTTATAAATATATATATATATATATATATATATATATATATATATATATATATATATATATATATATATATATATATATATATACATATATATATATATATATATATATATATATATATATATATATATATATATATATATATATATATATATACATATATATATATATAAATGTAACTTGTTTCTCTATCTATAACGGTTGGATGAAGATACAAGTTTGGCGTTTTCTTGTTTCATCGTCTTAATTGTGTGTATACCATTTTGTTTGATTTTGATATACATAATATGTAGAATGAATGCTACATGTACAATTAAATGGAATAGTTATCTTCTATATACGAATATATCGAAGTTAGTTTAGTGAATTGTGATTATAATTACTTACATAATTGAAAATGTATGGTCGAGTGAAATACGATCTTTAGCAAATTCTCAAAAAAGAAAGAAATGTAAATTCGTGCTTTTCACCGTGTTAATTTCAAAATGTGTGTAAAATCAACTACCATGCACACCTTGATTCATATATTTATTTGTGCACCTAGGTCATGGTTACAATATTTATATATGACATTTACCGAAACAAAAAAGAAATTTTATTACATTAACTCTTAAACAAAAATTATGTCTTAAAACTGATGCAACGCACAGTAGTTTACTTCTTATGCTATAGATATGTTATTAAAAAGTAACCATGATGACGTGCATTTGTAATAAACTATTCTTCTTTCGTAAAGTGAATTAAAAAATGTCTTGTATAGTAGCAGGTTGGTATTTCCGGAGAGAGACGAACAAAAATGACCTATTTATAAAAGCTTTTAAATGTAATCATAATAAAAACAATGATACACTATATACACAGCATACATATATAAGATGCTTGCAATATACCCCTAATCATAAAATTTAAAGATGACTTAATGCATTTTTTTTTGTACAAAACGAATAAAATTGAAATCGATTGGTTTGTGTAAAATAACAATATGTACATGGAAAGACGTATACGTATCTGTAGATTGAAGGAAAAACAACAGATAAGCTTTAAGATAAAAACATAACAAACTTATTAAGCTAACCTTCTCCCGTATATATCTATCTGTATCTGTGTACAGTTTTCGATTTAAAAATAACTGTGATTTTATTACAATTTAATTCTATAATTGCTTTCCAAACCATCATTATGCCATTCATATGGATATTTCTGCGTTCGTTTCTTAATAATTATGAATTGTCTTAAAGAAAAACCAAAACATAGGAAGTTTACCACATACAGAAGATGATATAGCGATGTGAAAATTTAAAATATTTTTGTTCTTCTTAATCAAAATAATTATGGCTATAATTCATTTCACGTGGCATGATGGCTTTACCCCGTATTTTAAGTGCATTTATTTATAGATATTATGTACGAGGATGTACCTACATATGTGTATATACGAGTACAATAGGGACAGAAAAATATATTTTGATTAATGAATTACATTTTTGTTTAGTTTTTTGGATGAATAAATTTTAATAGAAATCTATTTTAATTTTCTGAGGAAAGATAAATAATAAGTAAATGATAATAGAGCAGATAATATTTTGTTTATTTTATTATTTTTGGTTCGTTTTGTACAGAAAATGGATTGATTTTATGGGATTAGGGTTATAGAATTTAATACAGTTGATTTCATTTTAATGCCCTAGCACTTATAGTGCTCAGCATTATTGCTGGCTATTCTGGATGGTTTGATGAGAATAGTTATTCAAAATAAGGCTGCGCTTTTCACCTATTTAACTTGCTTTGTTAAAATAAGCTATATAAGCTATTGCCCTACACAACAGCTGCAATTTTGAAATGTATTACTAAACTTTTCAGGTAGAGTTTTAAATAAAATTTTGAAAACATCAAATTCTGTTCAAATTAAAAGAAACAGTTTAGAATTCAGTAAATTAAGATCGTTATGTTAAATATTGAAATATGTATTTAAAACAATGCTACATAGAATAATATTTTGATATATTTTAGATAGATCAGAGTATCAACATTTCATTCCCATATACATTTCTTCCAATTTTATAAATTGAGAGAACAAACCTAAGTTGATCAAATTTAGTTTCAATTTCATCGATCACACAATCAATGTACCTACTAATAATAATGAGTACAATAGTTAATTTGTTATCCTAATTAAACATTTAAAAATACAAAAAGATAAAAATAAATTAAATTTTTGTAATAAAAGTTCGATGAAATTGAGCTTGATTTTCTACTCAATTATACAGAATAATGGAATTTAAAAAATAATCAAAAAAAATAAAAAAATGAAATGTACAATACTGTAAATAGCATTTCTTATTTATTTCGAGTAAAGTTTAAAAAAGTTTTAAGGAAAAATTTTATTAAATGAAACGGGAAGATAAATAATAAACTGTAATTAAATTTTCTAATCGATTTGGGATATTAATGCGTATACACAATACACATTAAACGAAATTCTCAATGAACTTTGAAGACGCAACAAAAGCATAACGCCTTTTTTATCTATTCCGCAAAATTAATTTCCACTTATTAATCTTCGTTTCAAGTATTAATTTTTGGTATTTAGAAATAAACAACAAAACCAGATTATAATAAACAACCATCATTCATCGACGACAAACAACAAGGCGTAATTTTATATCTAAACAAGTTTTGTTTACAATTATAATAATATCAAGTCCTGTTAGCTTAAAACGACTTAATCATTCTCTATCAAATCCTTTCATATTTTTATGCGTTCTTTTATTTATGTATATGTGTTTAGATGATTCAGAATAAGTTAAATAATCCGAAATTTTTGAATTATTTTGAAAAAAAAACTTCTATTATATTGCAACAGTTTTACAGTGAGATTTTGTATTCTAACACAAAACAAAGTTTATATTATAATTATTAAATTCAAAATAAAATTATGATGTTATGCTTGGAAACATATTTTCAACATAAAGAATGTGTAAAGAATTTTTAATTTTTATTTTTGATTAAAGTATACATATTATTACTATTGAAAAGAAAATGAATGTCTCTATAAAATATATTTTTATAACTTGAAGTTTATTAAATGCTTTAAAATTAAATCTTATTCAAATTTATTAGACAAAATAAAGCCACATATTGTATGTTATATTATGTATGTGCTGCAAGGTTTGAATGGTTTTAAATTTCAAAATCGAATAACATTAGATAATTAAATAATATTACTTTTTTATCTATTGGTACCATTCAAATACATACATATATATATATATATATATATATATATATATATATATATATATATATATATATATATATATATATATATATATATATATATATATATATATATATATATATATATATATATATATATACATATATATATTATAATATATTCAACCGCTATTCAAATCCGATAAACACAAAAATTTAATTTCGTTTGATTTTTAAGATGACTGCATTCGTTAAAAAGCTATTAAATGTACTATTTAGCGCGGTCGACTAAACTATTAATAAACATATATACTAATTCATAAATTGACGAAAAGGCCTCTCGTAGCGGAAAATTCGTGATAATTCGAAATGAAAATCTTACAATTACGCGGTCAATTTTAAAACTTGATTTGGGGCCAAATAAACAAATATATATTTTTGCACAAATTAACAATTTTCACACCTATGAACAGATCAAACCAATATTATACTAGTAATCTATTCGACTACAAACATGTCACAATAAATTTAACTTTCAATCAGTGATAAATTTTTTAAATAAATAAATAATGTAATTTTGAATTTTATTTTATTTACCTACAGATTTTTATAAATAAATCAAAACACAACAACAATATACGCGAAAACTTTGTACCAACATCAAAATCAACATTATTGTTACAACACAAACAAAAAATAGCTCAAACGCTTTTTACACTCCTATATATTTGGAAGCTCTTTATATATCTGAGTTTTAGTTTGTAATAAAAACACAGAGGCGAAATATGCGGGGATTAAGTTTTCTATTTTCAACATTATTGTTTGTAAATTCAACTATTGGACAATGTCCATGGCAACGGGATATACCAGATTTGCAAACAGAATGTTTATGTGCCTACAACTTAGGTCATGAATTATCGGTTCAATGTGACCAGGTGAGTCCACATCAATAATATTATCGTAAAATACTTATATTTAATTAATTTTTTTAAATTATGCAGGTTGATTTTCCATTACTAGTTGATGCCTTAGATAAATTTGCTAGAACAACACCAATTGATTTATTGTACATAAATAATTCAACAATAGAAAAATTACAAAATAATGTATTTTCTAATTTAAAGTTACATAACGTTCAATTAAGTAGCTGTAAGATGAAAATCATCGAGGATGATGCGTTCAAGGGACAAGAAAAGGTGTTAAAAAATTTAAATCTCCAGGATAATTTACTAGAATCGGTTCCAATCAAAGCACTTAAAATATTATCAGTATTAAATTTATTAGATTTGTCGAAAAATCATATCGGTTTAATTGTGGACGATTCATTTGAAGGATTAGTAAAATTATCAACACTTAAATTAAGTGATAATAATATAACACTGGCAACAAATGCATTTCGTGGACTAGAAAATGGTTTAAAAAATTTAAATTTAAAAGGTACTCGACAAAAACGGGTATCAGACGCGGTGAGAGGTTTAAAAATGTTGGCATTTTTGGATCTATCACAAAACGGAATTAGGGAATTACCGGGTAATGGAGGTTTACGCACATTCGAAGGACTCGATTCGTTGACGGCACTAAATTTGGAGCGCAATCTAATACAAAATTTGGGCGAAACCGCTTTTGCAGGTGTACGAAAAACGCTTAGCTCATTGAGTTTACTGAATAATTTATTATCGGAATTTCCAGTTGGTGCGATACACGCACTCAGAGAACTACGAGTTCTTGATATTGGATTTAATTTGTTGACTGGCCTTCCAGAAACCGCATTCCGCGGTAATCCAAGTATAACACTTCTCGCATTAGATGGTAATCCAATTCCAACTGTGCCCGAAAGAGCATTAGCTCATTTAAATAAAACGTTACGTGGTTTATCACTTGGCGGACGATTTTTACATTGTGACTGTAAATTAAAATGGGTTGCAGAATGGATTCGTAACGGCGATTTACAAGTAACGTCTCGTGAACGTAATCCACAGTTTTGTGGCAGTCCCAATCGGTTTCGTGATCGCGGATTTTATTCGATTCAACCCGAAGAATTAACATGTCCCGAGTCTGAAGTTGATTTAAATGGGCCAGTTGGTGTGGTTGAGTCATTAATACCAAAACCGATTACAAGCACTACTACAACGACTACCACCTCGCTGCCGACCGTATTACAACAACAATCGACAGCAATAAATCAAACAACTTCCTTGCAAACGACTATTAGTTCTTCAACGCAGACGACTACACCAAGTACGACCACAGCTTTAACTACGAGAACTCCAACCACTTCTAAGTTAAGTACAACTACAACGACCACTACTACTACTACTACAATGGTGCCTCCGACTACAAGATCTACACAACCTCAAACACAAACGACAACAACTCAACCGCCGTTACCACCACGCAATACTCCAGGCTGGAGAAATAATCCTCCACAAAATGCCCCCGTACATAAACAGCGTCCACCGTTAGTCTTAGGTTTTCCACCACAACGTGCCACTAAAATTGATGAAAATGAAATTCAGGTAAAAGCCGCTTTCCGTAAAGATAATTCTGTAATTATTCAATGGGATTCAGAAACCGCAAACATACTAGGATTCCGAGTTGTTTATAGGCTGTTTGGTGACAAAAGCTTTAAACAAGGCCCACCGCTAGAGGCAAGCGAACGTGAATTTAAAATTAAAAATGTTCCATCACAAGAATGTATCATTGTTTGTGTCACGTCACTTGAAGATTCAAATGTGACCCCGGAAACAGTTCCATATGGACAATGTCGTGAAGTTCGAACCGAGATATCAAATGCATCGAATATGGATAAAATTACAATTGGGGCGAGTGCGGCGATTTGCGGGACAATTATTATTGCTGTTATTATATTTATTGCTGCTAGCAGGTAAATGTTTTTTATTGTGATATTTTTGAACAAGTTGTCCCTAATACGTTATTTTATTTATAAGGCGGCGATCGAAGAAGCTACAATCACTACACTCACAGCAAAAATCACCGCTACCTATTGTGGGTCTACCAGTAAATTGCTGTGGACCAACACCCAGCCCTGGCGGTGGACTAGGGTCATTAGCAACCCTATCAGCATTTAATACACATAAGGTAACCAAAACTCGTCGTTATAGTAATAGTAGTCGTAAAAGTTCTACCACAAGTAATTATTACTACAAACCTCGTACAACACAATTATAACAATCATTTTATCTATAGAATTTATCGCATATTATAGCAATTTTTAATTTATGTCATTACACAAGATAATTGTTTGATTTGTGCTTTCATAATAGTCGTATTGTATCTATATTATGTATATAAAAATGAAGTTAAAAATTATTTTTGTTCTAGTTTAGTTCTCTTATCAATTAAAAAACATAAAAATGATAGACGCGCGAATAACTTGCAGAAAAAATAAAAAAGATGTTGGCATAAATTAAAAATGTATATAGGTAGATATTGTTTAAAATAAGAGTGTAACAGATATGATTTAGTTTTAGCATTTAATAGTTTTTTCATAATAGTAATTGTAAGTTCCTATAATAAATTAATTTATAAACATTTAAACAAGTAAATTAGTACCTAATAATTAAATTTAATACTGCGGAGCGGTAGAGATAAACCACATAATTTAGCAACTCATTAAAAATTATATTATAGAAAAAGTTCCTCAAACAAAAAGGTCAATTCAAAAAAACCACAATATAAGTTTAAAAAATATTAATTTTCTTTGACTCATCAGACTCATTTTGATACTCTTAAAAAAATTATTTGAAAAACAACATATGTATGTAGGTTGAATTATTTAATTCATAGGTTGCAATAATTGGAATCAATGCCAATGATTATACGGTTGTGTATTCATTAAATGGGTAGCAATCATCTTAAATATTAAATTGAGTGTTTTTTTCCTCTTAAATATGATTTCATGTAATGTATTGTATTAATGATGTAGTGGAAAAACTTTTCATTCTGATTTTTATGGACATACTGTAAACACTAAATAGAGTTAGTGTGGGTTTCGATAGCCGCATCATTTTCAAATATTTGTTAAACACTCGAGCTTATGGTTCCCAACAAAAAAAAAACCATTCGTTTGTAAAAAAAATGTGTGTGCACAAAAATTGTTTCCAATTTGTTGTTGTCGTTCTATAATTCTGAAATGAAAACTAACATGAATTTTCTACAACATATGTACTCTGGTTTGCATGTATGGTAGATTAATTGATAGTTACACGAGACAGCGACATTAAATGTTTATAGAAAATTTAAAAACATATATGTTAGTCACAATTTCTATGTTCCTTCTGTGTAATTTGTGTGATTGGATACTATATAGAATCTAAAACATTATTTAACTTAATATGCTTTATATGACGTGAGAGTAAATTAAGATTTTTCATTTGATTGACATTGGGATAATTTTATTCTGTTACCCAAATTCGTTAAAATGGTTTACTCGGGCAATAAGTAACAAGCCAAACCACTATAAATTAGATTATAATTAAACGAAATAAAAATTGTATTAAATACGTAATAAATTGTATTTATATTAAGCCGAAAAATTGTTTTAATGCGCCTAGAGTAGTGTGCTAATTGTTAGAGAGGAACTATGAAAATATTGTTCTATGGCCTATAGTTAAACAGAAAAGAAAAATTCTCATTAAAGTTATACAATTTTAATCTAAATATTACACTTTCTTAGTTTAGTATGTACACAAAACATGTTTGTCTGTTACACTCTAATTATTCTTTACGATTTTTTTTTTTACAAATTGATGTTTATTTATAATGCATAATAAAAAATTAATTAATTAAATTTTATAGGATTGGGATCAGGTATCGGCCTATAGTGGGAGATCAATTCCAAGACCAAGAATTTATCCAATGGATAATCAAATTGCCGATGATTTAAGAAGTCATGCATCACATTTTTCAGCAATGCAGCAAAAAGTTGGTAAGGCTAGGTCAATTGCTGATGGGCAATCTCAACATAGTTTTTCTAATCATTCACAACGTGGTTATTTAGGAACAGCATTTCCAAGTAATTTAGTTAATTCAAGACCAGGTAAATGGCTGAATATTTTAAGGAATGCTTTTAATACCTGTTTATTATGTTTAAATATAGAATTGCGACAATCGAGGCAATCACTAGCAGCTGCATCAGAACGCATGTCACGAGCATCTTATGCTGGCTCAATGCATGGTGCCCCAGCTCATAGCATAGCTTCAAGCACTAGGAGAACACGACCAAGATCTAGATCACGGGATCAATTAGGCGGTGCACATGTTCATTCACTTCGCCCTGGTAGTCGGTAATTCAACTGGGGTTTCAATTAATTTTTCAGGAACATCAAACCATTTTTCGATCTTATCGTTACAGCTACTCAACAGCGGGGTCTACACATACACTAAATAACTATTGTGATACATCAGATAATTGGACAGATCATGACATGGATATTTACATGGCAAGAAATGCAACAACACGCAATGGCCTTGTGCCATTATGAGGGCAGCTTTATGTTTCCTGATATTTTGATGTTGTATTAAATTTAAACGAAGTTTTCTGACACTATTATAATACTAGTAATAACAATAGTATTTTTATATTTCATATAACACCTCACTTTAATAATAATAATTTTTTAAATGATAGAAATCATGAAACACATTTCTAAAATAAAATAACAAAATTAATTTAAATACATATCGTAGGACTATAAATAAATGAAAAAATATTTTTATATAATAAACATGTAAATAAATAATTAAGTTATAAAAAAACATTCTAACATCAAAACTAACCAGTTAAATAATTAATTGGAAAGTGCCAGATTGTTAAAGGTTTCATTAAATATTAGTTAAGTAGTAATATTATTTTTTTTATTTATTTATTTTTCAAGCGTTATTATTTTGTAAATAAAAAGTAAATAAATTTTTTTTTATTTTAAATTATTGTAAAATTTATCGTAAATACAGCAAACCAAAATAATACATCAATATCATTTGGGATTCTTTGTTTTTATTATTTAAAAGTAGTATTTTTGTTTTTGTTTTTTAATTTTAAAGATTTTATAGAGAATATTATTTGTGCTGTACAAACAAGTATAAAAAAATTAAATTCTTATTTTTAATTATTATTTTAAAAATAAATAAATAAAAATAATAAACGAAAAAACACAGTTCATAGTTAACGTTGAATTATATTTATAATAAATAAAATAAATTGAAAAATTTATTTTAATAAATATAATTTAAAAAATAAACATAGATTTAAGTACATATTTAGTTATATTTAAATAGAAATGAGATTTATTTTAGTTAATTTGTTATATGGGAACAAATAGTATTTTTGGAATTCAAACAGTTTTATAAATTAAATTAATTAATCTTATCTAAGCTTCATTCAGTTTCCACTGCCTTCATGTTGGTTCGCATTTATTTACAAGTCAAATGTATATAATTTATAAAAAAAAAGTGCAATTTACTTATAATTTTTCTTTATTATTATTTTATTGGGATTTAAAATAATTAAATTTATAAATAATTTTTATAATATATATAATTTGAACAGTGAGATAAATTAACTTCTTTTTTAATTTTTTTTCATCAAAAATTAGAAAAAAAACTATATATTTCTCTTACAGTTTAAATTAAATATTAATATTTAATTACAAGAATAAAATTATTAATAACAATTTAACAAGCCTTTAACAGGGTAAAATAAAAATATATACATAAATAAATAAGGCTATTACCCTAAATAAAAAAAGTTAGAATAAAACTACCTATATTTTTAAGCTTAGTCATTATTTTTATTTTGTGTGGCAATAATAGGCTTATTAAATAGTAAAATAATTAAAATTAAATACAAATTATATATTTGCATTGCCTAAATGTCAATAGATAAATAAAATAATTGCATAATAAAAACAAAAAAAAAATTAATAAAAAAACTAGGTCTAAATTTACAATTTATAAAAAATATGTAATTGAAATAACATCGGTGCTGACTTAATAAATTATATAATTATAAAATAAATGTTGTTTTTCAATTTTTTAATTATAAGCACATGATTATTAATTTAACAATTTTTATAGAGCAGTTTGTAGAGTAATTAAAATAAATATTGTATTAATTTTAATTAATAAGTATATAAAAAGACGAATAAATAAACAAATATGTAATTAAAATAAACAAAAAAGAATATTATTACAAAATATAAGTACATAAATTGGATTTTAATTAGAACTAGAGAGCATTAAAAGCATCTATTTGAATAGGTAAAAAAGAAAATATTTATTGATGAGGAATGTAAAGTCATAAATGTATTATAACGATAAAACAAGAGTGTAGGAACTTTTACTACAAAGAATTACTCGTAGGTGCCACAACATTAAATATTACTGTTCCAGGATAATTCAAGATGGGCAGTGAAATTAGTTTAGTTCAATATAAATATTTAAATTACAATAAGAATAATAAAATTTCACTCGCATGCAATTTGAGAATTCGTAAATATGTAACAAAACCAAATTTGATATATTGAAAACCATGAAAGAAGAAACTATTAAATTAAAAATGTAATGTTGATTTCTTATATTACATATCCATTAGATTTAAGGGATTATATTACCAAAAATTTAAACCGCGTTTATTACAAATTACACCTCTGGGTGAGATCAGTAAGATAATGAGATATCTCAAATTTTCAGTTATACTATTGTAGATGGTGTGCGTTATTATTTTGAATTTGAACACATTACATTTCCGATAACAATATGGATCATAATTTAAAAGATGATCATATTACTAAACTATTGATTACGTCGTATCGATTACAAATTATGGAATTTAACACATTTCAAGCACGTTTCTGAGACTTGAAATTTATCTCCATATTAATATTCAAGTTGATGTTGAACATATTTTAAACGAGGGTATGAAGTTTATTTTATTACATATTACCAAACACAACATTATAAATTTTACTCACCCCGGAATTGTAATGCAATTGATCACTCTATACCGCATTTCCTGGCAGAATTCGGCCCAAAATTGAGCAACCGCTTTGATTCCTCCATAATGAGAGTAGCAAATAGATAAAATACATCCTAACCGATGAACTAAGGAATCCGGATATGCTGTCTTGATTTGCATTGGGTCAAACTGCAATAAATAAAATATGAATTAAACTTTATAACGTTTAATTATTAAAAGAGCATACAGTCTCATTAGTTTCCTTATTCAAACTTTGCGAATAATAATACGGCGAATCTTTCTGTGCATCAGGAAATAGATAGTACAACATATTCATCATAATCTGATCTTCAATCGGACCATCAAGTTTCTTTTCCTTTTTTGTCTCATTTTTTATCCACAAATGACGAACAGATGATTTAATTTTTGGCTCGGTAAGCACATCCAATGGATTTTTCTCAATTACAGT
Source organism: Tipula unca (assembly GCA_951394425.1). Taxonomy (NCBI): domain Eukaryota; kingdom Metazoa; phylum Arthropoda; class Insecta; order Diptera; family Tipulidae; genus Tipula; species Tipula unca. The sequence goes on from OX596381.1 coordinate 220,450,556, forward strand.
ATTGCCACTATAAAATACGACGTCATCTATTAGTTCAGGTAGCGTCAATTTTAGTTCAGTTAAATTTAAGAATAGTGACAAACATCTAGACATGTAACAGATTGGTAACTCTTCAAATTTTACACGAATCGATAGCTGCTTGAATTCAAACGACTGATCATTTCCATCGATTGGGAAATTATCTACGATCAGAGTTTCTTCTATTTTTGGCCCAGTGCAGAACAAAACTATTTCCATGACGGGATCTATTCCAACACCAAATGGAAATACACAGAAGGTTTCGTTGGCTATTTTTTCTTTAAGTGGTATTGATACAGAGGGTTTGTTATGCTCATCATTAAGCTCGATGAAAGCGTTCTGCCGTGTCGAAAGATACTGAGTGCTGTAGAATTTGGTTAATCTAAATGTGTCTCGAAATGTTATGACCACTGGATCAACATATCGTACTCCGATTTTTTCTTTAAACATTTTTAAAATACGTGATATGTATTGGCAATCAGAAGGTACTGTTGATAGATGAATAATATCAAAGTTTAATCGGGTTGACAGAAATTCACAGACGCCTGGAATTAAACATATATTCAGTAAATTTTAATCAATTTCTTTTATCAGTATAATTTGTCAACTTACCCAAGTAGACGTGTTGGATTTTATCAAGAACATGCACAAAAACTGGAACTTCGCAGTTACTTTCTGCCACAGCAATATGGATCGAGCTCAAAAGGATACGAACTTGGCTTTCGTTGGTGATTGAATTTCGTGCTGGTGACACAATCACAAAATCTCTCAGCCCATACCAGCGGGCGATTGGATGAATGGTTTTCTCCGATTTTTCGTCCATAATACAAAAATCATTCTCAAACGACATCAAATCGACAAAAGCTTGACATGTCTGATTTTTTCCCAGCTTGTCATGCTTCACCAATTTTTCAACACTTGCACTGTTGCTCGTATCAATTTTGGCACGGTATCGAGTGACAATTAATTCAACATCCGCGAAATAAATCGATTCGTTTAAAATCTCCCATTCGCACAAAGATAATTGATTTTTCGTTATATCATCTCCGAGCTTGACATAAAGCAATTTCCACTCATGGAAGATTTCCTCTAGCCGTGCGTTAAATACTTCCCATTCCGAGGCTGTTGTAAAATCTTGTTGGAAGTATTCATCATCGTCCAATTCTTCAGCCATCAGTTAGTTATCACTTTGCACAAATTATTTTTTTAATGTTTTTAATTTTTTATAAAACAATTTTGGACATACATATAAATTTGCACACAAAGTAGAAACGTCAAAATATCATTTGTTGTTTTGTTGTCAATTTTCCATCACACAGTCATATGTTCATAAAACCCACATTGAACCCACAAAATTGTTTGCTATAATTTAGCAGGATTAATTATTTACCGGCTTATTTATAAACCATATAAATTTGAATACCGACAAATGATTTATAATATAAATAACTTATATTTATAAGTTATGAACCTGACCTACCCTCTAGTTATGAGCAATGGTTTTTTTTAAATTGGTATATTTGCATATTTTTAAATAAAATTATGAAATATTGCGATTAGTACAATTTTTAGTTGATCATTTTTTTATATAAAATTTGGGCAATTTAATCGCAAGTACATATAAGTCGTTTTGGGTTTTCTAAAAATTGTCTGTGGTAAATTTGCAATTATTAAATTTATGGTTTATGAGGATTTATGTGTTGCATTCTTTAAATTATGGTTATATTATAGCTACTCTAGTCCAATTTTATGTTTACGCCAAAAATATCAAGCGTCAAAATAGAAATACAGAAAAAGTCAAGCTTATTTAGAAATTTTTCTATTTAATTTAATATTCTAAATCATTAAAATGGTTAATAGAAATTTAGTATAAGTTTCAATGTGCATTAGTGTTTATAGAATTAAAATATAATATGATCATTATTAAATAAGTTTTAAGCTACATAAATAATGTCTACAACGCCATGCGGATCCACGGATATTAATAAGCCTAGAGTACGATTTGCCGATAATGTAAAAAGAGAAGACGGTGTAATTACTTGGGTGAAACATGAAGGCCACACTTTAGCTCCGGTCGCGGCCAACAGTAAGGACGATTCAGATTCGGAAGAAACATCCAGTAGTGAAAGTTCATCGGAAACGTCATCATCTTCTTCGTCGGAGGATGATGGAACTATCATTGATACAGTAGTTGATGCTAATAATCCACCATTGGCACAGATCTCAATACCTGCATTAACCGCTTCTTATAGCTGTTTATTTTGTGAAAAAAAATACAGCGTACGCGACCGATTACGAAAGCATATAAAGATTCACGTAAAGACGATGAATTTGGTTTGTCCAATCTGCCAAGAATTGTTCGAAGAAAACTCGATTCTACGGGATCATTTAATGACACATTTTGTAGATAAACCGTATCGGTGCAATTACTGTTTTAATGCTTATCGTATTAAATCTCGTCTAGAAAGCCATATATTGAGAGCTCACCATGCGTCTAAAAAATTTTTATGTGATCAATGCAATTGTACGTTTAAGCGCCAGGCAAAATTGGATGCACACAAGAGTCTACATGCTCGACATATTCAATTATTCTGTCCAACTTGTGGTAAACACTGCACGACCGAGGAAAGCCTAACAAAACATTGTGCCAAATATTCACATCATGTATTGGAACGATGTGTCCAGTGTTCTGAAATGTTTTCAAATCGAATGGCTTTAGAAGATCATAAATTTACAGTGCACGGTATATGCCACAGTAATTATTATACTGTTTCTGCTCTGCCTCCTGTAAATGTGACGACACAGCAAGTTTATGTCTACGACCAAATTATAGAGAAGAAATTATGTAAACTATGTGGAAAACGATTTCTTACAGCCGCTGCCGCTAAACGGCACGTTTTTAGCCACAACCGCCCCTACATGTGCAAAATGTGTAACAAATCATTTACTCAAGTTAGTTCACTAAATGTCCATATGAAAATTCATTCGGATCGAAAACCACATAAATGTGAATTTTGCGGCAAAGAGTTTCATCTGTTTGATCATTTAACACGACACGTTAGGGTGCACACCAAGGAGAAACCGTTTAATTGTGAAACATGCGGCAAAACATTTACGCAACAAAATTCTCTAACTCTCCACATTCGAACACATACAGGAGAAAAACCGTTTATTTGTGATATATGTGCTAAGGCATTTGTAGTACGGGATCACCTCACGAAACACTATCGAATTCACACGGGTGAAAAACCATATGAATGCGATTACTGTAAAAAGAAATTTACCCAATCGCAAGCGCTAAAGAAACATATTGATGTTCACAAGAAATATAATAAAATTTAGATAAATATAATAAATAAAAAATAATGAAAAAATCGACAATTTCATTCAAATTTAGTCGGAAGTTACGTGTGTTGATGGTTTAGTTTAGCAAGGATATTAGTTCACAAATGTGATAGGATCCGTTCGGTCGAATTGTCTTGTGAACATTTTATAAATTGTGAGTATGATTAATTATAATAATTAAATAAATAAAGCAAAATTAAATTTCATTAATTCACTTCTAGAACTAAATCAATTGTTTAGGCTCGATGATAAAACGGAAGAATAAAATCAAACGCATCCATCCGAATTAAGCACAGCATGTCGATGATTACCCACACACGCATCTTTACTAAAATAATAAATAGAGATAAATCTCGTAAATTAATTTTTAAATTGTAGAATAAAGTTGAATTTTCAATATTTAAAAAAATTACCGCCGTTTTGGAATACATTAAATTTATAACATGCAACAGGTTCATTCTATAGCCGGCATACATTTTTTCATGACGTTTCTAATCATTTTGCATCTGAAGCAACAAAAAATGTTTTATTACTAATATCAGTTAATAAGCGTCCTTCATGCATTAAACATTTTAGTACAATTTTTTAACATCTATTACACTTTTGTTTGTTTGCCATAAAAAAATAAATAAACCATCACAGTATCGCGAGCTGTCAAATCACAAAAACAGCAAAAACTTGACATTTTTCGTTCTTTCGTTTAAAACTTAAGTTAATTATTTTATTTATTTATTTCTATTTAGTTTTATAAGTACAACAAAAATATAAAAAAAAATTAGAAAATAAATTTAATTAAAAATTTATTATTAGTTACGTTTCAATTGAATTTTGTGCAAAAATGTAGTGAATAATTTTAATTAGAAAAATTCAAAGCAAAAAAAGTATGAAATAAAAATGTCGATTTTTCGAAAGAAGTGAAATGTGTAGGGAAAAAAATCTGAAATATAAAAAAGTTTGCGCATCTTTTCAAAAAAAAATTTGTTAGAAAAAAGACCGACTAAACTACAGGACATTTCAAAGGAGGTCATTAGGATTAGAAAATATATATATTTTTTATTTATGTTTTTTCGGAAAAGTTTTTTTTTTATATTTGATGAAAAATTCGTGCGTTGGGTGATTGGAAAATAGTTTTGGATTGTGGAAAAAATTTTTGAATAAAAAAACTTAACAAAAAGTGTAGTGTTTTTCGGTGAATATTTGCGTTTTTTTTTAGTTTTAAAGTGAATGTGAATATTAAATAATTTAAAGAGCGAGCGAATTTATTAAAATTATTTTTTAGTTCTTGTAAAATGCCGAATGAAGATTGTGATGAATTTATACCATTGGAAAATTTAGTTAAAAATCCGCAAATATCATCGGTTCATTCGTTAAATGGTGAAAATAGTACACCATCAATAAAAGGTTTTGATAGCTATCATCAGAGCCTTGGAATTATGATCGAACCGGAAAATGGTAGTACTATTGGTGGTGGAGGAAATGGTGGTGGTGATGGTGGCAGTGATGAAACTCATAATGGCAATGCTAGCAGTAATAACACCAGTAGTAATAGTAGTGGACGTGAAAATGATGATGATGATGATGATGATGTTATTATAAGTGAAAATCCACCACCGCTAGTCGTAATTGATGACGATGACGAAGAAGATGATTTTATTGATGAATTGGATGGTGATGATGGAGCAGAAACATTGGAATTAGATCCAGATGAGATTGCACGAAATTTTCATAAGTTTTTAGAAAGTTCCGATGATACAACTACATTCAATAATATCGACGAGTACAGTAATATCGAGCCAGAAGTTATATTGGCAGAAAATGATTCGCTTGAAATGATAACTGAATTAAATTCCGATATGAATGACTCTAAAAAACCATACAAATGTGCGATATGCGGTCGAGAAGTGGTGAGCCGTTACAATTTGAAGCGACACATGATGATTCATACAGGCGAAAAACCCCATGAATGTGAAATTTGCCATAAGCGATTCCGAGAATACAGTGACGTGCGAAAACACAAGAGGATACATCAAGCGAAGGAGTTTAGTTGTAGTGTATGTTTTCATAATTTATCTATGCAAAATGATCCTAATAAATGTTATTTTTGTGAAAATGAAAAACAGAAACTGCAACCGGAAGACATTTACAGGTCAATAAAGTCATCTAATTCAGATGACCTTGAAGATGAGGATTCCGTGAAAATGGAACGAAAGTTTTTAATAAATCCAATGAGCAGCACATACCTAAGTACAATCCCGACAACGGCAACAACACCGCCTCCGCCCCGAATCCGGAGATCATATATGTGTGATTATTGTAAAAAAGTATTTGGCAGTAGTCACAATTTAAAACGGCACGTAATGATCCACACAGGTGAGAAACCATATAAATGTTCTGAATGTGATAAATCATTTCGTGAGTTCAATTGTTTACAAAAACATTTTCGCACGCATACCGGTGAAAAACCCTATAAATGTGATATATGTAATAAATTATTCCAAGATTCAAGTAATTTAAGTAAACACAAACAAATTCATACAAATAAGCATCATGAGTGCTCGATTTGTGGTAAAAAATTTAATTATTCCAGTAATTTGTTCAAACACTTGCGCATACATACCGGTGAAAAACCATACAAATGTTATGTATGCGATAAAAATTTTCGTAGCAAACATCATATGCAAAATCATGCTCTTACACATTATCGAAGTTAAATGCATACATAAAAAAAACTTATGTTCCTCCACCTTATTACATTTTTTACACCACCCACACACTGGTCATCCCCACATACATAATTCATAAACATAATAATAAATGATTATTTATACATTAAAAGTATGCAGTAAATGTATGGAGAATCATCTCCAAAATTTTTACTATATAGGTACATATTATAATTTTATTCCGTTTTTTAAATTACTATAAATCTATTAATTAATAAAATAAATAAGAATATCACAAAGAAATTATTAAAAAAAAATAAAAAAAATTAAGAAACAAACAAACAAAACAAAAAAGAGAAAAAAATTTATTTTTTTATGTCTAAATAAAATAAAATAAATTAAATTAAAACAAACAAATTCTAAAATTCTAAATTAAATTTATTTTTTATGTTTGCAAAATTTGAAAATCATGTGGAAAATTTATGACGAAAAAATCACACACGGAATTTATTTTTATTGTCGTTACGTTATGATTGTGTTTTAATTAACAAAATTAAAAAAACTAAAAATTGTGAACTTAAAAGTTTAGCGTGCCTTAATTTAGAAAAAAATATGGAAATTGGAAATTTTTTTTATGTAGTTTTTATTTTTGCGTGTGTGATTGTCGATTCCGGTCATCGTGTAATATATGTAAAGTGATATTCGAAGCAGGCGACACAAATAGTAGCTACATACATATGTACTTATATTTTCATTTTGAGTAGTTGAGGAAAAGTATCAGGTATCCGATGATTCTTTAATTTGCTGAAATGAAAAATAATATATCAAAGACGAGTCAAGTAAATATGTTTGTATGTATACATAAGAAATAATATACTTTAGTTTTTTTTATTGGGATATTGATTTTCCCTTAAAGACTTATAGGTTGAATTTTTCTTCATAAATTTCTCATTTAACGTGTCGGGAAAGATATATGTATGTAGGTATACATATTAGCGGATACTTAAGTAATATTTTGCCGAAGGATTAGCTCATTTTTTGCTTGAAGAAGAAAATTTTCATTACATATCTCGTTTGGTCACGAAATCCAAATATTATTTATTCAAGGATATTCAAATTCATTTTATAAGACATGTTTTCGGAAATTAAATTTATACAATACCGTTATATGATTCAAGTTCAGCCTTGAATTCGTGAATAGTTCCATCTTTTAATTTGATCTAAGTACATTGCTTCATGTACAGTGAGAAAATTGCTTGGTATATATTTAGATGCTAAATAATAATGAAAAACCAGAACCAGCTGCAGGTTTACATAATTCTGTGAAATGTTCCCTCTTAGAATGATGTACAAGCCTGATATTCCTATAAAAGCATACGATACAATTCTTGTTGAGTCGCAGGTTTTCATTTTTCGCTGGTTTCCCTTTAGTTCGGACGCTTAAAGTTTTAAAATAGGCTGTCAACTATGATTATTTAAGTAGAATTTTTTAGATACTTGTAGTCAAGTTGATTTAGAATGCATTCGGACGAGCCATGTGTTAATGAATACATTTTTACATAAGTATATTATGTATAAAAAAATCTTATAGTTTGGTTATATATCATTTAAATCGGATATTTGAAATACCACATTGTCATGTACAATATCATTTGCATAGGTCTAAAAAAATAATTTTTTAATAACAATCTGGTGTTTTTTTTACATTTTGCGTTGAAAGACACACTCATTAAAGAAACTTGTGGTAGAATCTCAACAAAAGAAAAATGTTATGTCCGAGAAAATCAAATTTTCCTAGCACTATTCTTGATCTAATGCGAACATTTCCAGTTCTAAAAATTTCATACACAGTTTTCGTAATGAAAAACGAACAGTTTCAATTTTATATCCTTCGAAATGGTTAAAAAATAAACAATTTCTAAAGTGATGAATATTTCGCTCGATCTACAGTTTTACTAATTATAAATTAAAATTCTACTAGTTACTTATCCGAAATGTTTTTATAATTGTATTTATTAACAAAATCTACTAATTTTTACACTTCTTTGATAAAACGTTTGTAAAAATTTTTAATTCTGTAATTTATCTTAAAAACAGACTTTAAGGATGTATTTTTAAATTGGTTTGCTTCTTGATTACATTCAAATTTTTGTGAATATGAATCAGATAATTTTGACAGTAAATAATAATGGAATTTATTGATTGTTCCATTGATCTTTATTTTTTTAAAACATATCCTCAGTTGCTTTTCTAAAATGATAAAGTATTTTACAACTTTTTGAAATGATATAAATAAGTACGTAAAATTTGAAATTTGAAAATTTTGTGTAATTTGGAATATTAAATATTTTTGGAAATATAAGCAAACTTGCAAATTATGTCTGAAATGATGAGTAATCCGAAGCTTCTGGATTTCCTCAACCTTTAGATTATATTTTTACCTCTGGGGGAGATTAGTTCCAGTTTCCACTACTTAAATAAAATATCTTTCCAACATAATCTAGATATTTGATACTTTTCGGCTTCAACTGACTGATAGGATTCATTAAAAATTAAATATAAATCTTCTAAAAAGCTTTTAACAATTTTTCATTAAGATTGTAGTTAGTATTCTAAAATTATGATCCATTAAGTAATCTTCACATCGTTTAGGTTTCTAAACTTTTTCTTTCGTTTTGTTTAAGAACGAAATTTATTTTTCAACTTAAATTATGTATTAAAGTTGTGAAAAAGTTTGGTTTACAATTGAAACCTCATATTGAATTGTATTTCATATAAAGAATTTTTTCGTGATTTTATCAAATTCACAAATATCTTGGAGTTTGGATAAATATATATGTATCAGTGTATAAAATAACCCATATCAATCATTCTCTATACAGTTCTTATAATAGTTTATCTTGTGATGCAATTGGATATTTTTGTTCAAACAAAACACACATTTTGTTGGTGAATTACGAATTTACACATTATACTATGACTCGATGTCTTGAAACATTAAAAAATCTACGGTTTTTAACATTTTCATAGTATCTAATTAATTTATTAAGCATTTCCAAGCGTAAAACTAAAAATATTTTACACCACACATAGTTTTCTTAACATTGGAGCACCGAAGTGGAACAAAGTCGCGAAATAATTTTTTTTATTACGTAAACTAAAATAATAAATGGAAAATCGGTGTAGTACATTTTTAAACTCGCGATCATCGATCATGTTTTGGGTTGCGTAATAAACGTTATGGAGTTCAGCATGCCTTATAAACTATAAAATATGGAATTTGCTTATAGATTTTATTCAACAAAATAATAATATATGTATACAAAAACTGTGCGGTCGTTGTGGTTTTACGTACCACCACACCAAATTTATCCGGTAAGGTATTTTATATTCGAAAGAGCAAATGTATATACGGTATTAGCTATATACATAGACATATAAAATATCGTTTTTGTTGGAAATTGAAAAATTGATTTTTTTGTCGTTTTAAAAAAGCTCTTCGACATCAAAAGCGAAATTGGTGACGATGAAAATTAATTTATTTACCATTTCTGTGTATGTTCGACTACGACTATACGTACGGTTATAGTTTATTTGTCACGCCATTATGTGTTTCGTGTGAAATGGAGCTAAAAAAATTTTATAATTTCAATATCAACAATCTAAATCTAATAAATCAAATATAAAAATAATTTAATATTAAAACTAATTTTTTTATATTATGATTAAATAAATTTGCATTTCCGCATTTTATTATCAGTAATCAAGTATTCGATGCGACTACACGTCTGCCTGTCTCCATATATTTTATAAACATATGGTGAGAGCCAAATAAAATGCCCATAAATTTGGTGTCGTGAATCTTTAAAGTGATTTAGGAAGTTTGTGTGTGTAGGAGTTTCTAAGTTTTAGCCTGCCGACGTGAATAGACAAATATGAATAACAGAATTAATCCATTAATTTTGGTGTTTCGAATGATAATGCCTATAGTTTTGAAACAATCATCTCATTAAAATTATTAGTATAGTTTTGATGGAAATAGTATGTTATCGAGTTTCATACGGAACCGTAAGAGCCATGGGCAGACTTATTGTGTATTTGTAATGTTCTAGAGTGTAGGAATAACAGGATTAACAGCCGATCGTATTCATATACAATTGTTAATTCGGATATAAATAGGATATAGGTTATAATCTTAAGATGTGTTAAGTGATAAATATATCATTTCTTAAATCGTCTAGGCAATAAATGGACGTAGTTATAGACGCAATCATTCTACGGCATTACATAAAAATAAAACAGTAAAGTAATTAATCAATTATTTAATATATGTATGTACCTAATAATAAAATTATAAATTAGCGTCAACGCGCATCGTTATTTTTGTGGCTGTTTTTAAAAGTGTACCAAGAAGAGACTCTTATATGAAAATAAGTTTATAGAGATACACTTCGAAACTTCTGTGTTCTTCACACAATTTACAAAGGTATGGAAAATGAGTGAATTACTCGTGTTATGTGACTTTTAATATAGAATATTAATAACCGAAGCGGGTGGTGGTAAATAATGTCACCGACCGATTTCTAGGATTTTAAGGAGAATATCATTGCGGATTCAATGTCTTAAATTTTTATAATAAAGTTCATAAAAACTGGTTAACAGTTCGCAACCATTAATAACTATTTACCTCAGATTCGTATCCAAAAAAACAATATATTTTTATCTACTTATTTGTTAAAAAACTGAAAATTGGATGTTTTTTAAAAATGTTATCTTAATGATAGAGCGTTAAAAAATAATTTTATAATTATGTATGTATCCATATACATATTAGCACAATTCCGCGTTGAAACCTTATAAATTGCTTTCGTGTTATTAATAAACATACACACAATAAAATGGCAAAAAATTGAACTATATATGTACGTATGTACATGAAATTTTCTTGCGAGTCGTGATTTAACTATTTGTGCATTGGTATAAAATAACCCAAGCGCTACTAAAACCTTTACAGTTATATTTTTTTTCATTTAAGTTCCTTTAGTAAGACCAAGAAAAACTCAATGTAACTCCTCCCCGGGTTATCCATAATCTATAATTGAATTTGTATTTGAGTTGGGTATACTGTAGCAAATCGGTCGGAGCCAAAAACTTAACAACTAAAAAATGTTATTTTCAATTATTCATCATATCTCACGCTGATTCACAACATTTGGAATGATGAAAGTTATTTCAAAGATAACTTCTTTTTATCACGAACATGGAATGGAATTGCAAATTGAATTCTTTTTTCGTTTTTTTTTATATCCTATTAAGCGGAATCGCAGATTTCTCTGTATACAAAATATACATTTTTATGTAGCTAATGCATCATATATACATAATACACAGTTCGGTTTTAAATTTCAGTGAACACGCTTTAGTAACCAACACACAAAATTTTGTATTCAACACACAAAAACGGAAACTTGAAATACAGCAACAAAGTAAAGTTAGATTTTTTTTCGTTTTTCGCCTATATACCCAGTCGGAGTTCTCTAGTTAGAATTTATCAAGAAGAACCACACCCTTATAAATTATTTCCGCTCTGCCTTTTTTTTATCTTTTCAAAAAAATATCTGGGTTTGTTTCCTTTTTTTCGGTCGTCGTTGTTGTTGCTGCTCTGCTGCCTGTTAAATCTCAGATATCATTTTATTGATTTTGTGGCTCGTGTTCAAGTGTAGTATAGTACTGCAACAACATTTCAAAAAATACATACACACTGGAATCGTTCCAACAATCCAAATTTTAATTGTTTTGTGTACAAATAATATAAAACGGAAAACTCATGACTCGAGAGTTTTTCTCGAAATCTTATCGAATTTTCGATATTGATTTTTTGAACAGAACACGTAACGAGAATACACAAAGCTCATACACATTCAAAAAAAGCACAGAGAACGCTTGAAGGAAAATTTATTGATTTTATGTAAGGAACTCGATGGGGAAAGGCAATTTTTGAAAATAAGAGAATACAAAACATTAGAAAAATAACACATCTGGGAATTCAGTGAAATATCCTTGAAGGATGAACACCATACAAAAACTGTATAAATATTAAGTACATACATATGTATATTTATATATATATATATATATATATATATATATATATATATATATATATATATATATATATATATATATATATATATATATATATATATATATATATATACAAATCATTTGGACACTGTGTGTGTAGGTAAAGGTATGAAGGGAAATTAAATTATGTTTTTCGGTATTTTTATATACCGTAATAACGATGTTGGAAAGCTTCTGATGAATCCCATCCTCTAGCAATCAGTAATTCGGTATATAAATCGATTTTTTATATGTTAGTGCTATGTGACCCGCCCCGAATTTACCAGAAACTGTAATTTAAGAAAAAACGTTGTATAAAAAACATTAGAAGGATATATAATGCATTGGGAATTAAATATAATTTCCTTGGAGGAAAATTTAATTATTTATGTTTCACTGCAAAATGGAACACACACAGGATGGAATTAGTGTATGCGGATGGATGTATTTATATATTTTTGGAACACAGTTTTCCACAATTTTCTTTCGTTATATTCGTTTTTTGGCACATGACATCAGTGAATAAGGGTGAAACTAAACCAACTATTTTCGAAAAAAATTACGTCATTTGTCTGGCTACATAAATCAAAACTGAACAAAAAAAAATGTATGTATACTGATTTTGTGTGTATATACTGTGCGTTACATGAATTTTAATCCACATGAAATTTCTTCAAGGTTTTTCGTTTTCGTTTTTTCGTAATTCCATTTTGTTGTTAAATCTACTGTAGCGAATATAATTTTCAGTGGAAACGACGCTGAATGCCAAACATTCATTTTCGACTTAACTCGCACAAAACACAAACTTCGAGTTTTATGTACAGCAATTTTAATTTTATGTATAATTTATATTAGAGTATGTACAAACACACACGCATAGGATACATGATAAACTAGAAGAGACGCAATATTCAAGAAAATGAATTTCAAGTTTTAGTTCTTGTTGTAACCCTACACCGTTAAATTTAATAATTAATTTCCTCATAATTTCTTGCATCACGTTTTATTTTCTTCTTCAGGTCGTTTTCTTTTTAATATCCGAGTGGGATATTAAAATAAATTCACCTCTATTTCACATTTCTTGTGTATATACGGTGAATACGATCCAAGCACACACAAAGTATAAAAACTCGAAAATTCATAAACGTGTAACAATATTTTACAGAAATTCATAATTTTTAGTTGTAGATTTTTTCTACAATTTTTTTTTATTTTATAATTTTTTCATCACAAAGTTTATTGACGTTAGAATAACCGTCGTCGTGTTGTGAATATAGCAAAGAAACTATTAAAAGATAACCGCGAGAAACTACAGTCAGTGGCTCGAAACCATATACTCCGGCTCGCACGTCATTATACTCGATTTTCATGATGCGCACGACCACATTTCCTATCCACTATTGTTACTGTAGTTATTAGTAAAGTATTTGATTAGCGTTAATATTGTGTGACTTTCATAATTTTTTTTTGATGAGGTTTATCGCATATTCGCGTATTGTTAGTGTAAAATGTTATGAAATTGCGAGAAATAACAACACTAATAAAATTTGTGTTATAAGTAGTTGAGTTGCACAAAATGCAAAACAAATTTTGCAATGTTTAAAATATTCTTATGTTTTTGTTTATATTTGTCTTCGCATATATCGGGAAGTTATTTTTCAATGACCTAAATTTTCTCAAAGTGAAATGAAGTTACGGTACATATATGTATGTATATTAAATTGTCTGTGTTGACATAAAATTGAAATTTTCGATGCGAATTTATATTTTCATTCTTCCTCTGAGAATGGTAGTGCCGGTAGTTGCCCATTTTCGCCAACAAAATTTCACAATAAATAAGGATTAAGTAGAATCGTATTTAATCGATTCAAAGACGCATCTTAATGGTTTGAGTTGTCTGATTTTTCTAGTCTTAGAATCGATGGAGTTAGAATAATCGTAACAAAACTGCGATTCTCTGTACATATTAGAATAATCTTATTTTCCATTTATTTCCTTATCCATTTAAGCTACTATAATTATGCCTATATTTTTAATAGGCTTACAAGATTAATTAATTTCAGCATAAATGCTTCAAAACTAATTTTTATCATAACACAAACTAGTTACTTACCAAATTATAATAGAATGTGCATCTACGAGTGAGTCTTCACCTTACATTTACACTTCTTAACAAACCTTAAATTGGTACTACCTGAAATTCTGTTTTATTACTGGAAGCTTAAATTGAGAAATATATATATTGAAGGTCATTATGAGAAAATATTTGCAATTAGTGCAGAACATAAAATAGGCATATATGCCAAATTTGTACAGAGTGTACAGTATATACAAAGACCGGTCAAACATTTTATTTACTACTTAATTTTCATGACTTAAAAATTATAGTTAAACTATTTATTCACTTTAAACAAGCTACATAATCTACAGAGTGTCCCAAAATTGGCCGATCCAACAAAACGAGGTTATAAAGAAAGTGGTTTCCAGTTAAAATTATTTTATGTATGTGAGCTTCAGTCAAATAAAAAAATACGATTTTGTGAACATTTTTTGTTTCACCAAAAATAGTAGGTCATTCTTAAGTAACGCTGACAAGAAAAAGTCATCAACAATTAGATAACCACATATGTATATGGTAATTTTGACTCGAAATCCTCCTCTATCATTACCTTTCGTTTGATAGTCCACTTCTGGGATACCCTGTGTAGGACATAGAGATATTTATCTTTGGAATCTTCTAGGTTCACGTATTTTTACCGGAAATGCAATTAAGACGTATGATTATATTATGTATATAATACAATTTATATTTTAAATCATTACAATAAATTATTTACGAGTGGTTTTTGTCGCCTTACACTTTCGTTACAAATATAACAACAACAACAATTATGTATTTTATGTTTACTCAACATGGATATTTTTAATCAAAATATGAATCGGACGTTGCATAGTCAAAAGAACCAAGAAAATTTAAGGTTTTGTTTTGTATATAATAATTAATTATTTGTTTAGTTTCTTTGCTGTATTTTTAAAAAAAATTTAGACGATAAAGCCTTGTAAATGTCCAAAGCGAAACTTTTGTTTTGGGTTTATTATAACAATTTGTTGAACATACCTTGAAAAATAGAGATACTAATGCATTGTTAAACAACTATTTATATAGCAGCCTGTTTTAATTAATAAAAATATGTATGTACAAACAAAATTATAACTTAAATTAATAATCTTCACATTAACTTTATGAATATTTTGTTAGCCAAAATTTACATTACTAATTAACTTCGACAATTTCTTTATTTGTGATTTAAAAATTATAAGTGGATTTGTATGTTTTGAAGATTGGTGCATTATTTCGGCCTTGGAAACCAAATTGCATCCATGCGTTGTTACCACAATTAAGACGGTTATCTTAATTTAATTTGGTTTGCTTTGATCTGTAAACATTAAAGCATAAAATTCCAATTTGTTCAATTTGGTATAACATTTTTAGGCGATGGATAGCTCTTCGCTTTTTAGTATTTACCCAACAATGCAAGAACTTAATTAAACGCGTGCGGTAATAAATTTAAATTAAAAAGAATTATACATAAAGTCATTCTTCAAAATTTCCCTGACGCTCAAGAAATATTAAAATACAATCTTCAATGTTATCGACAAATTTGAACATTTGTTATCACCAAATGTAGAATTCCTTATTCGGTTCAGCAAATTAATCGATTTAAATACATCAGTGTCGAATAATACGAGCAAATAAGGATTCTATTCACTCAACTTTTCAAAGTTGATTATTAGTTGTTTACGTAATATCGTGTATCATTTTCCACGAACATATAGTTAATACACGAACTTTCGGCAAATCACCTGCTTATTGTTCACGTGCTGCTTACAATTTATTTAGGATTAGTACTGATTTTCCATACCTAAAGCATTGGTATACGAAATGTCGACCGGATTTGTGTTAAATTAAAAGGTCACCTACAAATGACCTTTAAATCATTTAACTATTTCTTTTTAGTTTCTATAATAAATAAAGCCCCAATATAATACGTATAGGTATACCTTTCACATATGTGAGCAAAAATATTAATTGATGTATTATCGCTAATTCATTAGTAGTTGGATGTTTGTGCGAGCCGTGATTATGATCCGCGAATAGAAAGAAAAGTTGTATTGAAATGTTATGCAATATCTTTAATCTCAACTTGACGATACAGAGTCATAAAGATGTTTCCAAATATTGCGAGATGACCTCGAAGCTATACACAGAAAAATTGGATTTTCTTTAAGTAAGAGAAAGGCCGTTACTGAGATAACCGCGTCGAGAGACAAACGCATATTAGAAAGTAACTTTACTTATTATATTACTTAACTTAACTTGATTGAACTACCTCTTAAACAATATAGCAACAACAATAGTGAAAACAAAAATTCTTGTTAGCAATTTATCACACACAAGAACTCAATAATAATTGTGATTTTTCCAGTAAGTCGTGTGTGTAGTATATTTGTCTATAAAGATAATAATAGAGTATAAAATATATTGAGTGGGTGTATCGCGCTCGTTTGATACACTTTTGTAAAATGAGCGAATGTATTCTTTCATTTACATATGTATTCTATACATGATTACACTGTAAAATGTTACTAAAGGGATAGCAATGATGGTACCCATGAAAATATATAATTTCTAGGATAATCAATACAGTAGCATATAAGTACTAAAAAGGTGAATTAATAATGTTAAATTGATGATAAAATGACGTAACAGTGTATTTTGTAAATCTGAGTTTTTTTTCTTGTAAATTCATTTTACTGTTGTGAAGGAGGTATAGACTAAGAAGAAATGTAAACACCACAAATTTCTACGAAAATACCAAAAACAATTGAATTTTCTTACTAACAACTCTATTTTGAGCAACAAAGCTTTATCTTTCAGATTTAGGATTCCATGGGTTACAATATTCTCTAATTATATCGTTTATTTTAAATAATAAACTTTTATTTTTGATTTTATAGTTTAATTCTTCCTTATTGTGACAATTTTTATTTTTGATTTTTCGGTAAATCGATTTCGACTTGCGTCTTCCTCAGTACCTTGTTAACTATTCTATTCTCGAATCGGTCGAAATCGATTTACCGAAAAAATCAAAAATAAAAATTGTCACAATAAGGAAGAATTAAACTATAAAATCAAAAATAAAAGTTTTTTATTTAAAATAAGTTATATAGTGACAAAAGATTACACAAAAACATTAAAATGAACAACATTCATTTAAACTCAATTATATCGTGTTTTTGATTATGCCTGAGTTCATGTATCCGCATGCCAAATGAATCATATGTATTTGGCGATGACCTATATATATACGATTATGTTAAGATATAGATGTGAGCAAAAAAACTTTGAACAAATAAGTAATTATGTCGAAAATCATGTTAGTGTACATTTTGTACTGTTAATTAATAATTTTGTAATTTAATACCAACTTTACGCTAGAATTAATTTCATAGAGATACTATTTTGTTGAGCGAAGTAGTCTGGCTATAGAAATTAGTTAGGTGCTGTGTATGTTTCTTTATTTGTGGTCATGGGCTAATTCATAGGTGAAATGCTAATATGTATTGAACAACAAGCATAGACACAATTCATTTGGGTAAACATTGTGTAGAATGGTTGTAATACGTACACATACATATATCATATATATATATATATATATATATATATATATATATATATATATATATATATATATATATATATATATATATATATATATATATATATATATATATATATATATATATGTATATATATATATATATATATATATATATATATATATATACATATATATATATATATATATATATATATATATATATATATATATATATATATATATATATATATATATATATATACACATTATCATGATTTTCCACTTGATTTTCACTAAAACAATTTTAAATTAAATCAAAAACAAATTCTATTTTTTCTAGTCAATAAGTAAATTATTCAAAAAAAAAAAAATACAAAACTTACAAAAAGACTTTTAAAATTAAATAAAAATCAGCTAATTGGTATCTAATTAATTTGTAGGAAGATATTCGGCATGACCATATACATACGTGGATTTTTCATCCAGCATTATTGAACTCTATAATATTATATTAATTTGTTAATTAAAATCAAAACTATTATAATTTAAATTAATTTTTTTCCTATTAATTTAATTTTTAATTAATTTCGTTTCTATATACTTAAATATTTATTTTTTATCTAAATTATTTATATTGTGTTAAATTTTAAAATAAAATCACGGCGCACAGTTCCAAAATTAACAAATTAAATTAAACAAAAAATATTAAAATACACAAAAAAAATTTAATTTATTTTATGGCTTGTAAATAATTTTTTGGTGTTATTCAAGACACGAAACATTATTTAAGTCTAAATCGTTATTATGCTATTTTTAAAAACAAATTTAAAATTGCTTAAAAAATGAACAAATTTTTGAAAAATTATTTAAAATTAAATTTAAAAAAATTAACAAACGACAAATCTGCAATGAGATTTTTTATATTATACAAATTTGGAAGTATGATTGGATTATGATCAGTTTTGGTGTTGCTAATTCATTCCATTTGGGTTCATTGTTATGTTATATAATTATTTTTGGTAAGCTTTTGAGGGGTATGAAACGCCCGACGTATACGAGAATTAAAGAGAAATTATATTCATTGTGTTAAAACTATGGCTACGATTATACAGGTGTTGAAACTGTGATATGTAGATATTAAAAGTCTGAATGAATGGGTATTTTTATATTTTGATAAGATTTGATCTACATCGGTATAACACGTGGCTAGAGTTTTTCGCGAATGCAACATGAGTTAGTTATATGAAAATCGTGATTATAGATTGTAGTTTTATATATAGGTTAAATTGATGGAGTCGTTTAGTTTTATGTTTAAATTTATGAATAGAAATTTGGAAGATGATCTTCTTCCAAAAAAAAAAACACCAGAACATGACATTCATTTGTGCCTACTTCACACAAAATTGCTTAAACGGCTTAAAGCTGGATATTTTTATTAGCAACATGATTATGGTATGTGTTTGACACATAAATAGAATCAAAGTCTTGGCCATTATTGAGACTTACTGGATTCCAAGAAATTTTGTTTGGATATATTTATTTAACAACCGCGGTTTTAATTATGTTTTGTAATGTAAATGGTCATGAACAATGATTGTTTATATTTCATATTAGCACGTTTCATCACAGAAAATTTCGGCGAATTTCGCTTTATGAAATTGTTACTACAAAAACAAAATTTTGTGGATGTTTGGAAAAAGTTTAAGTTCCTTTTTAAACGTTTTTTTATATAGACAGAATGCCTTAGAATATCCTCCCCACCGTCGAAAGACAATCGTAAAAAATTTAAATTACTTTAAAAATTATTTTGTACTCGAATTGGACTGATATTGTGATGGAATATAAAAGCAATGTACCCATATACCAAAAGTTAAACGTATGCTCTCTATCTAATACACCAAAACACTAATCCAGTCAATCCAACACAATTATAAAACAAAATTTTCAAGTGTAATTATTTAATTAGGTATATATAAAATAATTATTCTATTTAATTTAATTAAATATTTAAATTAATTTCAATCAATCAATAAATCATTTCATTTATTTATTTCCACATTATATTATTATTTCTATTATTAATTAATTATTATTATGCAATAAATACATAAACAAATAAATATATCAAAACTCTTAAAAAATCATAAAAATAATCAAATAATTTTTTGTTTAGAAATTTTTTCATTCACAGAAATTAATTAAATAATTTTTACAAAAAATATTTTAGCAAGAAGCCAGCCCAGTTATATAAAAACAGTAAATTATTAAATAAACAATAGCGAAAAATAAATTAAATAATTAATTAAATAATATTATAATCATTTTATATTTCATTATTATATTAAATATTTATTGTTTATTAATTAAATATTATTAAAAACAAAACATATCTCTTTATTTATTTATTTTTATTTACAAAAACAATTTTGTTTCTAAAACAAAAACATACAAATTAAAAGACAAATAAATTTAAAAAAAATCTATAAAGTAATTTAGGAATTAAATTTAAAAAAAAATAAAATGCTCGTAAACATTTATTTATTTATTTACTTAGATATATATACAATTAAAAAAAATCATAAAAATTCCATTTTTTGTTAAGTTATTTGAAATAAATATTGATTATCTAATTATTTACTATTATTTTTGTATTAAATATATTAAGTTTTATAAATAAACAAACAAAAAAATTGGTAAATTTCTGTATTTTTTTTAAATTTAAATGAAAATCAAATATATAATTAAAAATACAAATCTATATATTTATAATATTATTATTATAATTGAATTAAATTTAAATTATTATCAATTATTATTATTAATTAATAAAATTTAAAAAAAAATAAATAAATTATCCAATCATATCTTGAATAGTTTATCACAAACAAAAGAGAGAAAACAAAAATAAAATTTAAAAAAACAAATGAAATTGAAAAAAAAATACAAAAAAAATGAGAAAAATTATGAAAAATTTATTTAATTCGTTTTATTTTAATTTTTATTACAGACTTTTCAGAAGTGATGTAGGAAATAGCTATTATTTTTTTATATATTTTGAATGAAAATCGATTTGATATAAAGTAGAAGGAGATTCACTTGATTATACAGAATATTAACATCAAACCAACGACGGTAAACATTTGGAAATCAAATAAAAAATTGAATGGTTTATGCCCCTTTATGAATCTCACCTATGCGTCACCGAGTGACGCGACGTCACTGTATTTGAATTTTGGTATTATGATTCTCGCTGTGAGTGAATCTAATGTCACATATCCTCACCTATAATTTGGTGGCGAGACTGAGCGAGAAAATAATTGTTGATATTGATATACATAGTATTTTTTACGTTAGACAAAATGGAAGGCAACTCGTAAGTTATAAACAAATATAAAGTTTATGTATTACAATAATTAATAAATAATATTACAATAATAAATATTAATTGTTGCATGATAAATTTTATTTTTCATAACTAGAAATACACCGTAAATAGCTAATGGCGAACAATTTGCGAACTCGTTGAGGAGATGGAGAAAAACCCAGGTATTGCCCGTGGAGGAATATTGGATGAGTAATAATAAGATGGTTTGAATATTCCTTCTAGTTTGTCCAATAGATACGAAAGTCCATCTTCATTTATAGCATATGTTAAAAATACATTTAAATATCAATTAATAAGTACTAGGTAGTCATCTGGTAGTGTGAAAGGATCAGATTTGAATTTTCCAAATATAAAATATTCTCAAAACAATAACAACTACTAACTTAAAGAAACTAAAAAATCATAAATGACGCATAGCGCTGCGTACGTCACTCACCCAAATTAAAGCGAGAATCATAATACCAACATTTCACTCGTGCGACTGTAGATGTCACGGTGAGAGGTGAGGTGAGGTGAGAATCATAATATGGGTATTAATATATCTCCTTCAATTTTCAACATTTTTCATATATCAATAAGTTTAAGCAGTCCACTTAATCTTGCTTTATTAAAACTGGATAAGATATATTTTGGATTGAGTTTTTTACCACAGCAAATATTGAAAATCGCGCCAGAATATAAACAACTGTTTGTATGAAATACGAATATACTCCTATATGGCACATTTTTGGAATAATTTATATGAACCTTGTAAAGTTGCCTCAAAGCAAGACGGCAATTTTTAAAAAAATTTCAGCTCTATAAATGTAACCTTTAACATCAGGAAAAGTTTAAAAAATCTACTTCAGTTGAATCAAGATTTGGACTATTTTATTAATACACAGAGCAATTGATTTTGGGTTATTCATCAAATATCTCAGGATCTACAGAAGATAATTACGAATGTATTAGAACCGTTAAAACGATATTTGACCATATTTTGAACATTTGGACAATTAATGATGAATAAAACAAACGTATGGTTTATTTATTATTTTAACTGTGTTACTTTGACAGCGAGATAGATAACCGACTAATTATTCATTTATGAAGAATGTTAAAGTAATCGGCATTTAGGTGTCAATGCGTCCTCTGAGCATTGGCTACAACTTGATTTTACGTTTTATAAAACATATAAAATTCGCGGCTGCATCAATACCAGCCATATAAAATTAATTTTTGGTCAACATCTACGAAACTACCGATAGTAAACGAAGACTTATTTTATTGGTTAAAACTTAATTTAAGGAAAAATCATTGATTTGATTTGATTGTATAGAAACTATGGTTTGATGAATTCCTTTATGAACGAATGGAATGCTAAGCCATCAGAATTCTCACTACTGGATTGATTCATATTTATATTATGTCTTTAAAAAAATTAATTTAAGCGTTAACTATAAAAATTCTCTACAAATTAATACGAATTGCCTATTAAAAAGCTTGGTTTGGCCTATCACATGACTCATATTGTAGTTTAAAGTTTTGATTAATCTTCGAGCATCCTTGCTACTAATATTGCCAAATATCTCTTATAATGACTCTAATAATATATTTAATTTTACAGAAGGAATTTTTTCCTGTACATAAATCCTAAGATATTTAATCAACAACGAAGAATCAGTCACGTGACAAAACATTTTTAAAACGAAATTTGTAAGCTGTTCATATAATTTAATTGTTAATTTTTTGAATTTATGATGATTTGATGATATTTTTTTAAAAATTTTAGTAATTGTAATGTCGTAGAAAAAGTATAGTGTTTCAATCGTTGAAAATCATTTGTTGAAGCTCGTTAATAATACCAACCTCGGTTAATAATTCTTTTGCTTCAAAAATTGCTATTTTCGTCATTCGTAAAACAATATACTATTCCTATATTGGTTTTTTCAACTAAAAATTGGCACGGTTAAATTTGAAACATTTTTATTTAATAATCTGTTTCGTTTGGCTTATTATTGTGCATTAAAATTATTTCTTCCGCCAACAATATCGTGGCTACGTGCATAATTTGAGATACAACTTTAAAATTAGTTAAATTTAATATTACTGCACGGCTTTTGATTTTCCAAATAATGTATCTGTTTTTAGTACAGCCGCAGCCATACTACTCGCGATAGTCGACGAATGACGTTTGACAATTCGTTTAGCGAATATTCGCTAAATACCAACGTATACACGAACATTTGTCATTCGTGTCGATAATCGCCTATTAAGCGTGGTCCAGTCCAAATCTTTATCATTCGTTTTCAATCCACACGACCCGTCATTTGTACAAATGGTGAACATTCGCCGGTTTTCGCAAGTCGTGTGGTTACCGATTAAGTAATGTGATATTAGTTAAATATTTGCGTATGAAAAATAGTATGGAGCGTGCGATCCCAGCGAGTAGTTATATACTCGATGGGATCGCAAGCTAGTCATTTCTATGTATATTAAAATTGTCTGCGGTTTCTTAAAGCGGATATGAGATAAAAATAAATTTTGCTGAGAGGAATTAACTGATTACCTGGCTGTTACATTATTTAAAAAGTAAAATCTATTCTCTTCAGCGCATTGAATTTAATTTTAGCAGTTCACGCAAAAGAAAGCTGTTAACTGTTAGGCCATTATAGACTAGTGAAGACTTACTGAATCAATGAATTAAACATTTAACCGTTTTATAGAGCGTAGATCAAAATAACTAAAATTACATAACACCAATCTTGAGCAAAAATGATAAAATGTAGATTTTTTATTCAGAAGATAAAATATCAATTATAAATCACCTAAATTCATAATTGTTTTTAATTCGTAAATTTCAATTTCCAAGTCGTAGTTTTAAACTATTTTTTAGTTCTAAAATCAAAACCATATACTGTAGTAGTTAACTTCATCAATCCCTCGTTCTATTGGAATTCTTGATGTCGAATGTAGATCAAAACTTTGAATAAAAATTGTAAATTTGAATTCAGAATTTACAATTTCAAGTATTGAAATTTTAATTATCCGGTTATCGACATTTTAATTTTTTAAAACTTTTCAAAAAAATTTTAAAATGTAATTTTGATTAAAAAATTTTATGTTCGAAAATGAAATATATCGTAGAAAATTTATAATCGTTGAATTTTAAATTGATTTTAGAAATTTTTAGAAATATCCAAAATGTCTAAATTTAAAATTTTAGACATTTTGGATATTTTGAGAAGTCCAACATTTTCTGCAATTTTCAAGTGACTGGATGTGATACAAAACAAATAAGTAAAATTTTGATTACACATAATATGTAGTTAAATTTTCTATAAAGCTGGTAAGAATTTATTACGGAAGTAATTTCGAATCGATAAGATCATTCATACATATACATATGTACATACTTAGATCCAACGTCAGTTAATTCATGTGTCATATCATTCGAACGCACTCAAAATCTTATAGAAAATTTAATCAACATTAATTTCTAGAGCAATAATAAAAAATTCCCACCAAACGTATTTTTAATATTTTTTCTAAATTTTTTATTGTTTATTTAATTTACATTAAAAATAATTTCTTTAATTATAATTACATTAAAATTTGTTGCATATATATATATATATATATATATATATATATATATATATATATATATATATATATATATATATATATATATATATATATACATATATATATATATATAACAATAAATGTAGTTAAAATAAATTTAATTATTTCAACTAGAAACAATAATAATATTTTTATTATTTAAATTCTCATAAATTTAAAACACTAAGGTAAATGTATATTATATTTATAATAAAATTAATTATTATATTTTCGTTGTTGTTAGAAACCTGAATTTGTTTATTTTTTGTAAAATATTTAAATTAAATATTAATGATATTTTATTTTTATGAATAATTTGATTCTGAAATTATTTGGGGATGGCATTTATAACCACGTGGTTGAGTATACAATCGTAATATAAGTGAGTGAAGAGCACCAGGCAGTGAAGTACAATTTTTTTTTATAATTATTGAAATAAAAAACAAGATTTATTTGTTATAACACAAAAATTATTCATAAAAATATATATTTTATTTATTTCTAAGTAACAAATAACATTGTTTTTAAAGTATTTTTTTTAAATTAAATATAAAATTAATTTTTTTAATGGTAACATAAAAATGAGCATTTTGTCTAGATACTTAAATTCTATCAGTCTATAATTCAAACGCTGTTCGTGATTGATAGACTCCCCATTAGTGTGTGATGTCCAATCCCCTTTACCCTTCTTATCGTCGACGCCATCATTATTAAAGCAAACATTTATATTAATTAAAATATATATGGCAGTATTTAATTTTAAATATATCTCATTTTAAAATTCATTTAAAAAAATTAATTTTATTTAAATTTAAATTAATTTGTTCAATTTACTCTATATTTTTTGATTTTTTTTTAAATTTTCATAAAAATAATAATTAATAAATAAATTAAAAAATAATAAATTTCGTAAATGAAAAAAAAAATTAATTACAAAATTATGTGAAGTGTTTTTCGTCTTTATTTACATAAACCCAGTGTCGATAAAGAAAAAATTATAAATTTATAATTAACTTTTTTTTTAAATATAATTTAATTATTTTAAATATATATACGACTTTGGTAATTAAATTATTTAATTACACATGTTAAACATTTACATTTTTCATTTATAGAATTTCCCAACATTAAAAAAAAGAATTATAAAATTTTGATCGACTTCTTCGTAGTTTTTATTTTTATGACCAGAAATTAAATTTGAAAATTTTGATAATTAGAATTTTTTTCTATTGCGCTTCATTCTCACTGTCGCTCTTATCTGGAAGACACAGCAAAGAAGTCGTAAAATTAGTTTTAGTTTTGAAAATTATTTCCAAAACAGAAAATTTATTTAGAATAGTTAATTATAATTTTAATTATAAAAATTAAAAATCATCATTCCCGGTTGGAGAATCTTCACCTTTCTTTCCGGTGTATGCATGACGCTTCAGTCTATCATATAAATCATCTTTTGTACCATATAGAGATGCATTTGAACGGGCTAGTGAATTTAACTTGCCGTTATTGAGACCTTCTTTCATATAGGTCTCATTGTAGAAATTTGGCATTTCCCATGCATCTTCTTCGTCGTCGTAATAATGAGCGTACGTGCTATGATGTGATGGTGCTATACTTTCTGCATATGGTGTATGAGCTCCATAGTAGAAGTTCACTTGAGATCCGGTTTGATCGGTTGCCGGTGATAACATTTTCTTTGGATCACGTCGTTTGTTTGCACTAAAAATGGCCGTTGTATCAAATTACGTTTATTAATAAATATTTTAAATTCAACTTACCGCACACATATCATCCATATAAGTAAAACAATAACAATAATAAATATCACAGCGCCAGCTATACCACCAGCAATATATGCAAATTCTGAACGTTCTGCACATTTAGGTCCCGTAAATGAACCAGCACACCTACACGATGGCACGCCCTTCAAATCTTTGACACATGCTCCCGAATTTTCACAGAAACCATCACAAACATCAGTACATTGCATTCCAGTTCCATTGAAACCAGGCTTACATTCACAAATAAACTCGGATGTTTCTGGTACGAGAATACAATACGCATTAGAGTCACAATGGGCTTGCCCTTCACTGACAGTTTCACATGGATTGGTGCATTCTGATTTACTTGTCTACATAAAGAATTAAAAATTATTAGACATAACATTCGACTGCGTCCAATGAAATTACTCACCGCTGCTGTCGTTTTTGTACTATGGTTTGGTGGACATGCAACACATGAAGTCTGTTGTGATTCTGTTTGATAGAAACCTTTTTTACATTCAACGCACATATTCATTGTTCCATTCAAATATGTTCCAGGCGAGCACACTGGTAGTGAACATTCTTCAGCGGACGAGGCTCCAACCTTAGGTGTTGTTCGACCTAGAGGACATGCATGACAAGCTGGTTGAATTCCTTGGGTTCTATAAGTACCACGTGGGCAAGGTTCACAACGTCCATCACTTCCGAGTTGCATTCCAGATTGACATTCATCCCGACATTCAGCACGCGATGTGGCCTCAGCTGATCGGGTTGTTTGTCCCAATCCACAGAGTTGACAAGCGAATGAACCTTCTTTTGGTTGATAGAATCCATGACCACAAGGGCGACATAGTCCTGTTTCTGGATCCAAGAATTTACCACCTGGACAACGTTCTTTGCAATCGCTTGCAGACCGTGCTCCTAATCCAGCTGTGACACCGAGACGTCCGGAAATATTTGGACATTTTTGACATTGTTGTTGGCCGGTTTCCGATTGATATGTCCCATGTGGGCATGGCACACAAGTCTTATTGGCGACATTATAGAATGTACCGATAGCGCATGGAACACAATCTGGAACTTGTACAACTTGCCCAATGGGACAAGCATATTCTGATGTTAAGACTAATGAAGCTGGATCAGGTACTGTGTTTGGTAAGATATCCTGTACCGCGAATTGATCCTCCTCCAAGATTAGTTTTTGTAACAACGTTTTCACATCTGAACGTTCACCAGTAGATGAATGTAAAACTGGATCGCTAGAGTATTAAAATAAAATATTAAAATAGTCTCTGTACAAGCTAAACAGTCTGTTAAAGCAACAAGCAAATGAACAATTAATCTGTGCAAATAGCATAGCAAAAACGTGCTCCATGTATATTCTGTAGAACAAAATCTGAAAAAAAAAATTCCCAAATACCAAAAAAGGAGACGTGCAATTATGGGTTAGGTTTAGGTTAAATTAAAAGGATACTACAGATAATGAACATACTTGATCGCTGGAAAAGCAATCTCCAATGTATATGTATCACCATTTTGTTGTCTTCCTTGACGAGCACGTGGTGTGGTTGTTGATGTCGTCGAAGCATCAGCTTCTGATGATTGTCTATAAGTTTTTCGGTTAATTTAATTCATAATTTTTAAATTACAAAATTATAATAACTGGGATCTCTGAAAATTGCTACTAAAACTAAACACAAATTTTATATAATCAACAAAAGCTAATAATAAAATCAATTCTAATGGTTCATGCGGTTCATGTAAATTCCGACACTAATCATATTTACTAAAAGCTAACACATACTATACAAAACACAAATACATGGGAATGAAATGGAAAAAATTTGCAATGTGCTAAACTGCTTGCAATAACGAAAGGATACTGCGTGAACTTGAATTACTATATAAAATTACTAAAATCCAAAATAGTTTAAGATATATACTTACTTTTCGACTGGGATTGATGCGTCTATTACATAAGTTCCACCATCTTCGCTATCGCCGGCTTGCCGACGAACACGATTGTTATTACCTCCACGATAGTGATCGCAATGCACGTTGATATTAAGTTCTTTACATTCACGTGATCCTTCGGTGGAGTATGAACAGAAATTCCAATCCCTGTTGAGTGAATTGACGGCATTCTTAACTCGTTGTCGCAGTACACCTTGTCCGGCTTCGTTACATAAGACATCAGATGGGAACAGCATTTGAATGCGGAATACACGTTGGGCTGGCTTGGCGGCTATAATATAATTTTTGATTATATTCGTTTCTAAAACAATAAAAAATATTTACTTACGCGAGCATGATGGATATACAAGTGGTTGTGTTGGATCTGATGTTGGACGCCAGAAACCTTCAGCACCACACGTATAGAATTCTGGCACAGGTTCTGAGAATCGTAATCCCGAATGACATGAAATTTCACACACTTTGAATTGGCCGCCTGCACCCCAATCTTTACAAACTTGGGTTCCGCCTAGTGGATCGGCTAATGGTGGACAGAATTCTGATAAGAGTGATACTTTGAATGTACAAATTGCGCTATTGCCGGCAGCATCGGATGCAATATAAACAATATCATAATTTCCCCACAGTAAGGTTTGCCCGGGACGATGGCCATTTTGTTCAACAATCTTGACAACTCCGGTGTTATCACTGAAATGTGGTTCATCCCAATTGACAACCGAAGATCCATTCTTAGCAATAACCCATAAATCTCCTGGACAATGTTCTACCTTTGGTGGTTCCTTATCAACTTCTAACTGTTGACATTGTGAGCCGATATAACCGGCTGCGCACTTACGTTGTCCGCAAGACGATGGGACTGATCGCTCAACTCCACCAGATGTTAATTCATATCCAGCCCAGTTAAGGATTAATCCACGATACAATACAGGTTCACTTCTACAATCGCGTACTTGTTTCTGAATTTCAGATGTGACATCAAGGGCACGTCCCCAAATTTGAGTTTTTGTGATTTTACCTTGGAATCCAGCTTCAGCGTATGTTGTGGCAGATGTTGGAATTTCTTCGGGTTGTGGTCGGCCTAACACAGTCCATGCATATTCTGGTAATTGCCTGCCACCACCATATTCAGCTTTGCTAGCTATTAAACCTTCTGTAATCAACATCAATTGACCAATTTTTCCATCCCAAACAATAGCTACATGATGCCATTGCCCATCATTGACTGTTGCGTATTCTCTGAACGATAAGAATGCGTCTTGAAGATCAGGGAATAGTGAGACTTGCACACCACTTGAATGTGCTTGCATTAAAAGGCGGCGTTGTGTTGGCACATGTGCCGATTGTACTCCATAAAGTGTGAAAAATATTCCTGAGTCATCTTTCTGGGAGAATTGTACCCACATAGCAATTGTTACACTTTCTACACCACCAATATAGAATGGTACAACTTGGGCAGCTGTTGATCTGGTTGCATCACTAAAGTATAAATCATAATCGACTTGGATTGCTGTAGAATAAAAAAAATATTTAGTATTTTAAGCCTTAATACCATTTAATCCAAACTTACTCTTTCTGCAGTCATCTCCAGTTAAATTGAATGGGCATTGGCAGTAGAATCGTTCTGTCAAATCAATACACGCAGCGCCTGGTGGACATGAATTGTCTTTACAGTCAACAATATCATCTTGACAGTTCTTTCCAGTGAATCCAGGTGGGCATACGCATTTATACCCAACTCCATTATCGATACAGGTAGCTCCGTTTTGACACATGTTAGCATCACAAGCGTCAAATTCGTACTGGCAACCAACTCCTGTATAGTCTTCGGCACACGAACAATTTAATCCAGATCCAAAATCGCGACATTTTCCTCCATGCATACATGGATTTCCAATACAACGTTCTGGAGCTGTTTCACATTGCTTACCATCTGTACCACTTGGACATACGCAAAAGAAATCTTGGAACAAATCTATACAAGCGGCATCATTTTGACATGGTTTCTGAATTGAGCAAACAGCAACTTCTTCTTCGCAACGAACTCCAGCCCAGCCTTCGGGACAAGTACATTCGAATGAACCGACGCGATCGCGACATGTTCCACCATTCAAACATGGCGCTGTCTGACAATCATCAATATCAGTTTCACAAGCTTGTCCAGTAAATCCCTCTCGACATACGCAATTGTATTTGTTGTCCATATCAATACATTTTTCAGTACCAACTGGATGACATGGATCACTTAGGCACTCATCAATTTCGGCCTCACACTGTAATCCAACAAATCCTGGTCGGCATTTACATGTGAATCCATCCAGTTGATCACTACATGTGGCACCATTCTGACATGGGTTACTTTCACAATCATCAATCGGATGCTGACAATCTTTGCCAGTGTAACCTGGTTCACAAGTGCACATATAGCCATCGACTAAATCAACACAAGCGGCTCCATTTTCACATGGATCATCCTTACAGTCATCAATGTTAATATCACAATTTGGACCGGTCCATCCTGGATGGCACACACATTCATTCGAGAATAATCGATCGGCGCAAGTACCATGTTTGCAAGGTTCCGTTAAGCACAAATCGATTTTTTCATGACAACGTTTCCCAGAGAAACCGGGTGGACACGCACAACTAAAATCATTCACTAAATCGGTGCAATTAGCTCCGAGGAGACATGGTTTTTCGGCACAATCATCAGTATTCAATTCGCAGTTTTTTCCTTCCCATCCTGGTAGACATTCGCATTTAAATCTACCTTGTTGTAGAGCTATGCAGGTGGCACCATTCGAACATGGATTACCATTGGCTGTGCATGGATCAATTGTAATGTCACAATCTACGCCAGTATATCCACTTCGGCAGAGACATGTAAAGTTCCCATAGCCTGGTTCATCTTTGCACATCGCACGTGTTGGACATGTATCATTTTTACAGTCTGATTGTTCCTCTTGACAATTGATTCCGGTATATCCTTGAGCGCATTGACATCTATAGCCTTGTGGTAAATCAGTACAGGTACCGCCATTATAACATGGTTGAGATGCACATTCATCAATATCACTTTCACACCGACGTCCCGAAAAACCTGCTGGGCAGAAACATTGGAATCCGTGTCCCATTGGTACACAAAGTCCTCCATGTTGACAAGTTCCATCAGTACATTTATTTTCTTTACATTCTTCACGCCCTGATGCTCCTGCATTATCGGTTTTCGAATTAGATGGACATTCGTTACATGTGGTCATTCCTGGTAAATTTTGATAGAAGTTTTGTGGACATGCTGAGCATGGTGCTAGGCCAGTGGCTGAGTATAGACCTGGAGCACATTTTGTTCTACAGTAATCTTTACCGGAAGCTGCTGGTTGATATGTATAAGTATTGGCTGGACATGCTTGACAATCTTTAAAACCTCCAGTTGGGGGATCGGCTGAGAATGAGTTACGAGGGCATTCGAGACATGGCACTAAACCAGTTGGAGAATATGTACCATAACCGCAAACGGGAATACATGCATGAACTGATTTTGACCCTTCTTCACGGGTATATGTGCCTTGAGGACATCTCAAACATGCACCTTGCCGATCACGATTTTGATAAAACCCTCTTGGACAATAGGTACATACTTTTTGACCTTCAATGGCATAAGTACCAGCAGGACAGTGTAAACATCTTGGTACATCATTTGTATCCATATTCAATACTTCGCCGATGCTACAGGTGAATCCACGCGCAATTGTACTCTTCAATGCACGAAGTGGTGGACATTGATTACCAATTGACGATACATTTAATAGTGGCTCGATAATGGCTCCCGCGCTTGGTACACTTAAATCAAATATGAGATTTAATGTAGAACCACATAGGTCGTATAGTTGTGGTTGACGAACAGCTGGGATAATTACTAAGATGAAATCCATTTTAACGACATTTTCTTCTATCATTGTTGGAATTGATTTAATAAATGAGACGTTCATGTTAACATTTACAGCGGAACACCGTTGTGACAATAGACCATTTAAATTGTTGTAGTACTGCGCTAATAAATCTTGATATTGTCCCAAACATGATTGTGCAACGACGCCATTGGCACGATAAGTGACTGTGGCAGTTACATGATAATCAGCTTGTTGTGTATTTTCTGAGACACAATCGGGCACCACCGATGTTGGTTTCCATAGTCGTGAGGTTTCGCATGAGAATGTTTTGACAGCCAGATTGTCAGTGAATCTGAATCCTGGTTTACATGTGGCAATACACTCAATCCCTTTATCTCCCGGAAGACAGTTAATTTGGCCATTAGCCGGTGGTTGCAGCTCCCAATCTACACATGGCGTTGCTTGTACCGACACTTGGAAGTGACATGATGCTTTGTTGTTAAATCGATCAGTTGCGATAACTGTTACATTTTCAAATCCACCAATTTGAATGGTTGCTCTATCTGGAATAAATTGAAGTTTAACTTCTCCTGAGTCATCACTTGTCTTAATACGTTTCTTTGTATCATTGAAATTGACATCGTAAGTCTCTTGTTTATCAACCAATTCAATGACGTAACTTTGCGGGCAACTTAGAAGTGGTGGCGTTACATCGGGTACTGTAATATTAATTTCACAGATAGCTACATTTCCGTCATAATCGAAAGCGACGTACTTGACCACTGAGTCTTTGAAGATATTGATTGGAGTTTTGAAACTTTGCGGTTTAACTTCTAAACGGGCGATCGAACCTGAATTATCGATTGCTGTTGGTTCTGTGAAATTGACTGGTAAAATTCCACCATTATCATCTCGTCGTACCACAATTGGTTGTTGCGGACAGTTTTGAAATACTGGTGGCTCATTATCAACACATGGCGAATATCCATAATCGTAACCAAGTAATGGATCGACTTCTGGCTCATCACATCCCATCAATTCGAATTTCAAACAGGCATTATCCATATAGCTAACAATTCCTAAAATTACAAATCGAGCTTGAACATATTTTGGAAGTGTGATCATAGCGAGTTCTCCATAATTTCCTGGATCACGCATTGTTAAATTGAAATTTGGGAAATAAACAAAGTAGTTTTCGTTTTCAGCTTGTTTATGAAAGAATCGGATTTCAGTTGGACGACCTACAATATCGTTTGTGACGACACCTTTGACCAAAATAGCCTTGATACGATATACTTTTTGTAAATCAACACTGACGTACGTAAACGCTTCTTGTTTGCCACACCACCCAGTAACTGAATTTAATCGTACATTACGTGCTTCATAGTTTGGTCGTTCAGATGTAGCGTTAATGGCACTATCTGGGATTTTACCGGATGAAAGGCCAAGCGGTTTGATTACTTTACATTCTGGTTGTCTAATACAAGTGATTGGACGTGGATTGATTAGAATGTAGCCTGGTCGAGCACAACTGAATAATACTTCTGATCCTTGCTCATAACTTCGGGCCACTTGATAACCATCATTTGGTCGGCCTGGGTCTTCACAAACTGGACCTTCGCAACGTAAGTCCCCAAAATCCCATACACCGGTGGCTTGACAACGAACTTGATTATCGTGTTTTGATGTTTGTCCAGCTAATTTGAATGTCTCTTGGCAACCAAAGAAGAATGAGCTTTGGTATTTCGTATCAACGTAATTTCCGTATTCGGCTCCTGGCGATGGCATTGGTACACCACAGTCGACTCGTGGACAAGCTGGTTGTACTCCCGACAACCAATAATCTGGTAAACCTGGTTTTGGGTCATAAACACACTGTCTGAATCCAGAACTTGCTGTATTACGTAATTTTCGCCCAGGTGAGGAACAAGTAAGTGTAACATTGTCTCTAAATGGAACCAACACACTTTCCTCTGGCCGAACAACGGTTAATCCTTCTAATTTGTCATCTGGTAATGATACACACTTGGCGTACATACATTCTGGTACTGTAGCATTCCATTGTCCACTGGACAAGCATAAAAGAGATGCACTGCCGCTCATTACGTATCCAAAGTTACATTGAAATGATATCAAATCACCAAAGTGATGTTTCTCTTTTGTGGTTAGTAGTTTTCCATTTTCTGGGACTGCTAAATTTGGGCACATTACTGGCACGCAAGTTTTATTTCGTTGAATTGTATCTCCATCACGCTCACCAGTTTCAAATTTTTCAATTGAATAGCCGGCTGTACCATTTGCTGTGAATAATTCGTATCCTGGATTACAAGCACACGAGAAGCTGCCCGGTGAATTAACACATTTTTGTGCGCATCCTCCATTATTTTTAGAACATTCATTGTTATCAATACAGTCAAGGCGCGTACAACCCATCGCTTCTAATCGTAGACATGGTGCTCCAACGAAATCTTGAATTCTGAACCGAATATAGCGTGCTTCAATTGGGATGGGCAGATTTAAAATGGATAGGGTTGGTTCAAGAATTCTGAATTCAACGGCGGTACCATCGGGATTCGCATACTCTTTGAAAACATCAGTTAAATCATCAGTATATTGAAGTCGAACGGCTGACGTAAATGCAATATTTCCATCAAATCGTTGAACCGACATGGTTCGGAATCCACGAATAATTGTTGGTGCTTTGAAATCAACCAAAACCCAATTTGCACCCGGCTCAATTGAATTACCACACCATCCAAATGAGTTTAATCGAACCATTGATTTGAAGTAGCCGTCTTCAGTTGATGATACCGTGATACTGTCGTCTGGTATACCACCATTCGCGAGACCTAAATCTCCAACTGGTCGACATTCGGTAGTTGGTGCAAACCCTTTTTTGCATTGACAGAAGAATGATCCGGCGGTATTCATACATTCGGTTGAGGCCAGATCACACTGTGATGAGCCACATTCGTTGATATCGTCGCATGTTGGTGCATTTTCGAAATTTTGATCGCCATCACATCGGATTATATTGGAACCGGTTAGTTTATATCCTTTGTAGCATTGAACACGAGCTTCGTCACCGAACAAATATTGTCTGGCCGAATCAACAATGAAACCATTTTTAATGTCTGGGAATCTATGGAAAATAGAAAATCGGAATTATAGAATTTGAAAAACAAGACTATTTAAGTGAATCACTTACTTATAACATCGTTTCCTAGTACATGTAGGTACATTGTCACTCCAAGTTCCATTGGACATACAAATAAGAACTGGATGACCAGTTCGTTCATAACCAGGTTCACATTCGAATCGGACGATGGTTCCATAACTTCGGCCACCACCATTCAAAAGAGTAACATTAACGTGCGGAACTTCAGCTAAAGGTGGACATTGTGATGCTAAACATGATGGTTTACGTTCCCATCGACCATCAGCCAAACAGGAAATTTTTTCAATTGGTTGCCCTGATGCAAAAGCAAAACCAGCGTAACATTGGTACATTGCAACACCACGGTATGTAACATTTGAGGATCCAATTGAAAATCCATTATCAATTTGTGGTACGGGTCCACAATAAACTTGTTGGCATTTTGGGATATAATCAATACTCCAGTTTCCCCCTTTCATACATTCGGTTGTTATACGGTTTTTACCGGTTGCGAATTCTTGCCCGACGGGACATGTGAATTGAATCACTGTGCCAAACGCTGTGTCTCGACTTGAAGCCAGTGCACCTTCTCCAGCGACCAAAACTGGACAATCGGCTGAGAATGTTGCAGACCAGCCAGCACTATTGTGCAAAGCATCCGTAATAAATTTGATCAACATTTGTCCTGATGAAGCGGTTAGTGTGATCTTTGGTACTGAATTCCCAGAAAACCCGTTGCCAGAGTGAAGACGTAATCCGGATGTTGACGATCCATCATATACTTGAACAGCATCACTTTGGTGTACCATGAATTTATCGAATTTCAGTGAGAGTGGTCCACCAGATGGGTTTTGAATTGTAAAGAAACATTCCTGGTTGCTCGGATAATCACCCAGACCATATGCTGGTGAGTATACTGTTCCGTTATTTGTTAAAATTGAGGCTTTGCATCCTTGTGTATAACGAAGGCTGAAACCTTTTTTCGAGTCACCCAAACTTGTCTTGAAATACAAGTATAATCGGTTTCCAGTTGAAATTACAACTTTCTCGTTATCTTTAGCTAATCCGGTAAGTCGTGCAATTGGTTTGCTCATTGGATTCTCACCATCACGGATCAAAATATAATCTCGGTTCACATTTAAATCCAATTCAGTAATTTCAATTGAAATAATTCGGCCGGGTTGTGCTTGAATGATGTACAAACATTCAAGTCCACCTGGATATTGTTTAGGGTATCCCGGACTTGTCAGAATTTGTCCTTGTGATGTGGCTCTAATAGTTCCTCCGCAGTTTTGTGGTTCAGTTTTCCATGTTGCACGGAAACCTTTACGTTCCACACTGCCATCTGATGTGAATTTTACGATCATGAAGTTAGATGCGGTTACGTATGGTTTACTAGCTAAGTCAAGTTTTCCGGATAGGGTGGCTAGTGATACAGACTTGTCTTCGGTCCTACCACCAACCAAGATTTGAACTGTATCAAAAGTTTTTTCTGTATCGAATTCTTGGAATTGCAGCACAATATTACTTCCTTGAGGCCCCTCCAATGTCCATTTACATTTCGATAGTGCGGCATATTTGTGTGGAAAGCTGGGCGATTCAATGACATCACCACCAGATTGCATATGAAAATGGCAAGCAGCAGGACAGTCTAATTCATCTGATCCATCACCACAATCATCGTTACCATCACATTTAAATGCTTGATTGATACATTGCCCATTGGCACAATGTAGCGTATTCACCGGGCATGCTGGTGCTCGGCACATAAACGGTAATAAACTTTCACAAGTTCCTAGCTCCCATGATTGTGATGAATTTGTATTGACCGCAACACATTCACCTGATTTCGGATTTGGTTGGTCAAGTGCCCAGAAGCCTGAGTATTGTGATACTAATAATCCGGAGGCGGATTCTAATGTATTCGTTCTTAAGTCATCGAGTGAGGCTAACCCCAACCAATACTTATCAGGATTTCGTCGATCATGGCTGGCAATCGATAATGTAACATTATTTTCTGTGTATGACTCAACAGCAACTAATTCTGCTCCATATCTGTAATTACACAAAAAAATGCTAACTTAAAATAATGTTCTTAAGAAAATTTTTTTTAACGATTTTGAAATTATTCGTGCTAAAATTCAGATATACAGCTGTTCAATTTTGAATAATGTTGATTCATACGATTTATTTTTACCGCACACAATAGGCGTTATAAAAAAAAGTTTTGTTTTAAAATGTTAATTATTCCTCCAAGAGTTAATCGATTTCTTTTTTTACGAAAGAATTTAGAACAGACACTAACCAGTGCGATGATAAAATAATGGTAAAATAATTATAGAAATAGAAATAGAAATACATTATAATTTTCATTGTCAATACGAAATTAGGTTAAGTTTTTTAAGTACATATGTACATATGTACGTTACGTACACACAAATACTATGGAGTGGAGCAAATTTGCGATATTAAACCTCGAATTCATGTACATATACTCGTACACATGTATATTATGTTGTTTGTAAATTAGTAACAATTTTTATGTAAGAAAACAGTTCTATAAAACTTGTATAACATGTCCATCATCAAAAAATGATTACATTAGCTCAGTTCCGAAATGTGAATATATGTATATGTACAATAAAACTGTGTGACCTCAAAAACAAAGTTTTTTTTTTTTAAGTCAAACAATTTTAATTCAAATTTATATTGTATGAGTTTTGTGATGCTGTGATCCGTTGTATTTTGCGGATATTGTACAATTTTGCACTTAGGAATTTAGGCATTAATTTGTGAGATAATCGATTAAATATTTTAGCCTATGTGTGGTTAAGCCGTCATTTACATACCTATATTTCCGTGTTTACTAATCTACTAACCTGATAGTCTTTTGACCACATTGTGGGTTACTACACTTTGACCTAACACTATAACGCTATTATTTGTTGGTAATCAAATTCAAATTTTTTTAATATCAACTTTAGCATTCATAATTATTTTTTATATATATTTTTGCTAAAATACAAATTACATAATTTTTAATTAAGAATTCATAATTTTTTATTTTCATTATCATAATGAATATCAATTGTATAACAGTTTTTTGTTAAAGTAGGGTACGTTATTAATGGGAATTAATGGAGGATGAATTAACGGAAATATCATCATTAATTTTAGTTTTTTTTAACAAACAGAAAATATAAAATTGATAAATTTATCAATAATCTTATGTCATTTACTATGTTGCTTACATCTTCCACAAACACCACAATCGGCATTCCCCTTGTCGATTAAATGTACAAATTTCAAAAAAATAACATTTTAAACATTGAACTAAAAATTTTAATATTTTCGTCGCCACGACTACATTGCGACGTTTTATTTTACTAGTTGTCAAGTGTTATTTCATTCTACTGGCAACGTTTCAAATATTTTCTCAACTATCGATCGAGCAATATAACTTGATGGTATTTTATATATTATATTCACTAACTATTTAGTTATGTGGTCGTAATATGTGGTTTTATTAACATTTTTGTCGTAGTTAAACCTATATCCAACATTTTTAGAAGCTGTGATATAACTAACTGCAAGTGGCAAACAATTCTATTTTCCGACATAAATATTTTGGCTTTCAGCGTGTCACTTCAATTTCAAACTATATTATATAATATTGTTGGCCTTGTCCACACGAGTATGCAATACATGATAACACAACAATTGGTTTGCGTCCACACGAGAATGCATCAATTGTTGTCACTTATCTACATATGTATGTGTAAAAAAATTCATTTCATATTGATTCTTTGACTAGTGAACAACAAAAAACAACAATGTTGTTTATTCCAATTTTTCGACGATACAGATGATTCGGCCATTAAATTTTCGCTTTATTGTTTAGACTAGATAATTAATTCAAATTCGAAACGTAAGAAAATCAACAGATTCAAAAAATACTCGACCACATAAATTTTTTATTTCAATTTATACTTCTAACGGAAAATTTACCTATGACAATCAGCAGATTCAAAATAAAAAAAAGCACCGAAATTCCATAATTGTTTATTTCAATAAATTCTTTCAACGGCAAATTCAGCCCAGAGCGAAGCTTTTATTGATATGTACTGTTGAATTTAGCGTGTTGGTTCAAAGGTTGGTTCGACTTGCATAGCAGTCAGTCATTATGATTCACCGGAATTTATAACTTTTGTTTTCAAGTGGAATTCCGATTTATATTATTTATTTTATATTTGTATATTTCATTCGTAGGGGTCGCAATTAATAGCTTTTCACATATTCGAATTTACTGTTTCGAGATTTTTGTGATATAATTTATGCGAGCTCCTATCAAATTCGTTAATAAAAGAAAATTAGAAAAAATCTACTTATAGATATCTATCTAGAAAATCTCAACTTAGAAATTTGTACCAGAATTTATGCAATATAAATAGCCTATAATTACTCATGAAGAACCATAATTAAATGAGACGACCTAAATGTTTTTAGATGGTAAGTAAGATTCGATTTTTGCGCTGTTTAGAGAAACAACAATTTATTTATGAATAAAGCTTCAATAAAGCAATTCGTTCCGTAAAAAAGTCCAAATACCTTCCAAAATGGTTTTAATCACAAATAATTCGTTTTAAACTATGTATTTAAAAAAAATGATAATCGAGAATCGATTATCGATTCCAATACATATTTCAAAAGCCACAGTCAATCACGCTATATTAGCGTGATTGGGGTATCAAATATTATTGCAATTTCTTGATTAAAAAACGTTTTAAAAAATTGGTTGACATTCAGGTACAATCTATACATTGTATTCGCCCAAAAGTATACTACATACATCCTCACAAAAACCGTATTTCATGGAGATGATCATTTCTCTATTTTATGTATTTGTTAATATTAAAATTATTTATGCTTTTTTGAATTATGTAATCCAATAAAATAAATTATGTAACAAGCTTAAAATTTGTTAATCGAAGGTCTATATCGGATTCAAACGCCATTCAACTCCATCGTATAATTTACGAATATCAAACGTTTAAACTCGATAATCTTTACTTATAATGATTAACCAAAGAATTATACGGTAAAACCACACTGTCATGCGCCTTCCGTGATTTCTAAGATGAAGTCATTTAAAAGATTTTAGTTATATGATATAATAATATGTATTACGAATTGTTTCAGTTATAAACTGGGGATTTACTATATCTCAAATAAAATTATATAATATATATATATATATATATATATATATATATATATATATATATATATATATATATATATATATATATATATATATATATATATATATATATATATATATATATGCAGTAGCTTATTATTTCGTAATGAATTTACAAGCACTAGAAGTTAAAAAAAAATAAAAAATATTTAATTAAAATAAAATTGAAACGTTTTT
Organism: Tipula unca; assembly: GCA_951394425.1. NCBI lineage: Eukaryota > Metazoa > Arthropoda > Insecta > Diptera > Tipulidae > Tipula > Tipula unca. The sequence continues at coordinate 220,491,577 of OX596381.1, forward strand.
TTAATGGGTTTTACGTTTTATCTTCTTACATAAATCTCAACACTAATTTGTGTTGTTAAATTTTATTTTGAAAATCATCAAATTTTCATTATAACTCGCTTTTTTACATTTCTTCTGTATAGACTTTTCATTTTTTATACTCAAAGAATTTCAAAGAAATAGACGTAGGAATGCTTTCTCAACCGAAAACAAATATCTTTTATATTGTTTTCTTCTATAATTAGTCATAGTGTGTGTATGACTTATATAACGTGTTCGATTAAAAATGTACGCCACCAATTGAAATCCTATTTTGTTTTCAGTTTGGAACGAAGTTTAAGACCAACTTGATCTACACTTTGTACATCTTTACAAAAACAATTAGAAACAAATACCAATGAATTATCATGCATCACTGCGTGTTTCCGACATATTTATTATGTGAGTGCGAGAAGCTGTCAATTTCTCATGACACTTTTATCGGACGATAGTCAAACAAATAAAGAAAAACTTTCCATTATATATAATCTTATTCTAAATATTAAGCTTTTGAGGTTAGATCTATAAAAGAGTGATTAGTAATAATATGTATAAAATAATGACATGAAAACGTTCATTTAAACTTACCGCCTACATAATTCAGCTGCCTTATCCCATGAATGTTTTATCGGAAAATATTTGTAACAATTTAGACCTCGTAATTCCCAACCTGAAAGTAAATAAATAAAATTATAAATGAAAAGTTTGTTTTTGGCAAATAAATAGTGAAATTTTTCATATATTATCTCTAATTGTATGTAAATTTTTCACCTGGGGACACAATTTTATGAGTATTTTTTAGCTTTGTTTTAGTATATTGTGCGCACATAGAGTGAAATTAATTTAAAATATGTTTGCAATTTTAAATGATTGTTATCGTTTTTGTGAGTATTTTACTTTCTAATTTTGGGTACTTAATGTACACATATTATACCTTCATTATGTATCGGTTATATTTACTTTTCACAGTTAAACTATCAGAAAACACATAAATTATGAAATCTACAAAACCACAGTATGTATTATTAAAAAATTCTAGTTCCCATACATATGTATACACATACATACGAGTAACAAGTAATCTAATACAATTATTAACCACATTACACCTTGTATACATAAATACAGTATCTACATTAATTATTATAAATTTACAAGAAAAATCAATTTCCGGATACGAGTATCATTAGTTTTCTTACTCGTATATTATAAAACCGCAAATCAAAATACACGCACTAAAAAAATTATGACCTGTACATTTTCGTGTAATGTTTTTCCTAAAATCTCTAATCATTTTATCACATGAATTTAAACAGAATTGCGCGAAATGCGAAAAGAGAAAATCAATTAAACCGATTAATAATTCATTAGAAATTATTATATTATTGTTACATGATTTATTATAACTATTTATATTAAAATACTATATTGTTTCAAAAATAATAAATAAAAAATAATATATAATCCAGTGTCTATGGTAAGGTACTATATTGATATGAGTGTAATGTGTTGAGTCTATGTGCACATAGCTTAGAAAACGCACTATAAAATTGAGAACAACTTTCATCATGTACGCGTTGTTGTACTTAATGTAAATAAAAATATATTTATTTAATTATTTTTTGTGTAGATTTCTATAAAAATAATTAAAAGAAAATATATAAAAAATATCAATTAAAATAATATTCTTAACCGCGTGGAAATAATGGTATAAATTCAATTGTTTCTTTAGATTTACGTTACCGGAATAACGAATTGTCTCTATATCTATAACAATGACTACCATACCGCCATATGCGATACTTAAGTTGGGAATATATTCGCCAAACATACTAGATACATGTTAGAAAATTTTACGAAAATGTATGGTACGCGAGCGCAGTAACTGTCTTCAAGATAATTTTGTGACTTTTGAGCAAACATAAATTTGATAAAAGTTGTATACAAATATATTGCTACTTATATTGCTTGCATGCCTACAAAACATTAAAAATTGGCCTGCAAAATTCCTGTTTGCAATTCCTATTTGCTTGAAAGTAGAATTTTGAGAAAATTCCGAATATTATTAAAATCTGAGATTAATTCTAATACGTAACAGTTTGTTTTATTTCAATAAAGCAAAACAAAAACATTTAAATTAAGTTAAATTGTCACATCGAGTTTAACCATATTATATTTATGAGCAATATAATACTGAGATAACGTATATCAAAGTCTTGAGACGGGATCATTCTGTCCTTGAGTATATCTTCTTTTTGAGACTCTTATCTATTATTTTTAAATTTATTACTGTCGAGATGGAGTTTAACTTTGACCAAGTCCATTATTTCTAAAATTCACTTGTTTTGATCCAATATTGACAAAATTCACTATTGATAAAATTTTCCATTTTTTAGATTCTGAAATGCATCCATCAACTAATATATATATATATATACAATCGAGCTAAACAACAATAGTATTTTTTTTGTATTTTAGTCCCAATTTGCTATTATTTTATAAGTTTAGTTTATGGTAATGACCTTAACAAACTTATGTTAGTTTATATTTCATGCATCTATAACAGTATTTCATGACACCAAGTGATTTTAGTTAGTAATCTTAACGATGATCTGTACCATATATTATATTGCTCTCTTGATAACAAATAAATTTGAACATATTTAACTAAACCTAGCGCAATTTAGAAAATGTCGGACCTTTTATGAAGTTAATAATATACGTTTGGGGCTTACAATCAAGGCCGGCCCAGCCATATCAGTACAATGTGAATTTGGTGCAGACCGTAAATACCAATAAAACCGAACTATACATGCCATAGTTATTGCCTTCGATATTGTTTTCCCCATATTTATTTATACTATATATTCCAAAATAATTTCTTTATGCATTACATCGCAGAAAAACCAATCCATATGATCGTCATTCATATAATCATTTACTCGTATACATATATTCGGTCTTACTTCCTCAGCTGCGGCCTGTAAATCATAAACCAGAGTGAGCAATATTTTAATATTGGATATACTCGTATATGCGTATATTGTAGATAAATATTACAACATTTTTGCATTTTAACTTTCAGCATTAGAATTAAATATAAATTTCTGGCTATTCGCGAGCACTCATGGGATGATTAAACATGGTTTCAAAAAACCTTCAATTACAAAATACTCGTACCTATGAAGATGAAATGATTTGTTTTTATACAATATGAAAATCCGTACGTGTCCGAATGATCCATTTTTTCCCCCGATGACTAACATAATTTTTTTTTTGTACTAAGCTAACTTGCACTAAAGTGTCTTAACAAAATGTTAGTCCATGATGTATAAATTAACATATACCTACCTTAAAAGTTTAAAAGTTAAGAACTGGTTTCATATTTATTTTGAAAGGTTTAGCAGAAATTTGATGAAAAAAGTTTTGCCTCGAATTGGTTTTTGTGTTATTTGTTTTTAATTTTTATTATTGAAGAAAATATTATGTGTGCTTGTACTGCTGTTGTCAAAAAAAGAGAAAAAATAAAGGCGTTCTGAGGATATATCAAAAAATTGCACATAGTGCCGAAGTAAATTGAACCGAGTCTGCTTATGAGTGACTCAAATGTAGGCCACAAAATGACGTGTCGAGCTACAATCGCCTCAATATTACCTGCCAAAAAATTATTATATTAAACACTTGAAAATTTAACGAAGAAATTATGTAATTAATAAATTAGAGTAATAGACCGCAACATTATGAAACTTGGAAAAGGGTGGCGAATATGCATACCCTCACTTATTCTTTAAGCCAATTGCGTGCATGCATTTATTAAAATAATTTAAAATTCCGTTATATGTTATTCTCTAAGAATATGCGTTTACCAAATATATTAAATAATTTAAGTTAATTTGTTATAATTTCTGTTATATATATTCATAGAACTATGATAAAATTCTTAACCTTGACAAAATTCTAATAATATTTTAAATTATACAACATGTTGCGCTAATTAGACCAAAACTAAAAACTTGTATAGTTTGGTTCGTTGACTATTCTAATTTGAAGAAAAATAAATAAAACAATTTTTTTCAAAGGCAAGCAAATAGAGTTAACAAGATTTTTGTCAACTCCGCATAACATTCCATCAAATTAAGTTAATTTTTTCCGGTTATGTATATACACATAATACACACTCGTCTATCAATCAAAACTGTATATTTATTATTATTTTTATAATCACTGACCTAGAATTGAAGCTGGGTAAGTGTTATTTGAGTTCACTAATTCACGCGAAAATTGGTCAACTCGACCTAGACCTAGAAGTTAGTGTCAAATATTTGACTTACGAAATATTTTTAAAATGATTTTTATAAAAACAAGATATTGAACCTAAATCCATAATAATTTTCCTTATCTTATTGTGTTCTATAAAATTACCAATTAATACTGTTTCCCTGTTATTATTGTGTAAGTGTGTATACGTAAGATAGATTTTCCCGCAGTAACATTTACATATGTTAAACCAATCTCTTTCGTATAGCTAATATACTTTCCCATTTGGTTGCTTAATCAAAAATCTGCAATTATGAATCATTCAAGGAAGAGATCATATCTAAGTTCAATCTATAAATAAATTGGCGCCTTCCCATTTTATTGGGTTTATTCCGGTATATTAAAGGGTGTATAGGCGCCCAATATAAATTCAGTTAACTGTTTTAACAATTATAACTTTAAGAAATTCAAGTTTTTGTATTTTTTGTAACCTACTATGCAGTAGATATAAATTTTCCCGCATGAAATATTTTAAATAAAATTAACAACAATAGAAAATTAAATTGTTTAGAGTGGTTTGTGGGAAAATTGTGAATGAAAAGTAAAATTAGTTCCAAAAAAATTACACACACACACATAGACACACCATTACATTATATCTTTTGTTGTAATTTGATAATTTATAATCGTTATATGAATCAAAATTTCAAAAAAAATTTCTTAAATTTTATGTAACAACCATAAATAGTTCATTCAACTTGCATGATAGACAGATAACATTCTTATACATAGTTATAATAACGTTATAGGTGTTGACTTGAAACAATAGCGTACGTATAGAATATAATCTTAAGGCAGTTATCGATTGCGAAGCTATATGCAAATAATGTTAATTGCCTTTATGATATACATGCATATATGTGTGTGTGTGTGCTGGAATTTTACTTTATGTACGTATATAATTTATTCTTATATAAGATTTAGTATGTGTATAATAGTAATAAGACGCTATATCCAATCAAAGATTTTTTTAAATTGCAATTAATAGAATTTTAAATTAAGAGAAAGTTGAAATACTCAGCCATGCGTCATTGAAAATATATAAATAAATAAAATTCTTGTAATTCAATTACACATTCTGATTAAGATGAAAACTCCATGAAATTAATCAATCGGTTTAAAAAATAATTTATACTAATAATTTATTCCATGATATATAGATAAGTTATGCTATTCGGACACTTTTATATGTTATACATAATAAAGGAGATTGTTAAAATAATTGTAATAGAAAACATTTCAAAATATATAAAATCATAAAAAATAGTTCACTTCCGTCTTTAAACAAAATGACTTGTATAATCAATCCTATTGTCTTAGATACATACGTGTATCAGTTTTTCTCGTCTAATTAAATTGTGTGCACAGGCAAATCTTACCCTATGTATGCGAGCTAATTAATATAGGTCTGAACTATATAAGGGTTATGAATATAAATAATTAAGCGGAAATTTAACCGGATATCCTTAAAACCATAACAAAAATTTCATTTTTATATATATACATATATAAATTTAAAAGAAAATGCCATTGCGAATATTATTGATAAGACGTGTTTTAAATATATATTTTTTAAATTTGGTTTAACAAAATACTGTTACGATTTCTAATTAAAACTGTTGACTCATTATTACTTCATATTTGCGCATACACATCACAAAGATGTCAATACATATCCATTTATACAGTAATAATATAATCAAATCATTATTTAATTTTATTTTCATGGCTGGTCATGTACTTTATTTATAAATTATTATACCATTATTGTTAATAGTTCAATAGTTGAAGAGAAAGGTTGTTTCATTTTGTATAAAAAAAAGTATCAATCATTGGTCTATTAATTGTGAATACGCCCGTTGTGTCTTAAAGTTGTAGAATGTGAAAATTATGAAATAGAATGGAATTTGTGTTGTTTTCATTTTGAACAAGTGTTTTGCGTATTCAGACTTTGGTTTTCACATTAATTTAATATAAAAAACAAAACCTGTATTTTTGATGACTGAAAGTTTTATTATCTTTTAATAATCGATCGTAATACATGAATCGTATATAGGTAGTATACTAATTGTTCAATATTTATAATTATTTCAGATATGTACATATATACTCGTATGATATTTAAAATTAATATTTAATAAGTCTATGATTACAAAAATACCAACAAAGTGCAATTTTAAACACAGTACTTTACTTTGTTGATCTCGGGTTGGATTTCCGGTGCTGACCAAAAATCACGGTTGAGTGTGTTTAAGGTGTAAATATATGAGTTTCTCCGAGTATTGCACCCGTGGGCCCTTTTGGGGCAATTAGTGCTAGTTATTTCGAGCAATACACAGTAGCAATACACAGTAGCCGGGTTACACGATACCCGGGTTACCCAATAATTATTTTTCATTTATTATTTCAACATAAAAATAATTTCAACAAATGAGTTGTATTTCTTATTTAATCCATAGATCGAGTGGATTAAGAAATCTCAAGTCATTTGGATTTAATCGGTTCTGAAATATGGAACAATTTTCAGATTGGTCGTATAAAAACTGATTAAAATCGCGGAGAAGTTAGCTTATAGCATTTGCGGTTAACATTAAGATGAGTTAGTAAAACTAAAATTAATCTGAGAAATCGGTGTAGTTTTGCAAATCTAATCTAACGAACAACAAATAAACTGCCCAGATTCATCCAATTGTACAGATCGATTTGAGTGGGACTTAGGACTTAAGGACAGCTTAGTAAATTAGATCAATTTTAGTTATTATTTTTATAAATAAAATATTATTTTAAAAATAACTAGCAACTGAGAGCAGAATAACGCCTTTTAATTATTGTTAAAATATTTTTCGCCACTGAACTTAGGCTTTATTATAAGAACCTACTGTAAAAAATTTAATACTTTATTTCGCTCATCACCACTATTTAAATGATTTCTTAACATTTAAGTAATTTTAATTGGTAATATATTGTGAGTTATGAAGTAAGAAACTCTTGCAGTTCGTCGTAAGCTGTTTTCTTCAAACACTTGATCAAACCCTTTTAATTCAGATGTAAACATATTAAAATCTGTTTAATTATAGATAAATAGTTTGAAAACTTGTTTCAAAGTTCCCAAATAGGTAAATAAATATTCGGGTACCCGATACCCGATAATACGAGCCCTAGCATTATCCGCCCAACTTTATTTTTTTTTTAAATTATGATCGCTGTTTTCTACCAATTAAGAGGTTAGAATTCCTTTAGTGATTTTTAATATTTATAATTCAGATATGTTTTAAATTTAAACAAAAACTGATAATTTGTTTCATATAGAAACGGTTTAAAATTGAAAATATTATTTTTAACAAATGCAACAATATGCAACAAATGAATTGCGAGTAGCGATATTTTATTGCACTCAAAATACTATAGGATTGAGATTGTCTCTTTGTGAAATTTGCTTCTATTTTGTCAGACCACTTAAGTCGCACTATACTAGTCTATTTTACCTCCGATATGTTATGTATATAAATAAGGCATAAAAATTTTGAAAAAACATTTTTTTAAATTATGCACAATGACAGGATGTTGTCTGATGTAAAATTATGCTAAATACACTTCCTACAATATCACAACTAGTTTAGTTAAATTATAATAGTTTAATTAAATGATAAAAACTCGCCAGGCAAATTATCATTAAAACAACATTTTGATTAGTGCGTTGTTAATTTAGAAAATCAACTGGATCTCGAGTTATAGCTGAAATGAGAGTATACGTATATAAGACGATGGACCTTCCATAATATATAACTTATAATAGTTATTTGCATTATAATTCATAAAGCGGCCTCAATCATTAATAATTCCGCCGCGGTTTTAGTTTTGTTTACTATTATCCAACTTCAACTATTTAGTCCACTTCCAAAAAAAAAAATTAACACCTACCATATAAAAGAATATATATGATTTATTAATATGTTTTCTACGTGTTCATATACAAATTCATTATTTATGTACATATATATATATATATATATATATATATATATATATATATATATATATATATATATATATATATATATATATATATATATATATATATATATATATATATATATATATATATATATATATATATATATTTAATATATATATATATATATATATATATATATATATATATTCTTATATACAGTAACGGTAATACACATCGAGAAATTCTGATACCTTGAAATATTAATAATTTTATAAATATGTAAAGTGTTCATAACAATATGGTGGAATATATTTTTTAGCAATATGTATTTGTATAATCAATATTACATTAAATACCTTTGTAACTTTACAGTTATTCACTCAAGACCACATGATTTGAATATATAATAGAACATTCTTGCGCGTATATATGGCATTGTATTCTAAATGAACATACAAAAAAAAATACAATTCTTGAACAATAAAAATTAAAAGCAGTTTGGTTTCTTTAGCGGTTTGAAAACTATAATTTCATGTTTAACAGTTAAAATTGATAAACATCATAAAACATAATATGCGATGTCGTATCTATCATACACCTCGTGGTAATTGTATGATTTAATTTAGACTATAACACTTTTCGTTTTATTTTTTATCATAATTCTGAATATTTGTATATATGTATGTACTTTATCTCATCTTATCTTTCATTTTCTATTTAAAAATCTTATCACTAAGTAACGTCAAATTACTATATATGGATTGTTGTTGAACATATATCGATTTAATATAATTTCTCTATACAGGTTCCTGATTTTATAATGTATCCGGAAACATCATGGAATGAAGAAACTTGATACGCTTTTTATAGTATGAAACACACTTGTTTTCCTTTCAATATATATGGTTATAGTAAAGAGTTCTTAATTAGGTAATTTCTATTAAATTCAGTTACTCACAGTTCATAGAACTTTATATACTGGTACATAGTATATATGTGTATAAATATGCAAGGTATTGTTATATTTATTTATTTAATTTAATATTTAAATTAATAAATATTCGACCTGAATTTTTTCACCTACCTACCTATGTATAATGGTCTAATTATTTGAAATTAAATTAACACAATAAGCATATATACACACCGCGCATTCGATCATCGTGCGTCATTTATTCATTGGAAGATTGTTTTCTATTTTCTTTACACCGATGAAAGTTTTTTATGTTTATTTGTTATGATGCATTTTATCGATTATTGATAAATTAAATAAGAAAAGAAAATCTTTCGTCTGAACAAACAAGTTCGATGACATTTTTTGTACATTCATCATCATATTCCAAATTAATCAGGTTCGTCGCTTACGAATAACACTAGCTAGATAGATTTTAATTTAGAACTACTGCAATATATTTTTTTCTAGCTATCATGGAAATAAATATCTTAACCGATCATTAAAAAAAATAGAATGTATAACCTTGTCTAATATCAAACCAATAGTTTTGTATCACACCACGCACACATCAATCGACAAAACCAATTAGAATATTTTTTAAAACTTTGCGCGCAACATAAGTACATAATAATACAGTTTCGTGTAAGATCTATTATGTATGTATAAGAAACTTAAAGCGAACAAAATATTAATATTCTGTCGTTACATATAAATGAAAGCGATTTTTTTTTAAATAATAAAATACCAATCATTATTTATTTACTTCTTATAGCCAAGGACAAACAACTAAAGTTATCCGTTTAACAATATAAATTTAAATAAAAATTTCAAAATTAACATTTTCAATAATGAATTTAGTAGGGTGTAATTAGAAGGTTAGTCATATGTGATACAAACATATATGTATGTAGACACGCTCTAAGGAATTAGTTTTCCTTTCCGTTACTGTATTATACTGTCATAAACCGTTTGATTGCAATTATTTAGTATATAAATATAAGTGTGATTACAAAACATCCTGATTGACCAAGATTTGAGTTAAAAAAACAAGAAAATCGCCAATATATAAGTGAAAAACCAGTTCAACTGGTTAAGTGTTTGTTTAATATATTCATAACTAAGTTAATGAATGCATTCCACGCAATGTAGTTTTTAAAAAATTGAAATAGAAATTCTTCACATACAGTATATAGTTGTGATTTTATTATGCAAATCTTATATATCGCAAACTTCGCGCGAGAAAATATTACTATACAGTTATATTCTCTAATAAAGTTTTACTGTTCACGCCTTACTATTATTGTAACTATATGTGCATGCAACTATTATTGTCTTATATAAATATTAAATTAAACAAATTGGCGAAAACCGCAAAAAATCATTTATAATTAAAATTAACATCTTTTGTAATGGGTTCGTCGCTTTTATGTATCTTATATTTATGATAAAGTCAGTAATAATTAATCTCTCTCATTTTCTTCTTTTATAGTCTTATGATTAGTGTTCTAAATTTATCGCGATAGCGTATCGTGGTATAAATTATAATCCGCAGTGAGTTTATGATCAGCGAATGGATAATTTATGTTTTGTATAATTTATTAAATAATAGAAGTTATTATCACACCCATACCTAAATATACTTATAGTGTATACATATAAGACTCACAATCGAATGTAACCTGTGGAAGGAGTCTACTCAAACAGAACAATATATTTCCCATAAATCAGATATTTTGTATACTCAAATTTCTTGCATGGCTAACAACCAATCATTGATTTATTTTTCAACTTTCACTTAATAAAAACCCCATAAAATGCATCTATTCAAATAAAATAATATATAACTTCACTTACCATTCGGACAAGAAAAAAAGTCCTGCAAAAAAAAAAAATATATTTTAAATTAGGTGAGCTTTTATTTAATTTAAAAATTTGAATTGTCATTAATTTATTTTTCTTCCGCAATCTTTCACAGTTTACTTATTCATATTACCCAATGACATCATTATAAAAATTTTTAAAAATTAAAATTCCCGTTTTATTCTTTGAAATTGAATGTTCCATTTATAGATTTTAAAACGAGTCCAACAAATTAGTTTTTAGATATCTATATATACAAAACACCCACAGTGCGCGAAATTGCGGTAACGATTAATTAATCGTCAATAAGTTGTCGTTTATAAAAAAAAAATTATTTAGCCTATGCATGTGTATATGTAAATGTAATGTATTTAAAAAAAAATGTACGACGTTCGCATCAAAATATAATTTTATTTTGACTGTTTTGTTTTTATGTGGTAACGGTATTTTGGACAATTATTAACTGTTAAATTATATGCTTTGAAAGTTTTAAGACCATCATAATATATACGCGGTATGTAGATGTATATATGTATGTGTGTTTATAAGTTGAAGACATTATTTTGAATTTTCGCTTTTGATGTTTTTTTTTTATATACATAATATAATTTAGTAAGTTACACTAAGTACCTGTGTTAATGTGGGTGAAACTATAACGGCCAGCCAAATAAATATGGCCGCCGAACACGTCTTCATGGCTCCTGAAAATAAATATAAAGAAAAAAAATTAGTTATGCATTTACATATTTCTATAGGTATATAACTGTTGTTCGCAAAGTTCTTTAATTCTAATAAAAAAAAAAATCGAGGCCAATTTTTCAAGATTAACCAGGTGACAATGTGTAAGTACAATATTTTCGCTTTAGAATAAATGTTTATATAATAATGAAAGTAAATATATTCAAGGACGCTTTGTAATTGTCGACCATTAGCGTATAAAATGCGTGACTCATTCGGTTCATGAACCTTAATTTAATTAATTCGATACACATGCATACATACATAAATGTACATAACCTAAAATGAAATAAACTATACACGCGAATTAAAGTATGTATTCGATTAGCCACGTATTTCTGCGCAAGCTATAACAAAAAATCCCAAAACTGTTAAAACAAACAAAATACTTATGCAAATTACTCAATCATAAAAAAAACAAATCTAAATAAATAAATCATCAAATATTTAGTATAGCCATTATTCGAAATCATGATCACTTCACGCAATAAGTTCAGATAACTTCTTATTGTTTTATTACAAATAAACGTTCAACAACTTAAAATAAAATATACTTATTGCCATTTTGTTAAGCACAACGAACCTGATTGTTTCCATTTAGTCTGATGATGAAGGCAAAAAAAAAATTATAAAACAATGTTGTTTCGGATTTTCATAAATATTTAAATTATTTATTTTATTACAACAATAATTTCAAAGTTGTTATATATTAGTTACTTCAGCGTGAACCCAATGTTTGTTACTAAAAATAATCTTCGAATGAGAAAAAAATAAAAAAATTCATGGTCGAATGAATGAATAAAAGCGCTGCTCGCAGTAAGATCATTTTTTTTTTTTGGTGTATGCTTTAAATAAGAGTTGTTCATACACATAAATAAGATAAAGTTTTTAATTATTTGTGTAAAATTTTTTATTAGAACTTTCATTTTTATATTGTTAATGAAAGTGAAAATGCAAATTATGTGTGTATATATAATTATGCTTGAATATAAGCGAAGTTGGAATGTTGAAAAAGTTTTTGATTTATCTATCATTGTGGTAATAAGATGAGAAATTCTCCGGAGGGAAAATTTTCATTTTCGTTTGCACTTTAGATTTTGTACATAGACCCTGGCTTAAAAAAATCCATAAAAATCATTTATGAATGATTAATTCAAGATCAATTGAGTAATTATATTATATAGAATGGTATCCACTTGAAGGTAATCCATAATGATTCAATCATAAACCGAAACAAAACGTATAAAGTCCTATAGTTTAAAAGTGATTGATTTATACCGATTATATTAATGTCAAATAGTTTATTTTATAAAACTTTCAAATTTTTATTGTTATGCCAAAAACTGGTTTATACGTTGGCTCTTTTAAAAAAATAAGAATTTTAACTATTTTTGGTATAGCTTAGTTTAGAAAAATTTAATTAAATATTCATAATGATTCTTGGCGGTATATACAGTAGGCCAAAATAAATACGCAAATGGTTAAAAGATGTTAACTATAACCTAAATCCAAGTAATTGTAAAAAAATAAAACACTAGATGGGCGAGGTTATACATATTATATTAATGTATATATATATATATATATATATATATATATATATATATATATATATATATATATATATATATATATATATATGTATATATATATATATATATATATATATATATATATATATATATATATATATATATATACATATATAAGATATAATCAATATATACTTGTCAACGTACACGACTTTAAAAAAATTGTTGTGGGAAGTAACTAATTTTTAAATTATTATATATTTTACCGGAAATGCAATTAGTTATCCTTCAATTTGTGTTATATGTAGACAGCATTGAATTTGAAAGGCTCAAATTTGTCAAAAATAATACCACAATTATATTGTAAATATTACTAAACAAATATAATTTTCACAACATTCAAGTAAAATTTTCCACTTTCAATTTGTGAAAATCATCACACAATAGTTTAGTACATAATGATGTTATTTTTAATTAAATTAATTAAAATTATTTTTTATATTTAAAATTGTAAAATTGTACACGAATTCAAACAGTTTTTTTATACATACATATGTGTACATATAATTGTAAGATATACAAAGCGTAATTTTCATGTGAAGATGATGTTTCTTCTATAAATAATTGTGACCTCCTCACACCATATATTGTATTCAACGTTATGTATATACTTTATATATGTATGTATTTACCAACAGTTGTATTGGTATAATGTAAAAAATTATCTTTTATAAATCGATGTCGTGTAAGGTGTGTTAAATCGTATAAGTGAAAATAATATATCTTGTAATCGATTACTGAGTGTGGCACAATTTTGGAAATGTGTATGTATTTGGAAAAAATTAATTTTCATTAAACCGCTTAATCATTTCCCTCTATATAATTACTTTATATAATTATTTGTATACAAAATTTTCTCAAAAGCTCTAATATAACCACACCTAATTGAAACGTAATTTCAAATTATTTCGTATTATTCAAATTTATATACATAAGTAGTTTCCCAAATATTTAATTATGATATTATTTTATATTAGTATATGAACAAAATCTTTTAACTTTCTAAAGTTATTTATTACAATCAAGACATTTTCTTTTATAATTTAAGTATTTTGAATAAAAATTACATCATGTTAAGAAATCAATTGTGTATGTACAATTATACTATATTCGAGACGGTGAATTAGATCACAAAATACACGCTATTTTATTTATACTTCTAACAAAAAAATATTTTTAACAAATTATCCATAAGAAAAATGTCTTTTTTATTTACACAGCTAACTTAAATAAAATTTACATTTTATTGATATGTATAATTTACATACATTAAGACGATCGATTCGACGTTACGACAAACGCTCGGTGATGATCGAGCTAAACATTCAACACTTATAACAATATTTTTGTTAAAGGTTAAATGACGATCCAACATATACATATATTCAATTAAACTCAAGAGAAATAAATTCAAAATACTTCTTGTATGAATCATTTAAATCTTACATTTTTATATTTTATTGACTGTGTCGTGATCATCGATGGGTTTGGTCTAGTTTGTATATACCAATAAACCGGTTGAAGATTTAGTCATAATGTAACGCTTTTTGTTTTTATTGTCTTATTGGTGTATAGAACAATAGTTGTAAATCTGTAAAACTCGATCAGTAAGTGTAAATTGAGTGAGCTAAATATTTGTAAAATGAGCATAAATTGAGATATTTTGCTAACCTTAATTTCGATTTGTACTTAATTTTAATAAACTTGAATGAACAATGAACATTGGTGGTGTTTGGTGTATACAGTTAAAATTATCTAAAACATATACTATATATTGATGATACAACCGAAACGCACTCCATAAATTCATCGCAAACATTTATCACCTTAATTTGGCATCTCTTAATTACCGTATTCACAAGTAAAGAGAAAAATTATTTCAAGGCAAATTATTCAAAAACTATCATATATCACAAATCATATATAGTTTCACGATTGCATAACAGCCGTATTCTACTAGTATTTGCACATAAATTGTATAAATACATACAATAACTAATATAGAAAAAACGTTATTTCTGCAATCTAATATTTTTTTAAGACTATAATTATAAAGTAGAAACTTAATAAAAATTATGTAAGATTTTATTTAAAATTGAAAATATTTTAGTTCTTATATGGAAATTATTACAAGTAAGTAAACGACTTAGTATCTCGTGTAGTCATTGAGTCGATTTAGTTTTGCTGGTTTTGGATTTGTCAATTTTCTGTGCGGGGGTTATTTGTGGTACTATAACCCTCATATGTGTAAGCAGTATGTACATATAGTTATTAATTTGGATACTACTAAATACTTGAGACCACTATACATAAATAAAAACATACATACATCAATAATCTGATAAATTAAAACTGAACAATAATATGTAAATCCGTTATTTGTATGTACATAACATATACTATTCCGCACTCAACTCAATATGCTATACGATACGATACATAAGAAACATTTATTATTCCTTTATAACTCTCTAGACTTGTTATTGTTGATGAAAACGATTTATTTTTGTATGTTATGTATGTTGGATTAAAATCAAAACGAATATTTTTTATATACAAGCTGTGATAGTGTGGATAAAAGCATTTAAATTTATACAAGATTTTTTGTTGTATATAGAAGGAAAAATTGGGTTATCGATAAGCTATAAGTCGTAACTTTTGATCTATACTATGGTGCAGGTATTTCTTTATTATGTTATTTTTGGATCATCAATATTTTATTATATTGTTTTTTAGTGATTTTATTTAGGTTATGGTGACAAATATTTCGTTAAATGTGAATCAGTTTTATTAATTTATTAAATCATTTATTCAACAAATAAAAAAATAATTGAATAATGGGTGCGGGGTTATTACAACGTCTCGTTAAATATTTTAAGTTTTTCGTATTCTATAATAAATTACATTATGTTTTGTTATTATGTCAATACAAATTAAACTTTCATATTTGGTTTGTGGTAACAGGTAAATGTTATTCGACGCTTGGACTTAAATTTAGTGGCAGATGGGTAATACATTTCAGTTTTTATTGATTTTGTAATTTTTGTATATACAGTACGAACATGGAATTTTAATTCATTCGTTAAGTCTTTTGCAGTTGGTATAATATAAACTTTATCTTTATACTGGGTAGAAACATAAATATCAATATGACTATTATTTAAAATTGCGTAGTCCAAGCTCCACATTGGAGATTTATAACAAATAGTGAATTTTAATCATTAACAATTATAATACTTAATATGAGTCTTATTAGATTACTACAAATGGCTGGAGCTTTTGAATCAAATTTTACCATCAAATTTCAATCAAATTTTAAAAAATAAAACCAATTGTCTTAATCGAACTAAAATTCTACATAAAATTAGAAATATTAAAGAATGTTAAGACTAAAATCAAATTTTTGATCAACCACATATATAGGTACTCTAGGTTTGAAGTCAGATTCTCATTGCAATTCTATGCATGTCAGCAAAAATTTTAATTAAATTGAATTTTTTATTTCTTCTTTATTTGTGATAATTTTATTTTATTCTATTTTAAAAAAATGGATTTCGGAAATGATTACTTCTTCAGTTTTTTAATATTACTATTTCCGAAATTGATTTTTTATTTAAATAAAATGAAATAAAACTATCATAAATAAGGAAGCAATAAAATAGTCAAAAATATAAAACTAAAATTTGGTTTTATTAAAATAAAAAATAAAAATATTTTTCTCGGTGGGAGTTTTCATTTGGTCAAAGTGAGTAATTTGAGTGGCTGAACCAAATGTAAATTGTGTGGATTTAATTCCACACCCGAGCAGCCATCTATAAGGTTTTTAGTTATATTTGAAAGTTAAATCTGGATTCTTAGCCAATCTCACACCATCTTCAATATGCAATTCTTGGCCAAAACATAATTATGTTTTACTTATATGCCAAAACCTGAAAATACTAAAATATCTCGATATCAAATTTTAGCCGTACAATCATGATTTACTCACATCGTAAAATATATACGAACAATTGTGTTCCATCAGTGCTAGATAACTTTGCGTATACGTTTTACTATGTAAATGCTTGACAAAGTCGATTAAAATTTGGTATGGAAATTTTATTATTTGTTAAAATTGTTATAATTTATCAATAACAATAAAAAAAAGTATTCGCGATGCCAAATCTTAGTCAACCTTTCCAAATACTTCCAGAGACAAATAGACAATAAATT
The DNA here is from genome assembly GCA_951394425.1 of Tipula unca. Classification (NCBI taxonomy): domain Eukaryota; kingdom Metazoa; phylum Arthropoda; class Insecta; order Diptera; family Tipulidae; genus Tipula; species Tipula unca. The sequence continues at coordinate 220,509,224 of OX596381.1, forward strand.
GTCATCTGTCAGCTAGTCAATTTTTCGAGTGTTTTACTTTGTGAGTGGAAAAGTCGAACAAAATTTGGTACACACGGATTTATGTTTTTATAAATATAAATGATTGGCAGATACTTAATTCTTACAATTTATAATGAGGCGTATTATTAATTTGAGGCATATTATTAATGAGGCATAATTAATTTTTATAATCCGTTCCTAATTCAAATTCCGTACTACTCTCGCTCCTATCAAGTTTTAAATTCTTAGAAATCCTTTTTTTTTTTGGAAAGAATAATACATTCCTATGACTCTTTATGCCCTTTCCGAATTTTAATTTTTCCTTTTCAAATTAACAACATTTTTTATTGATTCAAAGGTGGTGGAGGGATTTTTGTTTTGTATCTCAAATATTTAAAATTGAGATTTGTTGTTGTTTTTTTGATGGATGATTTAATATTTTAATTTTTTGAGTTAAAAAATTGTTGGAGAATAACTTTTTGTTATGTGGATAAAATTTTATGAAAGCTACAAACTATAATATTTTTGATGAAAAATTATCCATCTTTTTAGTGAGACAGACTACATTAACTATACATGCCTTTTAATTACGTGTGCACGATGATGTATCACCTAATCAATATTCAAATCACTTCGAGCTTTTTATGGTTCATATCCGTCGTATTCTATCAATATTATTCATAATTATTTATATTTTATTTTATAAATATTTAAAAATTGTGATATTTCTATTAAAATGGTATATTCAATCATTCTATGTACATATATGTATGTAAATATTTATGCATACATGTATAATATGTACACAGTAAAACCGACATAGTTTTCACTATTCACTTACAATGAATAAAAATCTCACACAATTAAACAAAAAATTGATTTATTTAAAACATTAGTTTTTTTTATTACAAAATTATTTAATAAAGAAATCATGAGAATTAATTTAATTTTAAATTTTTTTATTAAATGCTAAAAGTTTTAATTGTCTTGAAAATTCATACAATTTGCTTTACAATAATTATAAAGTTCAGATTTCGTATTTAAATTAAAAATTAAATTAATTGTGGCAAGTGACCCTGACTAATTTTATAATAATAAACCGAAATTTATTAGGAAATATGTAAGTTATATTTGTAAAATTCTCTTAAATTCACGCAGTAGTTTAGTTCAATACTTATATGTAATTGTAGTGCCGCACACTGTATATGCATTATACAATCAAATCAAGCAAGTCAAACACCCAAAAATAACGTAATTTCCATTTCATTTAATTTTGCTTTATATATTACGAAATTGTTTTTTTATTGTTTAATGTATTTTTTTCCACGCCTCGAAGTCTTGAATATATCAAAAAATTATACACACTCTTCACATCTTGTATATGTTTAGATGATGATGGTATGTACATCTTATGTATACGACAATTAGATAATTGCATGAGAATTTATTCAGTTGGTTTCACATACATATGTATAATATGTATATTTGTAAATTGCGAGTACTGACCTAATATAAATTGCAATAATTATATATGATATGCAAATTGTTTTTATATTAACAAGGTTGATTTGTTAAATAACTGATAATGACAATGAATATTTATTTATAATTTATTAAAAATTACTGTATATATACTATATTAATTACAAAAAGAAAATAAATTTGAAGTTTTAATCAACCTGTTTCATCTCGGAGATAATGCATCTATCATCGTAAATTATATAAAGTAATAAAACTTGTTTTTTTACGTATATTTATACTATACGTATAGCTTTCTATTTTCTTTGTTTGTTTGTTTGTTATAGGGAGGTACTTATCGAGATTAAAAATATATCAATCTTTGTCGCCCCACTATAAATACGGTCCTCCAAAATCAATACACTTGTTTCACACCATAGTAATTTATCAGCCAAAACCACTTTAATAATTATATGTATAATGTATATGCATTATATTAATTCACATAATATTTGTCCTACTTATATGTAGTTAAGTAAAAAAAAAACGATTGAAAATATTTTCTTACATTATTTACCTATCATATATTTTTTTGCCTTCTCTATATTTAAAGTTTCTATCAAACATCTCTTTTAATCTTAAGACATATACAACGCACACACCAAAACAAATCAAACGTATCATAATTTTAATATGACAATAGTATAGATTAGCTACATATAGATAAAAATTTCACCAACAATATGTACATTATGTACTTTTATAATAGAATAAATCTTCTAAACGGAAGTCAAAATGAGACATAAAGACATTCATTGTATGTCATGGCAATATAGAAAATAGAAAATTAATTTATTTTTAATTTTTTATTATTTTATTATTAATATAATGATGATGGATACGTTATAAACTTATAAATATTCGATATCAGTTAATGTCAACACTTTCTATATATACATATATATATTCGTAACATACCAGACAGAGATAATTGATTGATTATTTCGTGTGGCATTACTTAAAATAATTGCAAAGATCATAAAAAATAGATTACATTTTTGCGTTGTACAACTATTTTCATAGTGATGGTAAATATGTTGCCAGTAAAATCAATTTTAATTATTTTAACATCGCTGTTAATATGTCATATATTATAAATTATAACAATGAATATATTTATATATATATATATATATATATATATATATATATATATATATATATATATATATATATATATATATATATATATATATATATATATATAAATAGAAGAGACACCAACGCATTTTGTTACTTTTATATACAAATTCGATTTTCTGGACGACCATGGAGAAATCAAGATATTACCATATAGTTTCTGGGGAAAAGTAGGCATAAAATCGAAAATTAGCATAATATATGGTTGGCTAATGAAAGTGGTGTTCGCTATATAGATTCGTACACACACTTCTCCAACACAAAAATTCTTTACATGTTTGGCAAGGTGAAATTTACATACAAATTTGGATCTGAACGTGGTCGTAATTGAAAGTATTTAATCTACACCGATTACAGATCCCTTAGAGAATTTAATTACATGCTTATATAACAAAAATCTAAATAGTTTTATTAATAGTTCAACTTTAATTAAATAATATTTTTGTGACGCAACCGCATAGTTAACAGAAAATTATGCACATTACTCAGATAATATTTATTTTGCATAATAATCAATCGCGCAATATTTAAAAACCGAGTTTATTTAACTTTCAAATACAAATTATAAACGGATTGTATATTTACTTTAGATATTATAAAAATCAACTTTCTTTGATATATGTAAGTAAGTACACATAGTCATAGTTTTGTATATGAAAATGTACGCTGTATGTATGTGCGAACGGTTTAACTAAGTATTTTCTAATTTTCTTAAATAATTTGTAGTTTTTTGTATAAAATTTAATTAAATTTCACTTTAAAATTATGATTTTTGTGTGCACAATTTAATAAGTATTATTTCTTTCACTTGGCAATCAAAATTGACTGGTTGATGGATAAAATATAAGATTGGTTAAGAAAATGTTGTACTCGTAAATTTAAAAAAAATTAAAGGTTGTTAGTGTAAGGTTAAGGAAAGAGTGAAATATGTATAATCTGGTCGCCTTATGTTATTTGCATAAATATTCCTCGTATAGAACCCTAAAAATATTCTTTAGAAAATGCACACAGCGCACAGGTGTTAAACTTATCATAAAACTAAAGAAATTCATAGTGTTAAAGTCTTTTGCCTATATATATATATAAATATGTATATCAACGCAGGTATAAACAAACCACCATAAAAATGTATCTACCAAAAAAATTTAAAACAATATACACAGTAATATTTAAACTTGCTATCTTCATAAATACACTTTGTGCCTCAATAAAATTATTGACATATATTTTATTGATACGATTTGCAGAAAATTCTCTTCATCTTGTACGTATGTCTTTTACGAAATTAATTTAAAGAAATATTTCAAGGTTTTCCAGTTTTAGAAGATAAAATAAAATAAAAATCGAATGTTTAAAAAATTACTGTCAGGTGCAAATAAAATAGCTTAGGAAATTTTATGTATGTATGTTTGTTTATATGATTACATCATCTTTACCGCAGTTTATTGTAATTTCTTGTCTTAAGACCATCTTTTATATTATTTGATTCAAACCAATAAATATTGAAGTCATAATCTACTTATATTTTTTATACATTTATAATATACAATTATATTATGTTTAGTATTTCTTATTTCACAGTAGGATTTGATTTAATTTGAAAATAATTTGTGTTATGGTTGAATTTTGGAAAAAATTAATTCCAAGGTGGTGGATTTTTTTTAGTTCTCATGTCTTTCAAAATTTTTAGTCGGGTTTATTGTTTGGGAATTCTGTGAGATGGACTTGGGAGATATATAATTGATAGCAATTAATGTATCAAGAAAAAAATGCGGCTTGATTGATTAATGAAAATTAAATATTAAAACCTTGAAAATTATTAATAGATGCATGATCCGTGTCCTTACATGGTAATCATTGTCAAACAGCATATAAATATATATATATATATATATATATATATATATATATATATATATATATATATATATATATATATATATATATATATATATATATATATATATATGTATATATATATATATATATACATATATATATATATATATATATATATATATATATATATATATATATATATATATATATATATATATATATATATATATATATATATATATATATATATATATATATATATACATATATATATATTAGATACATATACTAAGAAATATTAAAAATTCTTTCGTAAAAACTTGCAAACTCATTTAGCAAAATAATGCAATAACCCCTGAGCATTTTTTTGTTGGATTAATTAAAGCTGTATATAATTTAGAAATACATAGTTTGATTTTACACTCAAAATCAAAAAATATCTATATCCGGCCGAAAGAGAATTTTATACTTTGTATACCTACGAGTACAATTTTGTTATTGTTAGATTTGTTTGTTAAAATAAAGACCAGACATATACCCTCCCGAATATTTATTTATTTTTTTATTTACCCAGGTAAATAAACCAAAGTTACGGGTAACGCAATTCTTACACAAGAAAAAATTGTATCGTTTTTATACCCACATATCCAAAAATAACAATTTAAATAAATCAAAATTCATTAACGTTTATAAAACGTTTTTCAAATGTCATATGTGTGAACTTTAAACAAACGCGGAATTACAAATTATTACTCAGTCGATAGTTTGTATATATATATATAAACAAAACCAAATTAACATTTGACATTTATGACATCATTATAGGCTAGTGTGACTAAGAAATTCCATTCCATTTTTTGTATTATATCTTTTTGAGGTTAAACGAGTACTACCGAAGATGTGAAAATTCTAAGAAAAATCTCTTGTGTCATTAAGTTGACCGGCAAATCCATTAATAAAAAAAGATGTATTATATATAGATGAAGTATGTATGTAATTGTTATTGGTATCAGTCATCCGCCAACACAATGATATACATCAGGTACCTCAGGTATAGAGAATTCTTTCGACCTATATACTCGTACACAAAATATAAAAATCACAAAGAATTCAATTTTTTATGCAACTTACCGGTTGGTTTATATCCAAGAATAATCCAAAATTTATATTTTAATGTGTAAAAAAATGTTCCGATACGTCGATTTATTAATAATAATATAAAATTGATTATCACTTAATTTGTTTATATTATATTTTGTTCGAACTACAAACTATATATATATATATATATATATAAATATAAATATATAATAATTAAAAAATTTTTGGCACTGGGTCACACAGTATTTATAGTAATTATCTTATAGTCATTATAATTTTATAATTTTATTTAAGAAAAGCTGCATTAGATCTAAGATAACAAAATTAATTATTTATATACAAAATTTATTAAGCTGCCACGAAATCAAAAAAATATATATTACTTTAATATTATTCAACTTGACCTAAATCACGATCGAAACAAAACTTAATAACCAATTATTGAGGCAAATATTAAATTAAATTAAAATAATATGTTTACGCAAAATATAGTAAGTATATATATTCACAAATATTAACACGAACAATTTTCTAATTAAATTAATATAATTCATATGAAACACTCTATATAGATCTTAAAAAATCAACTTTTCTTAAATTAAATTTAAATGTATAATTTATTATTTGTATTTTATAAGATTAAAATTAATAAATAAGTCACATGCTTTTTAAGTTAATCACGCTATTAATTAATTAAAATTTAACAATTTTAATTAATTAATTATTAATTGATTTATGTAGTGTTAATAATTTATATTCCAATATGCCTTACAACTTTCTCAAACGAAAACTAAACACTCACTGAATTAATTTTTTTCTTTTCCATGGTGAAGGTGATTTTTTTTTTTTTTTTATAAAAAATGTGTATTTTATTTTTCTTAATACATATTTGTTTCTTATTTAGTATGCCAAAAGGTAGATGGAAAAGTAGGAATAACAATTGTGGTTATTAGTACGTTGTCAGGTAGACTTTTGTATTTTATATAGTTTTATAAATTTATGTTTGGGATATTTTTTGGTGCAAACAAATTTGTGAAATCGACCCCGTACAAATTCTTTATAGGTACTTACCTCGTTTTTATGAATGATGATCCTGATCACATGAGCCATCTCATTTCCATGTAAATATAACAAAAATAAATTAAATTTCAATTTTTACTGAAACGAACATTTTTTTAATTTTAATATTTAAATATTTAGCCAAAGACGAATTAATTAAAATCCAATTAGTTTATTTCTAATGTGTATTTGTAATTTTTTAACTTATGGTGACTAATATTAATAAAAATAGTTTTAGCCAATGAATTCACTTTCTATACAATTCTCTTTCTTTAGGGCCATACAATTAATTGTAATACATTTCGCGGTAGGCATTCGGATGAGCTTTAAGTATAACTAAAACTTGGTATATTTGATTCAAAATTTTGAAAGTAAATATTTTGGATGCTTCCTATTTTATTTGCGATGTTTAAAATTATGGAGCATTACATTTATATATTTAACTTTAAATTGATATTATAAATATTGGTTTTGGTGTAGCTTTATTTATTTCCTATATGCCATTCCGAATTTTGCATTTTTAAAATTTTAGCTTTTTTATAATTTTGCATATAAACATAAGATTTTACAATTTGTTATAATTGATAGTCCAATCAAATTTTACATTACACTAAAACCAAACATATCATACATCTTGATTATTTCGTATAAACAACACACAACTCCCTCTTTAGCTCTCAACGTTTTTTTTTATAAACATATACTTTTAATTCTTTTCTTCAAATGATTGAAGATATTGTATTAGTGAGATGTAAAATTCGTGTTGTTTCTAAAATAAAATAAGCAGCAACAACAAGACAAATAACAAAAATTAACAAATAAAAATAAAAATCTATATAAGAAAACAACTTGAAAAGATCGAGTTTAAGAAATATATATAAACTAACCGGTTTCTTGTGCACATGAAATCTTTCTCTCCTCTTAAATATGTACATGTATGAATTTATGTATATATAACTATAAAAGTTTAAAAAAAAAAAATTTAATATTTTTTTTAAGACATATCATTACTCTATGTAGTATAATATATTATATATATATATATATATATATATATATATATATATATATATATATATATATATATATATATATATATATATATATATGCGTGTATTTATATGCATATAAGAATACGAATATATGTACCGACATGTAAATTGTTGTTAGAAAAACTTTTCAGAAGGGATTTTCGGAAACATTAATACAAGTGTATATACATAACCTGTGAAAAATATATTTTATAATGGATTAATAAAAATTCCAAAACAATCCAATTTGAATAAAAGATGTCAATTAAAATCCTAGATGTATTGTGTATTAAGCGACGAACCCGAAAATATTAATTCAATAAAATTCCATTATAATTGATTATTGTTCAATTTCGTGTATTTATACATAAAAAATGAATCGATCTAATCTGCAATATAAGACGAATTTTTATTTATATAAGCAAAACAATATTTTTTTGATATTCATCTCGCATATTTATGTAAGAATCTATAAAGCATCTATAAAGCAGAAAATAAATTTATGTAAGTTGGCCAAATAAATTATTATTTTATATATAAAACATATCTGTATATATATATATATATATTTTTTTTAAGTATGAGTTTATATGGGTATATATTATATTTTAGTTATGTGAAGAATCTGACAAATAAGAATTGTGATAACTACTGAAAGATTATTATATATGTTGAATGAAAATAAAATATATACATATAAACAAGATAAAATGAGAACGTATATATGTATATACAAAGACATGATAAATTGTGTATTGATAATGAAATTAAAAACGTAGCTTTTACTACTTACATATAAGAAATGCGCAAGATAAATGATAATAATAGTTTTGATTTCATCAGAAATATTTGGATGAGAAGAAAGGCAGAGCAGCGACGCGTGTTCTAATTTTTATCAAAAAATGTATAAGACAATCGTTGATCGCAAGTGGATTTATACATTTTTTATAATTAAACTATGTGGTATGTAATCAAGATACAAATTACAAATATTACATATTGACAGATAAATCTAAACAAAATAATAATTAACCTATTTCAACTAGGGCTTTTATTTTCAATTAATTGCCTCGAGTTCAACATTAATACACTTCGATTTCAACATCGATCCACCACTGATTTAACTATATATGTCTCTATTATCGATTTGAAATCAAATTATAAACTATACATATACATAGTTATAAAATAAACTATTTATATTATTATTGCTTATAAATATTTTTACTATGTATATGCATACAAATACATTTTCTTTAAATCAACGGCAAAATAAACCGTTTGCTGTCATTTTAATTATGTTCCTATTCGCCACAATTTGTGTTATCTATTCAAATGATCATAAATAGTTATAGTTGAGAATAGTTAAAATAAAATAATAATAATCCACAGAAATATATTTTTGACCTAATTTTTAAGTTACTGCGTACATAGTTAAATTTCAATTAGTCCGGTTTTAAAGAGTATTTTAATGTGATATTTAATAAATATTATTTTGATTTATTTTAAATTAAATTTTTGGAATTTGTTTTACGGAATGACAAATTGTTATACATCGAAGAAAGGTATTTATTTACATAGTTTTGTTCAATTTTATGCTTTTGGCATTATTTAATTTTTTAATCCCATTAATTATTTTAACAATAAGAGAGTATGTACATATTTACAAATATAAGTGACTATAATGACAACAATGATGTAATTAAAGTAGTTTTTATAGATTTATCTGACCCATATATTTATATATATACAACAACAATATACATCAATAACTCAACCAAATCCTAATAATAATTTTAAATAGATCACCAGGACAATATATTATCATGAGGTCATCAATATTAACTAAATACATAAATATAACTTAATTATATCATGATTTCAAAGAAATAACCCATCTCATCAATTAATCATTCAAAATATTCTAGCAGAATATTCGTATAAAATGTAAAGTGAAATATATACTATGCAAAGTATAAGTTTTATTCATAAAAATATTTTTATTTAAACAACATTTTGAAATAAATCCAAACCGTTACATTACTATAAAAATATTTAAATTTTATACTTTTGCATTCGGTTTAACTATTTATTTATTAAACTCTATTTCTATATACATACATCAACCAAATAATAAAACAAACTTCAATTAATTTTTGGTAAAATGTCAAAGTCAATGACATTCAAGCCCCTAAAAACTAATTTACCATTAAATATTATATAAAAATAATGAATCAAACGTTGAAACAATAAAAACAAATTTTGAATAATAATTAAGAGATAGAAATAAGCAACAAAACAGATTCTTAATTTGAAAAGGAAATTGTTGAACAATTGTCTACTTGACTGTCCGTTTATTATAAAATGTATTGTCAGTTATGGGATTTACATAAATTTGAGTAAATAAATAATTAGTTGTGCATATAAGATAGATGACTCTTATGCTTACTTTCTTCTATTAATAATTATGTGAACGCGTATAGTAGTTTAGACGAACTACTTTCTCTATATACACATTCATAAAAATTGAATTACTCATTTTTGTAGACATCACAAATAAATATTTTAAATGTTTATGCTAACTTTTACTGATTACAGTGTATTGCTCTTAATGTTAATGTTAATAAGTGACGTTATATCGCGAGGAATGTGGGCTGTTTTTTAATTTATAAATACTTTGCAATTGAATTGTAAAACTAATTTTCTAAAACTGTTTATCTCAAATCCGCCAACTAATTAATTTGCATCCATAAATGCATAATTCTAAATAAGTTAGTGAAAATCATTATATTCTTATACATTTTATATGAACTTCCTGTAAGTCTAAAACATTTGTTTTATTTACTATTTCACTTATTTGTAACAATCTAAAGGCAATAATATGTTTTTATTTTATGTTTGGTATTCTACAATAGTACAATTTATATAGAATTAAAATATAATTGGCTTAATTTTTATTTAAAATTAAATCGTTGGAAGACTATAATACATAATTATAATTATAGGGCAAAGCTATGCAGGTATACGGTATTTTTAATGACAAATTTAAATGTTATGAAAAATAGTTTTTACAAATTGGGAATTGACTATTGAGTAAAGTACACAGTTTGGAATGTTATGTGTGCTCAATTCGAGTGGACCAAGCAATGTCGAACTCCTGCTTGATTTACTGATTTTTAAACGCGTTAGAATCAATTAAGCGCAAATCGACATAATACTTTTTCCTCCTTGATTTGTTTATAATAAATTGATAGCATAAATAAATTGTTCAATTTCTAATTTTGACAATTTGTCCAATTTTTGGAAATTTGATTTATCTGAACAATCTATCGGATAATCGCAATAAACTTGGAATCTTGTCAGTTAGATGCATGTTAATGCACCTGTTGACTTTCACTGTACAGAACTTTAATAAAGATAACCAGTCTAAGCTATAGTAACAAACAATAAATATAACTGGGCCGGGGGCCTCTTTCGGATGCTAGACGACGATCATACCAATGGATTCAATTTTAAACGAAACCGATATATTTGCACTTTAAGATATTATAAAACAGCTTGAGATCTACCAAAGTTCGGTTTAGTTAATATTCCATTCTTTACTTTTGAACTACATATCCTTAGAACATATTTTGTTGTCAAGCATCTTGAATTATATGCTCTATTCTCTGCCCTAAACTCGAACATTTCTGATGTATTTCATTTAAGCTGTTTCGATATTATAAATAAGAAAATATGTATACTTAGTCCCAACTTTCAGCTTTTTCTAATAATAGCAAAGATTTTTATCTCAATAAATTGATTTTGTTAAAATTTGTATAAGGTCCTAAGGTAGGGTCGGCTCGTTATGTAGGTCAGGGTAGATTACTCTGATAGTCTGATAATTGAAATATCGTATGTACTCGTTCATATCTCCCCAATACTAAAATGAATTTTATATTATCGACAGTCGATAATACAGTTTATTCATGCTGACAACCCTAAATTTACATCGTTTTGTCACTATACTAAAAATAATCTACTACAATTTTGTTTTAGAGAAGCCATTCACTGTCATGGTTTTGTATTTTATTATTTGTTATTTTGTTCTCAAATTTATAAAAAAGTTTATATATTAAAAATAATAACAAATCAACTTTAATCTAACCGTAATATAATGTGAATCATAAATTTAAGAAATATATCATCATCTTTGTAATTATAACATATAGAATTAGGTATAAAAAAAATCTAATGATTTGAAAGACGAAAAAAAAAATCGGCGACGAAACAACAACAAATAAAAAAAATTCACTCAACACAAAAACATGGCGTCTGCTGCTGGAGGTGATCGTGATGCATCTTGCACAAATGATCCAAATTTTGCTGTTATATGTGTATTCCTAGAAAAATTTGGTCAGGCGTGTGGTCTGGAATACCCGAATTTCCTTAGTCTACAAAATTTTATCGAAAACACAGACGAAGGTATGCTTTTGGTACATTTAGTATGTCAATTCGATTATGGATGTCGTCCTGGGTTTTTTTTTGAGTTAAAATGTTATTGTTGCAAATTTTTATTGGATTTTTTTTTACAGTACCACCAGAATTATTGGATTTATTAGTTAAATTGTTGCGAAAGAATCGGTATACCGTACATCCTGAATTATGGGAACGGGCACTTGTTAAATTTTGTCACACGTATTCAAATCAAGATGCCTGGGAAGTCGAACGTTTTGGTTATAAAAAGTCCCGGCTCCCGGTTAAATTAAATATTTTGAAGGTAATTATCTCGTATAGTTTACGTAATAATACAAAAGGATTTAGGTTATACGTTGGTAACACATTATATATGCCTCTCTTTTAGTCCCTCCTGGAAAGCCAATTCGATCGAAATGGTAAGCTGAAGACAGCTGTAGGAACAATGAAAGCAGCTGATCTTCGTTCACATCCGATAGGTCGTGATAAATTTGGAAACGCCTATTGGAGTACAATAGATAATAAGGCTTGTTTAATTCGGATATATCAGGAACATTTAGATGAAGAGACATGGCAAATTGTGGCTAGGTATTACGATTTCTTAGGTTTTTACGTTCACATAAAGTATAAATTGATCTTTGTTTGTTGTTTCACTTTAGTAATCGTGACGAATTTGCTAAGCTGATACAAGGCTTGAAATCTGATAAACCTGTAAACGCTTCGCTAAGTATTTGTGATGAGGATAGCAGTAGTAATAGTTTGAATAACGATAAAGGAACCGATGGAAGCACGGCTAAAACTGAGGAAATTTCTAAATCGGGGGAAAATGGGGATATTTCGAAAGTGGTAGTCGTGGCAAACGGTAATGATGGTGAAAAAGAGAATATTATTTTAAAAATAACTAAAAATCGGATAGAAGAATCTGATAGTGACGAAGAAGTAGATGACGAAGAAGAGGAGGATGAGGAGGAAGATGACGAAGGAGATTTGTCTAAAGAAGTGGTTGCGGTAGAAACAAAAATTGACGCTAAATCGGAACCTCAACAACAATCACGACCATCGTTATTAGCTTCTAAACCTCCCTCAAAAAAACCAATTGTTCACCCTAAAAAACGAGCAAATGAAATTGAAAGTGAGTCTGAATCCAAGAAGCCGAAGGAACGATTGACTCTTCTCGGCCAGCAGCATAAAGATAAGATCAAAACGACGGAAACTGAAAATGATAATATGGATGAAGAGGAGGTTGAGGAGGAAGAAGAGTATAGTGATGAGGAAGAGCTAGAAGAGGAAGAAGTCGAAGAAGAGGAAGATGAAGAGGAAGAAGGATTCGAAGGCGAAGATGAACCTGAAGTGGGAGAAGCCATTGAAGATCCACTGGTAAAAGTTACTGGCGAAGGAAGTGGTGCTGAAAATAAAGGAACTTTTTTAGAATTAATAGCAAGTGAAAATTGTGAAAGTGATGATTATAGTGAAATTATAGAGGAAAACGTTAGATACTTTTATGGCGAAGGCAGTGGTAATACATGTCAAGTTGGAAATTCAAAACAAGATTTAACTGAAAGTGAATCTAAACCCGATTTAATTAGTCAGACCGATTGCCTTAAAGATAGCACTGCTTCAACTAAGGCACAAGAAATTGAAGCTAAGAAAGATTCTTCCCCGTCCGATAAAACAATCAATAATGAAGCAGAATCTCATCAAAATAATGTAAGTCCTAATTCTAGTAATATCGTTGATTTAAATTCCAAGAATGAAGAAACATCACAGAAAGAAGCAATGTGTACGAACGAAGGGACGTCTCAGAAAGATGGAATGTCTAAGAACGAAGATATCTCCAAGAACGAAGAAACGTCCAAGAACGAAGGAAAGTCTAAGAAGAATGAAGGGATATCAAAGAACGAAGGAACGGAATCAACAGAATCTATTCATGAATCAAAAATGGATCTTGAAATCGAATCTACTCATAGACCGAATGAAAATCTAGTTTCTGATCCAACAAATCACGAACTTGATCCAACAAATCACAATCCACTTGTTGAAAATATTAGTGAAACGTCTTTGGAAAATGTAGAAACTTGTTTGAATGATAAAGATGGCAATCACCCTGTAGTCAGCAAGAACCAACCGCCTGAACGAGATAAAATGAAAACACAAGCCCAACCAGAAAGTATAACCAAAGACAATAAGATGGATATTGTAAATAGGATTAAAAACCCTCCTGTAGAAATGGTTGAATCTCCCGGCGACGCTAACGATACGATTGGTTCTGTTAATGCTGAAACTGATTTCAAAACAGATGTAATATCTGATTTAGAGGTTGATGAGTCTAAAATAAGTAATGGTGCCAAATCCCAAGAGGATGAACCTATTAATGTAGTTTCAACTAGTTCTTCGAGTACTGTAAAACTGCTTACTCAAAATTCTCAAGAAGAATTGACGGTTAGTGCTGAAAAATTGGTTTTTGAAATTTCTAAAACTTCGATTATTAGTTCTGTAGTTGATAAAACAATTTCTATAGTATCTGAAAGCAGCGCGATTGAAATTCCTAAAGTAATGGAGGTGAATCCAGAAATCAGTAAATTTAACGAAGAAAATTTAACTGTAACAGTAGAATCATCCATTTCCGATAATCAAGAGGAGAACATTGTTGAATTGAAACCAAAACTAATCGAAATTCCTAGAGAAAAAGAAGAAGCAATAAAAGCAGAATCTGCAAAATTAATCATACCTCCTAAAACAGAAAAATCAATTGTCAATGAACCCAAGATTCTCCAACCTCCTAAAACTGAAGAAATGGACACTAAAAAAGCTGTAGTATTGGCCAAAGCCAAGAAGGCAAATGAAGTAGAATCTGATAAGGAGCTCAGTTCATCTCCTAAAGCGGAACACTCTTCTATTGAAAAACCAGAAAATATTGCTCTTTCCAAAGGAAAAGAGTCTACAGATGCAATATCTGATGTTACCGCTGTACCTTCAAAAGATGTTTTGCTCGCTGTCGAGGGACCTAACAAGTTTATCTCCACACTTGTCACAGCTACTACTCCTGATAATATGGGCATGATATCTTCAAAAGTCGAAAAGTTAATTGATACCGAACTTGAAAATATAATCGATATATCTTCAAAAACTAATAAATCATCTATTGTAGAACATGAAAAGGCGATCGTCGCACTTCCTACAGCAAAATTACTCGAAAAGGTAAATTCTCCTAAAGCCCAGGAGACGAAGGCTGGTGAATCAGAAACGGTTATCGTCACCACTTCGAAAGAAATAGAATGGACACTTGTTGAACCTGAAAAAGTGATAATCATCAAACCAAAAGAGACATTAGTAACAGTATCTAAGACGATTAAAACATCTTCACTCTGTAAATTGGAAGATACTTCGGTTACAAAAGCTGAAAATTGTGTCAATACGTCAGAAGAAGGAAAATCTATAACAAAAATTTCTAATGACTTGTTTACTGCCGAAGTAATTAGAAAGTCAGACAATTCCGTGACTAAAGTGGAGAAGCCTGTTTCATCATATTCGGCAAAATCAAGTATCTCAAATTGTAAAGTCAATGAACCGGTTTCCTCAACCAACGTGGTTAAATCAACCATTTCAGATTCTAAGGAGAATGAGCATATTCCCATTGAATCTGAAAAATTAACTAACAAACCTTCTAAATCTTCCAAAATGTCATCTATTACAGAAGAGCTAGCTGCTTCTTCTGAACCATCAATCGAATTAAATGGTATCGTTACACCTGAAATTGTCAGCGAGGCTGTTTCAAACAAAGTGCAATTGAATCAAACTGCAAAAAGTTCCACAGCGAAAAGCAATGATAAAAATATTTCAGTGCCTAATCCTAATTCCAAAACTACAATCTCTAAAGACTTAGAATTCATAAACGAAGACAAAGGTGTAAAAGTCGATGAAGTACCTGAACCGCAGAAAACTAATTCAAGTACGGATATTAAAATCCCAGAAATTAAAATTACCGAAGTTGAGCATCTATCTAAAGATGAATCGGAAACGACGAATAAAATTGAGCCAAATCATTTGAAAGCACCAGAAATTGATACAAAAGATTGCAATGCGAAAATAATAAACGATGCGAAAGATGCACCGAAAAATGTTCAATCATTTTCTTTGGATTTTAAAGAAGAAGAAGAAGAAGAAGCAGTGAAATCAGACACCACACCAAGTACACCAGCAAAACGGGGTAGGAAACCAAAGGCTTCTCTTTCTAAATCAAAAACGGCAAAAAAAGGCGGAGGTGCAAGAAAAAAACGAATTGACGTTGAGCCTGCTTTAATCATTAAAGAAGATGAAAATGAAACACCAGTTCGACAATCACGGCGTATAGCCCAATTGAAAATAAGAGAAGAAGCGGAACGTCGTAAATTAGAAGAAATGGTCCTGAAACAAATGAAAGAAGATTCAGATCGTAAAAAGAAAGAGGAGGAGAAAAAGAAAAATCCGGATGCGGTGGACAGTGATCCAGACGCAGACATTGAACAAGATGAGGATGAAGAAGAAGAGAGTGATAGCGGATCAGAAAAAAAAATATTAAACAAACCAAAAAAGAAAAAAAAGAAAGATGGCAGTCAGCCATGGCAAACTTCTTCAGGAAGTAGTGATTCAGAAGATAACGACGAAGAACTTGATATTTTAGAGCACGAAGAAGATGAAGAGCTACCCCCGCTGAAATCCGACCACGAATTTTCGCCTGAATCTGATATGGAAGATGAGACTCAAGCTGTACCAACGAAACGTGCAAGAACCGTTAAAAAAGATAAACCCAAAGAAGCCGAGGAAGAAGAGGAAGATGATACCGATGATAATCCTGAGCATGCATGTCAAAAGTGCGATAAGCACGACCACCCAGAATGGATCCTCCTATGTGATATTTGCGACAAAGGTTATCATTGTTCATGTCTCACCCCAGTTTTATTTATCATTCCCGAAGGTGATTGGTTTTGTCCACCATGTCAACATCAGAAGCTAATCAATATATTTAGTGTGCAGTTGGAAGAGTTTGATGCGATGATCAAACAAAAAGAACTCGAGGAAAATCGGAAACGACGAATGAACTTCACCAATGTCAGTGCACAAAATGTGTTACCTATTTCAAAGAAAGAACCGAGAGCGCGCGGTCAGAAGAAGAATCGCAGCCGAAATCGTGTTCCGAGAAGAAGAAAAAGATCATCTGATGACGATGACGATGATGATGACGGTGCACGGACACGAAGAAAATTTTCATCATCTTCTTCGACCTCATCTTCGTCTTCATCGAGCGGTGACTCTGATGAAAACAGTTCAGATGATGAGCCAATTTACAAATTGCGCAAGAGACGTCAAGCTGCAGTTAGTTATCGGTTTAATGAATTTGACGATTTAATAAACTCAGCTATAAAAGATGAAATGGACGAGGTCAAAGGTGCTGGAAATTTAGGTCGTGGGAAAGACATTTCTACAATCATCGAAGCTGATAAGGAAGAGAAACGACTTAAAGAACAAGATATAATTTATACAGAAGTTAAAGAAGAAACAATGAGCGGAGATATCAAAGAAATAAAAAATGTGACCGTAGAATCCAAGACTGAAGACATGGAATTGGAGGAACCAGAATCCAAGAAAATATTAAATGATGAGGACCTTTTAAAGGAGGAGGATGAGAAGGAAAACTGTGACGCCGAAAGTGAAACTTCAGATATCATTCGTCGTCCTACCATTATCAAACGGAGTAGTAGTGGCAGTTATAAAGGAAAGAAAAAGTCTCGAAAACTAAATAGTCTTGACATTGAATCCGATGATGATGGGTCGGACGAGGATTTTAAGGGTAGTTCATCTGATTCCGAGGATGAAGAGGAATGTTCACTTTCGTCCGCTAGTGAAAGCTCGTTGGAAAATAAATGGTCGAAAAAACGGAAGAAAAATAAAAGCGGTGGACGGAGATTACGGCAACGGCGTAGACGGGTTGATGCAGCTTTTATTAATGATAACAGCGATGATTCGGATGAAGTCAAGCGACCTGTTCGTAAGCGGAAAAAGAAAGAAGAATCCGATTTCTCTGATTTTGATGACGATGATGAGGAAGAAGAAGAAATCGATAGTGAAGATCTTTGTGATACATCGACAAACAGTGATTCAGACAGTGATGGTGCATGGAAACCGAAAAAGAAGCGACAAAAGACATCGTCCAGTAGGAAGCAAAAGGTTGTACAAAAACGTCCAGCGATTATGATACATCGTAAGAAGACCAAAAAACTTGATGATGACGAGAAATCTTTTAAGGTCGGCATGACGAAAAAAAAAGTAATGGCAAAACCAGATAGCGATGATTCTGATGATGAAACTAAAGCTCGTAAGACGAGAGGTCGCAAAATTACGTATTTGGAGGATTTTGACGATAGTTCCGACGATGGGATTAGACCAGGTGTAAAACGGCCTGATACTCCGCCGGAGGAGCGTGCTCTCTTCATTAAAAAACAGGAGGAAATAAAGCGCATGTTGGCTGCTAAAAATACTGATGCAGCTAAAGTCATGGCAACACCAGTACTCAAACCATTGAAGTCAATAGTTGAAGAGCCTCTAATAAGCGACTCAATTTCAACGGTTCCTAAGCAAATCATTCAAAATGCAAAAGTTTTGGATCCAGATTTCTTAAAAAATAAACAAAACAGTGAATTTGATGAAGAATTCGATGATCAGTTACCAGAAGATTTTGATCCGGAAGATATGGACGAGGAAGAAATCGCGAAAATGATGGAAGAGGAAGATTTCGCTCAACAACAGTTAAAATTGGCTGGTGAGGCTATACGTAATAAGAAATTAAAAGAGGCCGAGTTAAATAGAAAAAAAGAGCTTGAAAAGTCAAAACAAAGTCATCTATCTGAAAAACGTGTATCGGATACAATAATAACGCCGATTATTCCGATTATCAATCCAGCTGAACCCATTGGTCCAACTCCGTTAACACAACTACAAACTATTCAACCACCTATTACAAGTGCTCCAATGATACCTCAAACACGGCCAATGCATCATCCGGCAACATCGATATTATCACAGGGTAATCCATTACCAACTGGAATTCATCCATCGCATATGCCTCCAGGACCATCGCCTATGCCAAATATGATGATGCCATCGATGAGTGATACAATGCGACTTTTAAGACCAGATTTTGATATGAAAAAGCGCAATAGGAAGTCGATATTGGATTTAGGTTTACCAAGACCAACTGGCTATCAAGCAACTCATATACCATCACAGATGCCGCCACAATTACAGCAACAAATGATGTCCCGCCCAACATTGGCTCATTTACCTCCAATGGCACATTTGCCACCTTCAGCACATATGCCACCAGGTCCTCAGGGTCCACGTGCATTCCAAATGCAACGACATTTGCCGCCTCATATATTGAATCAAATTCCACCAGCACATTCTATGCATTCAAATCCTGTACGAATGGCACCTCCAAATGTAACGGTTCTACCTCCTAATATACCGCCTAATATTATACCAAATTCAATTCCGAATCCAAACGAACCAATCATTCCAACAACAGTGTTGTCTGTAGCCAATCAAAAACCATCCGTGCCACCCACATCTATCCCCTCAACTTCTCATTCTACATCGGTCATAAATTCCTTAATTTCTCCGCACAATGCGCGAAATCTTTCAAATCAAACAACAATTCCATCAACACAACTTTCTGTGGAGGCATTAAATGCGGCCAGCCAATCTGAATTAGATGCACTAAAGCGTCGTGGTCGCCGTAAGAAAATTACACCATTACGCGATCCCAGTAAGCCAAATCCAGGATTGGCAGATTTAAGTCAAGGCCATCCTGTATCGAAAACGGTTGAAGCTCACAATGTTCACGTAGAGAAGAAATCTAATCCAATTTTAGCTGAGCGTTTAACATCATCACCAGCTGGAGGCGTCGTAGAATCCCCTGTGAAATCAGTCCTTGTGGCACCACCACCAGCTCAAATATTTCAACCTAGAGCAAGTGCTACAGCTTCTGTGATCACACGGCTACAACAGCCACCTAGACCACATCAAACACCGCCATTTTCGCAAGGTAATCTCGTTTTTGTAATTTATATTTGAAATCCCGATTAATTTAATTTATTTTATAGCATCGTCAAGATATTTTGCTCCTCCAATTCCAAGGCCATTACATCATACTGTACGTCCGCCATTCAGTGGTAATCCACCTCCAGGAATGCCACCTGTTACTGAACCTGGGCCACATTATTTGACATCGGATTCAAGGCAGCCAGGGGGTGGACATATGTTTAGGTTGGTACATCATTGTTTATTTAGGTTAAATTGAATAGAATTTTTGTTCTAGGCCTTCATTGTTACATGGATTTACGGGACCTTCGAATCCATTACATCCTTTGCAAATACCTGTCACCCAAGCTCATTTAGTAAGAGGACCAACACCACCCAGGGATTATTCCGGTTAGTTATTCGAGAATTTTATAGAATTATACAATTTTGTTTTTAAATTGTCAAAATTATCAATTAGGGGGTCCAACCCATCCACCACCATCTTTTTCAACACCAACATCACAATATGGCGAATTTTATCCATCACCAAATCAAGCTGTTCCTGCTATACCAGCTGAGCGACATCAACAATCATCACCAGAGCAACCTCCATCATTTGGCCAATACGAACCACTAAAATCGATTCCTGTTACAGTTGCGGAAAATGTATCACAATTCGAGACAACCAATGATGATGATACAGGAGGCGATGGAAGTCAGGATGGTGGCGATCCTGGTGATAGTACAGGTGCCGATGGAAATAGTAATAGTGGACCAACCAGTGAATTCAGTGGTCTTGTTAGTTACTTTAGTTCACAACAAGACGATTTAGATACATAACAATATTAATAAAAGAGTGTTACAAATTAACTTTTAGTTTTAAAAATGGGTTACAAAAATTATTAATTTTATTTTATTTCTAACAAAAACTATTTTGGGATAGAATATAATTATGTATATATTATATGTTATTTTTTAATTTAATTCATCAAATTAATTATTTTTAAGCAAAACGAAAATCTCAAAATAAATATTTAAACAAATCTACAAAAGAAAACAACACTTTATTCATTATAATTATTAAACATTATGCATAAATGTTGTTTCCATTATTTAAATTACTAAAGTTTAGAATTCAAAAATACAAAAAGTTATATAAATATTATCGAACGATATTTTTTATTTTTGTGTACATAATTATTAATTAAATAAAATTTATTTTTTGTAAATTAATTAAACAAAATTATAGTAAAAATTTCGTTTACTACACCATTACTATTTATATATATAATATAACAATTGAATATTTTTTTATTGAAAAAATATAAAATAAAAATATAATTACAAATTAGAATCAAAAAGAGAACATAAATATTTATTTTTTATTATCAATTTAATTTAATTTTTATTTTTTTTTAATCAAATAATTATTGTACAGTATTTTATAATTTATTTATACATATTCATCATCATTATTATAATTAATTAATTGAATTTAGTGTTTTACACAAAAAAAAAATTATATAAATAAAATTATTAATTAAATCCAAATTATTAAACTACAAAACAAAATACTCTAGGTATATATTGTGTAAATTAATAATGAAAATTGAAAAATAAATAAATTTAATTATCAAGTGTATAACAATTATGATATAATACAGCAAAAAATATATATATAAATAAACATATATATTATAAAAATATATTAATTAAATAATATTAATTTATATTAAAAAAATTTCTTGTTTTATTCACCTTAAGCATCACAATATTCATAACACACAAATCCGTCTGCAAATCTAAAATGAGAATACGTTATTCTAATACAGGACTATTCCAGTCAGTATTCAGTAAATAATTTCAAAATTTATTTAGTGTTTTCAGGGATATGTTTTAGGTGTATTAACGTTTAATTAAAATGTACTTACATATTTATTATATTCATAGTTGAAGTTGATCGAAATTGGTACTAATCAATTGGTAATAAAAAAATAGGTAATCAATTGATCGATTTCGATCGAATAACAAGTTTTTAATTTGAAATTTGTTTGTAATTGTATAGAATTTTAATTTTAATCACGAAATGTAAATTAAAAGGATTTAAATTATTTAATGTCTATATATTACTCAAATAATATTAACAATAATACAGACTAATTGAATTTGAAAAATAATTTGAAACTTATGTAATATTTAAGAAATTTGAAACGAATTTAGGAGAATAAAAGTGGAAATGACACGAAAATCTTATCAAAAACTATTTCGTACTACTAATTTGTTTTTGAAAACAATTCACTCAAATTCGAGTCAAAATTTGCTTATAATTGATTCGCTTTTTAATTAATGCTCTATTCAAATTTTGGGATTTTACCTAATAGAATTTCATTTTTATTTGTGACGGTTTAACTAGAATTTCAATCGACTTCGAATATTGTCAAATTCATGGGCTACTCAAATGTGCATTACATTAGATTTCAATGGATTTTAGTGAAACTGAGCTCAAACTATTCATAATTCAGATAAATATTGGGTTAAACACGGTACTATTAGTTCTGGTTGGCTACAATACATAAGGACGCAATGGATCATATTGTAACACAAATAAATCGATAGAATTCCATAATAGTTTCTTTGCAGGTGTTCGCCCTGACATTTCTGAATAAAATATTTTATAATTAAAAATCATATTTCCCCCATTTTCCACGGAAATTGTATATAAAGAACATTTCCATTTGATATCAGTTTCAATTAAAGTTCAACCGTTCTAAAAGCAAAATGTGGATGAAATTAATAATAATTTTAATTTTTACCATAAATTGTATAACGCTAATTGAATCGAGTAAAAATATATCGTACGATGAAGCTTTTTGTTTGAAGCGTATCGATAAACGGTTTGTTGATCCAACATTTCGTGGCAATCCTAAAACCCAACGTGAGATATGGCATAGAAATTTCGAATCCGAAAAATTATTTTTATTTGATCAAACCGTTTCGTTGGTGACTCTCCTAGTGAAAGTGATTGAAAAATATTTTAATAACTGTGTGCCACTGATTCTGTACGATCAATATGTATTAAAGGTCGAAAATCAAGTACTACAACAATTATTTCAAAAATTTCCGACCACTTACTTACATGGTTCAATCACCAAAAATTATACTATTGAGAATCGCAACATTTTGATCCCAGTTGACTCGAGCTGTCGAAATTTTATTGTATTTATTGAGGATCCGTTAAATACGCGTACAATTATTGGGCCACAAACAACGAATAAAGTGCTCATAGTGCCGCGTTCATCTCAATGGAAATTGCAAGAATTTTTGGCGTCATCGTTATCGCGTGATATTATAAATTTGCTAGTGATTGGTGAGTCGTATTCATCTGATCGGGCCAAGGAACGTCCTTACGTGCTATATACACATCAATTATATACGGATGGTCTCGGATCGAATCGGCCGGTTGTACTAACCAGTTGGATTAATGGACGATTATCGCGGCCTCATATTAATTTATTTCCGACTAAATTGAAACGAGGTTTTTCAAGTCATCGATTTATTGTTGCCGCAGCTAATCAACATCCGTTCGTATTTCGTAAGCGTACGACCAACAATGTTGGCCAAGAAGAAATTAAATGGGATGGAATCGAATATCGTCTGCTCAGCTATTTTGGAAAAATGTTAAACTTTACATTTGAAATTGTGGAGCCTTTTAATCATAAACTTGGGTAAGGACTTAAAGTTATCCAATTAGAATTTTTCATTTAACCATGTTCAATTTAGGGCAGGTGATGCAGTCGTTGAAGAGGTCAGAAAAGGTCGTGCCGATATTGGAATATCTGGAATATATGTGACTAAGGATCGAACTGATCTAACAGATTTATCGGTAGCTCATTCGACCGATTGTGCTGCATTTATTACATTAACGTCAAAAGCTTTATCACGATATCGTGCTATTATGGGCCCATTTCAATGGCCCGTTTGGGTTGCACTTACAGCCGCGTATATCTTAGCGATATTTCCTCTTGCTTATTCGAATAAATTAACTCTCAGACATTTAATTGGGAATTTCGGTGAAATTGAAAATATGTTTTGGTACGTGTTCGGTACGTTTACAAACAGTTTAACATTTACGGGTGAAAATTCTTGGAGTAATACTAAGAAGACGTCAACGCGAATACTAATCGGATGGTATTGGATTTTTACGATTATTATAACAGCTTGCTATACTGGATCTATTATTGCGTTTGTTACGATTCCGGTGTTTCCTGAAACGGTCGATAGTATAGAACAATTACTTTGGGGATTTTATCGTATAGGGACACTAGATCGTGGCGGATGGGAACGTTGGTTTGTCAATTCAACTCACAAACAAACGGCGAAATTGTTTAAAAATTTAGAATTTGTTGCAAATGTTGAGGAAGGCTTGAGTAATGTGACAAAAGCCTTTTTCTGGTCATACGCATTCTTAGGGTCAAAATCTCAGTTGTCTTATATAGTCCAATCGAATTTTTCCGCTAAGTATGTATACAATATGTTAATTCTATAGAGTTTGAATATGAACATAAATCATTTCTAATTACAGAGAAATTGGAAAACGGTCAGCTCTACATATAAGTGATGAGTGTTTTTCGTTTTTTGGTGTTTCGTTTTCATTCCCAATGCACTCCGTATATAAGGAACGATTCAATGACGCCATCCTGCGATTCCAGTCGAGTGGACTGATGGAGAAATTATTAGCTGACGTATCATGGTCAATGCAGCGATCATCAAATGGCCGATTATTACAAGCGTCAAAGGGAACAGCAAAACGAATAACTCAACAAGAAGAACGTGGTCTAACGTTGGCCGACACTGAAGGTATGTTTCTATTACTTGGAATCGGTTTTGTTATAGCCGGCAGCGTTTTAATATCTGAATGGGTTGGTGGTTGTACCAATCGTTGTCGAGAATTCATAAGAAATCGAAAAGCGGATGATTCCGATATAGCCACAATGAGTTCATTTAATCCAAATTCATTACAAACTCCAACTGGTATATCATCCGCTAGTTTAAGAATTGATATCGAGCCAGAGGTGAGTGAAAATCCGATAGCAATGCCTCATGAACAGGGACATCTTGTACGACGACGAACACATCATACTAGAAGTTCGTCAGTGTTTGAAGAGTTGATTCATAAGAATATATTGAAAGAGTTGCATGATGGGCCTAATCGACGACATTCGTCGTTTGTTGTAGTCGATGGTGAATTACTGCTGGAATCGGATGTGCCACAACATATGAGTAAGAAGTATACTAAGCATGAGGATAGACATGTGCATATCGATAAAGATGCGAATGAAAAACTGGATACTGAGATGTTTTTGAAGGTTGAAATTAATCGTCCACCAACCCCATTTATCTCCGGTGTTGATGATAGCTTTGGCGAGAAAGTTATTCATTATGATGATCAAAACATTTGTTAGGCCCACGCCCCTAAATGCGAATAATATTTTTTAGTCATATATGTCATTATGTACTAAAATTATCACTGAATGTAGATTAAATATAGTACTGGAAGTAATTATACGATTAAAAAATAATTTCAATTTATTTATTTTCTTAATTACAATATTAAATTATAAAAATGAAATATTGAATTTATTACAATAATAAAATTAATTTCTATGAATGATGACTATAATAATTAATGAAATTGGCAGACAGACAAATAGAAATTATAGAATAAAATAAAATTATAAAAATCATTCATAAAAAATTAAATTAGTTCATATTTCTAATTAAAAATATAATTATTACAATATAATTATAATTACAAAGAATGAAGAATAAGATTTATGCATAAAAAAATTATTATAAGGCAAAAATTTGGAAAATTATTTACAATATTTAATTTTTTTATTTTTTATTGTTGTTTTTAAATTATTTTATTTATATTTTATCACCTTGTGCTAATTATGTTATAAAGGTATGTAATACATCTCATATAAGACACCTTAATAACATAAATTAAAATATATTTAATCATTAATTAAAATTTATAACTTTTAATCATTTTTTTGTTTGTTTGTTTGTTTATATAAAGGAACACAAATAATATTTTAATTTTATTAATTAATAAAAATTTTGTTCCCGAAATTTAACGGTGGTTTTCCATGACAGTGATTAAATGTTTACAAATTGTTTTTTTAAAATTGAATTCGAATTTTGTTCTTAATTATTTCTTAATTAATTTTTTTTATTGTTTTTGTTTTATTTAATTAAATTATAAATAATAAATAATAAATTTATCAAATTTTTATCTCAAGTTACAGCTTAGTTGGTTGTTGGCTTAACTTCTTCGTCAATTTCGTTATCGATCCGTGATGACCGGATGCCAGACTTTCCTGTCCATGGGTAAATATCTGGACATGGTTGGCAAGTACGCATATATCGTACACCTGATTTATGCCATAGATTACATACTTTTGGATTGTTACAACGTTTTGGACGATCCTGTGAAGAAACTTGTTAGAAGTCGAATTCATAGGGCGAATAAAATAAGTCTAACCTGATAATTACACTGGAACGGTTGGAATGAGCCCATTCGGGAAATTGGTGTTGGATCGCGCACCCATTGAAGTGCTTGCCAATTTGTCACAATCCATACATCTTTCATTGCGTTGATTGCGTCCAAAAATTCGATGAAACCAGCTTTATGATGAGGCTGTGTAAACCAAGCGGCATGATAGTACAAACCAAATGGAGCACGATTTGTTGTATAATGACGATCGAAATTTTTCATCAACATTTTGTGTACGCCATCAGAATCAGGTGGATTAGAACAAGCATCACCCATACTACAACGTCCACCGTTCAAGTCTTGCCACATCACCATAGGTACCTCCCAAACACCTGGATAGCTGCGTGTCGGACATGGTGGGATCATGCAGTCGTGGAAGATTTTATAGTCCAATGTATATGGCCAACTTGGTGGACGATTTTCATAGATTGGCATAGACGAGTCGTATGTGAAGTTGGAATCGTACAACATTTTGAACATTTTATTGCCGCCGATCGACAAGAATGGAGCGCGCATCCCACGAACATCTTCGACTTTTACTCCACCGTATGCGGACAAAATTTCCCGTTGTCCACCGATTTCACGATTCCATTTTCGCTGTGAGAATTGTTCACCAAAACTATGCCTATATAAATGTTTGAGGAGGATATAAATACATATATTAAAGTTATGTCTAGATATCATCCAGCCAGATTAGTATATAAATAGGAAAGTTAGTTGTGTTATAACAAAATATGAGAATGTATTATACAGGATGTATGCAAATTCGGTGTTGGGAATATTATATTGCCTGGTTGTGCTCTCATATTGTGTATATTTGATTCTTTGTATAATTACTTTGTGTGTCTGTATGTGTTGCATTTTATTCCAAATTAAATACTATAAAAAACTTACGAGACTGTGTGTGAGGCAATTTCATGTCCATCTGAATACAAATTTTGTACTTGACTGTAATCGGTCCATTCATGTGATACATAGAAGGTGGCACTAATTGGGCAACCATTTGGATTAACTCGTCCCTTTTCGAATAGATCTTGATATAGTTGTTTATTCAAATCGTTTACAGAATCGTCAAATGTGAGTAACACAATTTGGGGTACTTGTTCCACAGGAAGCTCAGCTTTTTGTTTATCGAATTATTTTTTGTTTTTTTTTAAATGGGTTTTCAAGAAAATGAAATGAAATGAAAATAGAAAATAAATTAAATATGTATGGTACACACATATAAATGAAAATAATTAATTTATGAATATATGTATATAGCTGTACAAAATGAAAAAACAAACAAGACATAAAACACTTGTGTGTAAGTGATGGCGAAGAATATTATTGCGATCCCATTTCGAGAATTTACATTTCTTTTTACAGTGACTTACGAAATGGTGTGTGATGCCATCTCATGCCCATCGGCATACAAATCTTGTACATATGTGTAATCAGTCCATTCGTGTGACACATAAAATGTAGCCGATATATTACATCCATTGGGATTTTTACGACCCTTTTGAAATAACTCATAGTAAATGTTTTTGTTAATTTCATTGATGGCGTCATCAAAAGTTAAAAGTATTATCTGTGGTGTTTCATTTTTTTCTAAATTACCTTTAAACGGGCCCCGAATTTAAAACAAAATACAAATCATATATAAATAATAAAAATTTAATATGTCATTCGAGTCGTTATATTTATGTTAACGTATTCGAATAACGACTACCATACCTGGAATATCTTTTCCTCCACAATAACAATCTGGTAGTAGGCATACATCTTTACGGCATTTAGCTGCTGTCTTATCTACAGTTGGTTGTGGATATACTGGATCAGGTCGTGTTGGTGGGAATCTATAAATATCCACGAATTCTTGTGCTTTCGATACAATCGATTGGGATGGTTTCAATGTTGGTCGTGCACGTCTATATACGAAATAAATATGAAGAGTATCAAAATATTGGATATGCGGGCGCTGTCTTTTCAGATATAAAAAAAACTTACGGTGGATGAGTTCCTCGATTTGAATTAACAGTTGATGATTGATCAGACGATGATTGAGCATTATAATGGGAACCTCCACGTGTTCTAGTATTCGTTCTAAATTTAATAAATAAAATCGAGTATTAATATAAAATTTTTAAAATTTATTCGCAATTAGAAAAAATTGTGATTAAGCTAAAGCTGTGTGTGGGTGTTACATATACATATAAATAATATATCTATAAAAAATACAGTAGTGGTGAGTCTACAGTAGAGAAAATATTAATTATTATATAGAATTTAGTTAAACTACGATTAAACTTAAGATTTATATACGATTATGTATAGATAGTATATTCAAAACCTGGTTTGTAGCAGGGCTGGTTGAATTTAATGATATTGGGTTAGTTTTAGAAATCCAGACTGTTAACTCAACATAAAAAGTTAGATTACAATTTTTAAAATTTAGAATTTATTTTATTATGATTGTTGGTTGTGCTCTATGCCAATTTTGGATTAGTTACAAGATAGTTTTATCATATCGCAATAATAGTTTTATGTGTATAGAAACATGCATTGATAGTTTTTTTGTGTGCGAATTATGCGTTTTGCTGATTGATGATATCAACTACTATACACGCCTTATAATAACATTATATTGCGCTCGATTGTAGAGCAGTTGGTATTTTTATATATGGGGAATGGGATTAGTTTGGAGTTTATTAAGTTTGATCTTCCATGTCACTGTACAGAGTGACATGGAGCTATGCAATGCGCAGGTGGTATACTGTACTTGTGTGAATGGGATGAATGGGTTGAATGAATGTTAGTGTGAATGTGGGTATTGCACCGTGTGCCCATTATTGGCATTGAGTGCTGGAGTAAAATCCGCCCAATGAAAAAAAAAAAAAAAAAGTTTGATTTGGTGACGTAATCATGCCGGTTATATATAATATGTAAGTAATCAGTTTCGTGCGGTTTTGTTATGTTTTTAGAAAGATATAGGAATTTTAGAAATTTAGATAGATATGTATATCACGCTATGTTAACGCAACTTTGTGAAATGCAAGTATTATTTTTCGAATGGATTTTTCTAAACTATTCGCTCTGCAGAATAAAACTTTATTATCATTGTCAAATATATTTGTTAAAAAATGGTTTGTTATTTTATGTAGTGATATTTTAAAGATATTCAGTAACTATATACCAAGTACCTAAACTTAAGCCGCGTTGTTATATGCATCTCGATAGATTGCCTTTCAGATGTAGTTTGGCACAATTGCAATTACATATTTCAGTTTATACAAATATATGGTTTGCTTTATAGTAATTCATGATTTTTAATACAATGTTGTCAATTAATTAATTAGGTCATACCAATTAAAAATTTGCAAACCGCAATATTTAGTATGTTTTCAAACCCTTAAATAAATAATAGTAATAAAAATAAAAAGCCTATACTAACAACGCTATTATTAAAGGTATAGCAAAACAATAATTTTTGATGCTTTCACGTTGAGTGGACCTATTTAGCTTTTCTAAATTAATTATTATGTGGAAAGTATAGATGATTTTGAATTAAAGTTTATTTGTATTTGATGAATGTCATGGACAGAATGGTATATGGACAGAATTAAATTATCATTTTTTGTATTAATTTTTTATGAAATGTTCAAGTTAATTTAGAAATATTATTTTGGTTTGCGGGTTTAATAAAATTATGTTATTTTTATATTCATATACGGTTTCTGAGGCTGAAATAAAAATGGTTTTTAAAATAACTTTTTGACAGTAGTAGTGCCATCTATTTGATTCTAATAGAACTAGTTAACAGTTGTGTTGTACATTTTACGATGTTTTGGAATCTCCAAGCTTGGGTTCAACTAGGATTTGATGCTTGCATATTTTAAAAAATATATTTCGGTTAACGTTATAAATTTTATATAATATTCACATGTTTTCGAAAGAATCTGAAATAATTCTAATTCTTCTAATAATTCAATTTTTATTGTTATGTTCATGTGCAAATATAAACTGTGCCACACAATCCCATTCCATAATCTCTCGTCTGAACTTAATAATGTGATAAAGATTAGTACATTACATATAAGAAGTAAATCAAGTATCTGAGTGTTTTATAAAGAAAATTGTTAAAACAAGGATCAAGGATGGATGAGGGTATCAATTTGTATATTATAAATTGACATAGAGCTTTGACTATACATTGGCAGGCTCTGAAACGTTCGTCTAATAACTATTAAATTGTCAACAAGTCAATTGCATTTAAAATGTCTAACCAGGTTCTGATTTATATCCTTTTAATTCGTCAAGATAGTTTATATTTATTCCATGCATTTGGTGATCCAATAAAACTTTATTTTGTCTATCTAAAAACTACGGTGCAGATATTGGGTTAACTCATCTCGAATTTGAGTTCCATGCAATTTATATTTTTTGTTTTATTAATTTTTGTGCGTATATATCTTTTTTTATGCGTGTTCATAACTCATTTTATTCCAAGTGATGGATTTATATATGCGATATTAAAAAATTAATGAAAATTAGAAATTAAATTAAGAGAAATTAAATTCAGCCACGGAAAATTTTCGTTAGCAGCATTATAAGAAATAAAATTAGATAAAATTTGCATTTTTTGCTCGTGTAGATAATTTTTTTTTTTTAGCTGTACCTCGATGGAATTTCGTTGCATTTTGCATTCGGTGAGTTATCTGTACATTTCAAACCAGACGATGATGATGATAATGATTGAGATGTAGTCCGGCGTGGTAAAGCAGCAGCGATTGTTGTTTTGATGGCATTGTTTACACGAGAAACACGCGGCGGGATTATCACTCTAGGATTTTTTGTTGAAGTAGAAGGGATTATCCGTTCTGTCGTGCTTGGTGTGGTCGGATTTTCAGTTGTTGTTGTTGTTGTTGTTGTCGTTATTGGTTCTTCCGTCGTTGTGGTACTTCTTTTTGTGGTTGTCGTTGGCTTCTCTGTTGTGGTTGTCGTAGTACTAGTCGTACTGGTCGTGGTTATTGGTATTCTAGTCAATGTCGTTGTTTCAAAATTAACTTCATCGATTATTTCCATCTCTTCGATATCATCATCATTATCATCCTCTTGATTACCATTACTATTACTGAGCTCTTTATAGAATAACATTTCTTTTTCGGTTGGAATATTCATTTCAGGCATTTCCATGGTTGCACGGAATCTTTCACGTTCTTCAATTCGTTCGTTTGTATCGTAATGATATCGTGATTTTATATTTTTATGTTTTAATTCAACAACTTTTACATCGTCTTGATCACCCTCATCATCATTTTGATCTCCATCATCATCATCATCATTCGCGTGTGTTATATATTTGAATAGCTGTGACGTTTGGGCGGTTGGGAATGTTTTGTATGTGGTAGTCGGATTTGACACCAAAGGCAATGGGGTTGGACGTAGCGATGATGAAGATTGGAATTCTAATTGATCACTTGTGATTTGTTTTAAGAATTGTTCACGTTCTTTCGGTTGTGTTGGTAGCGTCGTGGTTGAATAACGTCCTCGTAAAATTTTGCGGCGATGTGGAGTCGAATCGGTAGATTGTGATTCCGTTGTTGGTCTTGAATAGAAGCGATGGCGTCTTAATTGATATGTAGTCGGTTCATCACTTTCTGTGGATAGTGTTGGACGGAATCGGCCACGATAATGAAATTCGGTTGACGGTTTAATCTCTTCGGTGCTTGGTGATTCTGTCGTCGTTGTTGTTGTACTTGTAGTGATAGGAATTTCTGTAGTAGTAGTAGTTATCGTTGTAGTACTAGTTGTTGTTGGTTTTGGTGTTGTAGTCGTACTTGTTGTACTCGTGGTGGGAGTTATAATCTCTGTAAACGGTATTTTGGTAGTCCGCTCTGTCGTCAGGGTAGTAACGTTTTTCTTTGGCGGGGCCGTAATTAAAAAGTAACTTCTAAATGGCGTTGTATTTGCCGGAGGTACAGTTGTACGATAACTAGAAAAATTTCTAAAATAATTTTGGGTTGTTGGAAATGTACGATATGTCATCGTTGTCGTGGTTGTTGTAAGTGGGGGGGATACGGTTGTCGGATTATTAATAATACTTTTGAACGATGTGGTTTTCTTTTCATTCTCGCTCAACAGGCTTTCGAGACTTTTGTACGGTGATATAATAGGTTTTTCGGTTGTAATTTCATAACTTTTTGTGATCGATTCTTTAAATATTAGGCCACGTGTTGTGTATCGCATAATTGGTTCAGTGATAGAAGGTGATATAGTTTCAGTTGTTGTTGGTACATCAAAATCACGATTACGATATTGAAACCCTTTACTTGTAGTTTTTAAATGGGACAGAACTTGACCTAAAAATGCACTATTCTCCGAGTAAACATCGATTGTGCTAGTACTAGGGATGGGGGTTGTCGACCGATATTCTAAACTAGAATATGGTTTACGATTAAAACTTAAGAATGAGTCACTTTTAACACTATCGTCATCAGGCGTGACTATTTGTTCAACGGAATTTGAAACGGGTATACTAAATGGTTCAGGAATTCGTGGTAATTGTAATTTCCAATTATTATTTCGCGGTTGATATGTAGTCGGTTCATAATCATCAGTTTCGTATGTCTCGGGATTCGCTGTAACCGTATACCTCGATTCTTTATGACGGGGCAATTGAAATTCTTGTGGTTGCCGATAAATTTCTCGTTTTGTTGTGTTTTCTGTTCGTGGTTTGAAAAACAATGGATATACTTCAACCCGGCCTTTAGTAATTGTTCTGCTACTATTTCTATTACTAGTAGTCGTGGGTGAAATTGATCCAGCTGTTAATCCAGATGTTAATGTCAATGTAATTGTTTTATTCGTCGAATTTGGTAATTGATCAGATGTTAATTCGATGGTTGATAGATTTTTATGTAAACGTTTCGGTGGTGGTGGTGGTTGTGGTAATGGTGTTGTTGATGATGACGTAGGTGGTGTTTGAAAACTTTGTGGTTGTATATCAGACACAATAAAATCAACAAATTTTTTATTTTCACTTGTACTATTACGGTAGTTGTTAGTCTTATTGTCTAATTCACTAAAATCATCGAATGAAATGAAACTACGATTTTGGTTACGTAAATTCAAATTGAAACCTGTACCTAATGTTATAATACGTGATTTTTGTTGTGTTATTAAATTTTTATTGTCTGTATCGGTTGTCGCTACTATGCTATGATTACGATTTTGGATTGGTGTGGAAGTTGGATGAGGATCTGGACTTAAGGTTATTATGTCAGAATTTTCAATTAATTCTTCACTGCTATTTTCTAGTTGGGTATTAGAGTCTAAAGTTTGATTAGCTGTTGTAGGATCTAATTGAAAGGATTTTATTGATTGAGAACCCGCGCGTGCCGTAAGTGTTAATATAAATGATTTAGGCGTCTTTTTGTTGTTGATACCATCAGAAGTGTGTGTTGATCTGTTGATGGATTAAAAATATTCGGTGTATTCGATTTTGTGAATACTTTTAATTAAATTTAAAAAACAAAACAAAACAGAAAGCTCATCACATTTAAGTGTGCATGTATACAAAATAATTTTGATTTAATTGCCGAATTCATCTTAAATTAAAATAAATTGTTAATATAATTATTGTAAATAATGTGTGATTTGTTAATTACAATTTATTTATGAGTATATAGCTGGGTAACTCTATCTAACTCTCTATAGTATAAAACTACATATAATACAAGATACTACAAATAATGATTGAGTTTTAGGTCGCTGTATTCCAATTTTTTCTGTAACTGTATCGTGTCGTCAGTAGTCGACAGTCAATTGATGAAGTTAGATGGTTTACGTATGCGTTTACGGAATTATTGTGCACTAGTCTGTTGATAAGAATCGTTTTATTTCTGGATTAAATTATTTTTATATAGTTATCATTAATTTGCTTTCTAGTCACTATAGAACTAGATCTTGTATATAGTTTGATTTCGTCACTTGCAATTCAAAATCCATTTTGCTTAGGTTGAGTTTCTAAGAAAATAATAATCGTGGCGAAACTTAAACCTTAACCGTAATTAAATTTATTCGCGTTCGCCAAAAATGGCGGGGC
The DNA here is from genome assembly GCA_951394425.1 of Tipula unca. NCBI lineage: Eukaryota > Metazoa > Arthropoda > Insecta > Diptera > Tipulidae > Tipula > Tipula unca. Next base: position 220,544,070 of record OX596381.1, read on the forward strand.
AAGTTGTGTGCAATTGTTAGGTGCATTTCAAATAAAGCTCAAATAATTATATAATTAGTAAAATTCGTGGTGCGGCGTCCGACTAGATAATAAGCAAATTAGTGATAATTCTAAAATAAATAATTTCAAGCAATTCTTATCAACAAAATACTAAGCAGACACACATAAAAGCTCTAAACACAAATAAAAGTCTACAAAAGTTTTCCTATATTTAGCTTTTAGGAAGTCCCAAACAAAAAGAAAAAAATTGTTTGTAGTACCTTGTTACATATTGTGGTGTTGTTGGTGGTGGTGGTGGTGGTGGAGGCGTAGTAGTAGTGGTCGTTGTTGTGGTAGTAGTTCTTGTTGTTGTTACAGGATATGTATATTGTTCTTGTGTTGTAGATACATAACGTGGTGTTGTTGGATATTGTTGTGATATAATACGATATGTTGATGTTACCAGCGGACGGTCAGAAATTGAATTTAAGTCATTTCTATCTCCCCTGTTAGAGTGTTTTCAAATTTATATTGTAAAATTTTTAAGACAAACATTTAGAAATACATATTTACAAAAGTACATGTACACTGACAAAACATTAAATTAAGGACATACAATCATATTTAGGCTTATGTTTTTTTTATGATGTTTATGTGTTTAGTATATGTCTCAATAATTTAAAATAATATTAATCGCGACTTTTAATAACGAACTAAAAATATTTAAAATTTGTTACCTTATTTGATTTTGTGATCCGCGGATGTTGTATGGATTGTCTTCTTCGATCTAGAAGTTAAGTTAAAATGTAAGCTTGCCATTTACATGACTATACAATACATATTACCTGTGCAATCAACTCATCATCAGTGTAATCCTCTGTATAAATTTGTTGTGTTGGAGCTGGTTGTGATGGTGGTTGAGTTTGTGGTTGTCTCTCATACTGTGGCTTTTGCTGAATGTAATATGATTCACGTTGTGGAACTGGAGCGCTTGTGGTTGTGGATGGTGTTCTATACGTTGATTGCTTAATTGTTGGTTTTGATGTACTATATTGTTGACCATAATCTATAATAAATCCATTTCATGAGCATCAGCGAATATTTAATCTGTCACCAACCTTCAATCTAAGTATATATACATACCAACATCACGGTACAATTCAACATCATCATCGTAAATCGAATAATAGTTATCGTATTGTTGTGGCTCATTATAACCTTGACTGGTTGTCGTGTTATAATAGTTGCGGTTATTTTGGGTTTGAAATTGTTGTCTTTGTGGTTGATTGTAAGAAACTGGTGCTTGTGATGATGACTCAACTCTAAATAAAATAAAAAAAACAAATAGATCGCAGTTTAGTTTCTATTTTAATCGGTCTTGGACCACGAAGAATACTTAAGTATACATTATAAAAACCCTTCCACATAATATACATATATATAGTCATTTAGTAGAATCTGTACAGTACTTACACAACAATTAGTATAATAGTAAATAAAATAGTAGATAATTAGTAATTAAACGCTTAAATACCTGTTCGGTAATTTTTCGTCAAGTTCCAAATTATATTTGTCCGGTCGTTTAGTCGTTTTCCATTTCGGTTGTCCACGACTACGATGTGGTTTGATTGTATATACTTTACGTGTCGTTGACGTTACACTAGTCGATGGTGCGGTCGATGTTTCAATTTTTTTAAATTTGTATGGTTCTAGCGAGGGTGTCGTTGAGCTTAGCCGTATACGTTGTCGTATCGTATATGGTCGAGATGTTGATTTATTTAGGTAGCGTGGGACATTTATGATCGGTTTAATTTGCTTGAAAACATTATCTTCGTCTGGGAATTGAATTATTGGTGGTACTACGATACTTGATTGGGCGAATGATGATGTAATTGATTTGCGATAGAATGAGGTAGGTGTAGTTGATACAATATAACTTAGTGGTTTCGGCGCCATTGTTTCAGTCATAGGCATAAATTTTGATTTATTTTGAGGTAACTTATAATCCTCATCAGGCACCTCATCCTCGTCATCATCATAATAGTATTCATCATCATCATTTTCGTTACTCAATAACGGGTTTGCGGTTGTACTCTTCACAGTCACCCGAGATTTAGTAACCTTAGTCGATGTTGTCTGCCCATCATCATATTCGTAATACTCATCATCATCAACATCATGATTTGTCGTTCTAAATGGCGGCGCTGTACTTATATAATGGCTACTGTATAGCTTGGTCTTACTAACTTTAGTTTCGTTACGAATTTTTTCTAGTTTATCCATAAAATTTGGATCTCCGTTCGAGTTACTCGGTCCAGACGCATATTTGTCAAAATCAAAATTAAGATTTGAGAACAAACTCGATTCCTTTTGTTGATTTGTGTTCGAACTATGATAATATGGTTTGGTAGTTGTTTGTGACGCCACCAAATTTGAATTGGCAGTCGAATATAAATTTGCCGATGGGTTTTGTGCTGCATTGTGATTTTCACTTCCAATGTGGTACGTGAAAATTGAGGTTTGATGTGGTTGTTTGAAATTATTCATATGTTGTACGAAGAAATTGTCTGAGTATAAATTATAATTTGTTTGTCCACTTATAGCTTTTGGTGTTGTAGTTGGTTTTGGTGTAGTCGTCGTAGTAGTTGTAGTTGTAGTAGTCATGGTTGTAGTAGGTGGAGTAGTTTTACGAGTCGTTGTTGTAGGTGGGTTAGTCGTTACAATATTAACCGGTTTTGATTGTTCGGGATATAAATTATTTGGTACCGCAAAATTCGGTACGAAACTAATAAAACTGTTTGGATTTATATATGGTAACTTTGAGGGTTGTTGGGCTGAAATCACAGGCTTTTGATTATAATTTATACTGCTAAACACATCTCCAATATGGTAAAGTGAGCTATATGGCTCGGATATTGTTGGTTGTGTCACTGGCTGGTTATTATAAAAACCTCCAACTGTACTAAACGGTAAAAATGGATTCTTTGGTGTTGAATGTTGCTGTAGGTATTGATTTTGTTTTTGTGCCTTATTATTATTTCCAATATGGAAATAGGAATAGTTCTCAGGCTCTGGCGTAGTCGTTATTACTCGTTTTGAAGGCGTTTGAATTGAGTATGCATTACCGTTTTGATTATAGTACACAGGAATTGTTTTTGGGGTAGGTTTATAATTTTGTTGTGATTCCGCTTCTTTATTGCGTGAATACACCGTACTCTTGCCATTTCCGATATTATACACATTTGACCCGGCATGACCAATAAATTGATTCCCAGGTTTATAAAAATGTCCAGCTCCTGTCAACAATGGATTGAAATTATCATTTATCTGAACACTTGGCTTGAATATGTGCTGATTTCCACGCGTCTGAGTCGATGGATTAAATGACTCGTATTGCCATGAGATTGGTTGATATTGGGGCGGTGGTCTTAATTGTCTAGGTGTTCTTTGTATTTCAAGCGTTTCAAGCCGTTTTGTCGCCTCATCGTACTCATAATTCTCATAGTCTTCTTCATCGTTCGATCGTTTTCGTTTTATACCATCATCCGGTGATTTTTCTGTCGAATCGTCAACCACTACATATTCAGTCACTTCCTCGGTTTGTACATTTGAGTCACGTTTTTTTCGGTCTAACGTCCGATTTGACGAGTCTACTAAGTCTTGTAAATTTTGGTCACTACAAAATTTACGTATACAGAAAAAAATAAAAATCGCGTGAAATCTGTGAAAATTATTCAAAAATTGTTACCTGAATTGCTGAGGTTGGGCAGTGTACGAGAATGAACCAAGTTTCCCTTGGCTTTGTGGGATGGCGTTAAAGCTTTGTTGTTGGGTTAAACCATCACGATCCCGTTGTACTTGTCCAACTGTGCTTGGTTGGCCACGATATACTCGTTGTTGTCTATCTGATTCTTCTTCTTCTACCGGTGGTAAAGTTTCATGAGTTTCAGCATACAATTTGGCTATATCGCTTTCTTGACGGTCTTGTTCCAAGTGACGGGGCTGGCCACGCGATGTAATCACTGGATTTGGTGCTACACGTAATGGTTCTGGCGGTGGTGGTAGTGTACGAATATGAGCTTGTGCAATTGGTTGTTGTGGGGATTGTCTATATTCCTCGCGAGCACGTAACGGCTGGGCTTGAGATTCGGATGGCAATGATGAAAATCGAACTCTACTTGACAATTGTTGTTGTCGCGGTGGTGGAGGTGCTCGCGGTCCGTCACTATCACTTATTTCACAACCAACATTTCTTGGCCAATCACACGTTTGTAGCTCGTGACTATACATTAAACCTCCAGTACAGCTTTCCAAAAGAGCCCCACCAAATACGCAAACATAGTATTGCGTGCAGTCATTTGGATGTGGAAAATAACCAAACTCTTCAGGACAATCGAAATCGACTAATGTCGATGTTGATGATTTTGGATTTGATCCCAGTGAACGTGCTGTTGGGCCGGTTTGTGAACCTGTTTGTAGACCACCTGACCGTGATGATCGTTTTGTTTGTGCTATGACATAATCTGTAAATAAATAATAATAAAGAATAGTTAGTACATACATGTATATAGTGTATATTGTGCGGATTGATTTATTGTTGCAATTTGCAATTAACGGAATTTCTGCTTGCTTGGCTCTACAATAACCGTACACTATTCGAATTACTATGCAAATTTATTATGAGTAATAAAATACCTCAATGGATAATTAAATTAGCTGCGGTGATTTATGTATAAATCAGGAAATTCGGATTAGATTTATCAGGTTGATGCAAAATAATTGCAATATCGAAATGTATTGCCATTTAGTGATAAATTTCGCGAAGCTAAGCAAAATTTTGAAAGAATTACATTAGTAAATTCGACTACTCTTCTATTGTGTTTGGCTTAAACGTATTTATCTCCGCATTCCGATTGAACAATTTACCCTACTAAACCAGAATAATTATCTCGCGCCATGTATTCAAATTTAGCCACTCATATTTCACAATTACTAATTTTAATTATAATATGCCTTTAAACAAACAAACGGTAATCACACACGATTAATTTACGATTTATCCATTTGTTTGCGGATAAGTCATGGTCGAGTAAAGTAAAACTTGTTCCGTTTTTATTGTTATATCGCGTATATAGTACTTCTTGTTGTGTGTACATCTGTATATATATACAAAAATTGATAGATAAATGATAATATTCAAATTAATTAAGATGTTTGTCTAGATATTTTATTATTTAATTAAATAATAATAATTTAATTACAAAATTTATTTTTTACAAAAAGGTCCATGACACGAATAGGAGACGAGGTATGAACACAGGCATTGTTATGTTATTCTTCTTAATGTGCGCGGGGTTAAGAAATTGTTCTTTGTTTTTATATTGTATATGTACCAATCTGCATTCTGCAATCAACATCGAATTAAATTATACGGAAGTAACGTATAGAAATAAAATCAATTTTCAATCACCTGAACTGACCTAATTCGTGTTGCAAATAAAATTGTGCACTTTACATCTATACGTATGTATATCGTGGTACAAATCATTAAAATACAAAAAAAAAACACAAAGTCATTCATTAAAATTGATTTTTGTTTTAATTTCACTTTTCAATAACTTCTTAGAAAGTAAATCAAAACAATTGTTATTATTTATTTATATTTGAAATATTGATCTAATTTATTTAAATAATAATTTTTAAGACAAACAATAAAACAAAACCATTCAAATATCTTATGTAAACCAATATAACAAGGAAATTCAAGGAAACCCCAAAGATATTGGTAAGCTATAGGTATTCGTAATAATATCGTTATTAAGAGAGTTTGTGTATTCGATTTATAATTTGACAAGACAAAAGCTGTTTTGTATATTATGACGATTATACAATCGTAATTAAGACACGTTCAATAGAGCTTAGAGGCAGCTTATATACATATATATGAATTTTGATGAATGGTCATTGCAATATTTGATTGAGCTACATATATATATGTATATTATTACGATTTGGCTTGAATGATTATTTAGGCTACTTAGTGATCGGTCACATGTTATATATAGTAGGTGTACACACAAACGTATTTTAGCTCTAGGGAATAATATTTGTTGTATAAACGATTTAAGTTCGGAAGTATTTGTACTTATTGTATGTGTAGAAGCGATGACAGTGAGTCAATAGTACATGACATAAAAGCGGAATAATATTTTTTATTATTTTTTTTTTTTGTTGAATTGATTACGTCTATTACTGTATCAATATCAAGGAAATTAGCAACGAGGAGAAAAATTATTATAGACTTTCACTTATTCTGTGGATATGGCACGATTTTATAAAGTAATTAGCAACAATATGATCGTTTAAAAAATTTATTGTGTTATATTATTACTATATTACAGAGTCGGGTCAAATGAATTAAACGTTAGCCACGCTTTCTTTAAAATAAAAGTCTGAGTGCAATGTAAGAATTTATATTACTTAATAAACAAGCTTTCGATTAAATATATAATACACATTCATTTATGATCCAATATTGATTTCGGAATGTGCGACGTGCAACTTATATGCGCACTGTCTGATAATATTTTATTTTTTATTTAAAAATTAATCCCTCAGAATCGGATTTTCATTCAAATTAATTTTGATTTTCAATTCGATTTGAATTCCGAAACTAAATTATTCACCGAATTTTAAAAATAAAAATTCAACTTAATGTTTCCAAATCGATTGCTTCATTTTACCAATTTAGAGAATGAATTTCGTGAAGACCTATAGATTTAAATTGAAATTGCTATAGTCTATAGCTCCAACGTTCTAAAGCCGCAAGGCATTCTGTCACTTCTTTGGCTGGACTATTAAAGGCCAAAATTTGATACTTGAACAAATCTAGAATTTTATTAAAATATTGATTTAGAATTTTGAAATTTTAAATGATAAGGTATTGTCAGAATCCAATTCCATTTTTATCAAAAAGAATGCTGCATCTAGCATTTTGGTATGTCCTCCAAATTTTACAAACATATTTTCGGCTTAAAGCGGCTTCAGTAAGCGCACCATGATTACTGGTTTGCATATATAGAAATTTTTGGTAATTTCGCCACATTTGAATAATAAGTCTAAGACTAACCGTTAGGTTTAATCTATAATTAATGCTGTGCTGCGGGCATTCCAACTATTGTTGTCCAACCCTAATAAAATTTAAACTAAAACCGAAATTAACCTCGTGAGGAGGCGAGATGAATTAGTAATTTCGCAGCTGCCTATGATATTAGTAACATTAATCATCAATGTAGAAATATCGGCTAAACATAATATCAGTCATTTATTTGTCGATGTGACATATCAGTCATTTATATGGAGTGGACTGCATTAATTCGGAGCTCTTGATATTCGGAGGGGATACTTTGTGGAACTGTCTTTTCGACCTTATTCGATTAGTATGGCGAACCGAAGTTATGCCTGATGAATGGAAAGTGGCCGCGATATGCCCCATCTTCAAGAAGGGAGACCGCTTGAAGTGTGAGAATTATCGCGGTATAGCTCTCCTTTGCACAGCATACAAGTTACTGTCATACATTTTATTGGATAGAATCACTCCTCTGGCGGAGGGCTTGGTTGGTGACTATCAGGGAGGATTTCGTCCGAATCGATCAGTCACTGATCAGGTCTTTTCGCTGCGGATGATTCTATCTAAATATTATGAGACATCCATCTCCGTACATCAGGTTTTCCTGGATTTCCGTCAGGCCTACGACTCGATCAATCGAGAGAGTTTGTGGTCTGCCCTGGAATACCTAGGAATGCCAACAAAATTGGTACGATTGTGTAGGATGACAGTGACGCAGTCTCAATGCTGTGTTAAAGTTGAGAACAGGCTATCGACAATTTTTGCAGTTAACTCGGGTGTTCGGCAGGGAGATGCTCTGTCCCCGATACTCTTTAATCTCATGTTGGAGTACATCTTTCGTAAAACTGAAACACCTCAGCGCAACATCTTATATCGCCAGTCCAATCAAGTGCTTGCATATGCAGATGACATATGCGTGATTGGACTGAATAGCAACGGAGTGAAAGAAATACTTGATCCGCTTGTAGAGTTTTCAGCTTCTGTTGGACTCCAGATCAATGAGTCCAAAACGAAATACCTGATCTCTGGTTTTAGAGACAATGGCACACCTGATTTTAGTAGTGGCCACCACACGTTTGAGGGAGTGAGGAGGTTCAAATATTTGGGCTCTCTTATCACTCACGATAACAGTGTGGGTGAGGATATTAAAGTGCGGCTGGCAGCTGGCAGTCGTTCTTTATATCCTCTAAGGCCACTGCTAAAATCTAAACACTTATCAAGTGCCGTGAGGCTGAAGCTTTACAAAGCGTTGATCAGGCCCGTTGTTATGTTTGGATGTGAAAGTTGGGCGCTGACGGATGAGTACGAGAGATGGCTCCTTACATTTGAGAGAAGAATCATGCGTGTGATTTACGGCCCTAAACGCGAAATAGATGGTACATACCGAGCTCTGTACAATTTCGAGATCAGAGATCTGATGAAGATCCCCGATATTGTACATGAAGTTAGATCTCAGCGAGTACGCTGGCTCGGTCACGTTCTGCGTGCTGATCCGGAACGAATTGTGCAGCGATCTCTGAAAGGAGAGCCACCATATGGTAGGCGCAGAGGTCGTTGCAGGCGACGATGGCTCCACGATGTAGAGAACGACTTGGCCTCTTCAGATTGTCTAAGACAGTATGAAGACCAAGCTCAGGATCGAAACCGTTGGAGCCAGATTGTTGATTCAGTAAGGGGCCAGTAATGGCCTTTAACACTGTTATTATTATTATTATTATGACGGTGTGACTAATGCCATCGCATGACTATAGTCTATACTGTGCCTCAACCTTCAAATTTAAAATTCAAAAGTTTCAGACTGTATGATTAAAACGGTAGACGAAACTGAACGGCATTATGATCTAATTACTTACAACAATTTTGTAAGAAAGAAAATTAAGGATTACAGACCGCCAGTTAATATAAACTAAAATGTAATCAGGTGATATTTTTGTGTAGCTTCATGTTTGAGCCGCAGAGAAATCTATTTGTAAATTTTTTTATTAAAGATATACAGGGGCATTCTATCTATTGATGATAGGTTCATCAGAGAACACATTGGTTAACACATCTACAAAATCATTTTTTTTTGGCTCTTTTTTTTGTGTAGCTTCCGAAATTTCCGTTCAGTTATCGTGTTGTTGAATAATCAATATAAGAGGTTGAAGGCAATGTGAATAGGTAATATGTATACATATTAATACTGAAATGAGTTTTGATAGAAATAATGCAACTCATCAATGAAATTGGTATTATCATTGTCTAGGAGAAACGGTTTTCCTTCTTCGTATCAAGCAAACGTACTATTATCAAGCCAATCGTATCATATAATTGAATAATCAGTTAAGGATTTCAGTTACGTGTCGGTTAAACATTTCATTTACCATAATTCGTCAATTTTAGTTGTCTCGGAAAAAATTGTTCGTCGGTTTGATTTATTTACAGCAATACAAAACGATTTTGGGTAACTAATAAGACGACAGCTGCTAAACCATTACATTCTTGTCGATAATAATATGATCAATCGAATACTATACTGGTTTACCTGCGTGTGTGCGCCGACAACAAACATCAAATAAAACTGCACAGGTATACCTAAACGCGTGTAGCCAGCTTCACTCGTTTGATGTACTCGGTAAACTCGGTTACAGTTTGCCAATTCTTTCTGACAAAAAAAATGGTTAAGTTACTCCTGGCTCGTCTACAAATTTTATCCGTGCGCCTTGGAGTCTAAATTTTATTTATCTTCGGCTAAATTATGAAATACAAAACTGAAATCAAATCAATGTCAAATTAAACTGAACCCGAAGCACAGAACCAGGCTTCCTTTAATTGGAGACTTAACACTGAAATCAAGCTTAAATTAACTTGTTTATGTGGCATTGGTTCTTGTAGCGAAAGAGGACAGCCGAGACTTGCATGTTTGTATGTCTGCAGTAAAACAAGCAACAACGAAAAAAATACAAAAAAAAGGAAAAAGTATGTCGCTAGAATTAAAACTTGATGTTTTATAACGATTTGAATCAGGAGAGAAGCCAGCTAACATTGCAAGTGTGCGTAGTATTGGAAGTAAGGATGCTATAAAAATACGAAATTTTTTTTATGTATAAATACGATTATATTATGTTTGTCAGAATTTCTAGTTATTTGCATCTTAATGCCTTCGTAAACATTTACACATCATGGATATATGATGGATTTTTAATCAATTTCAAATTTAATTCCGTTTGTAATGAAATTTTTGTAGGTCAACAAAATTTGTATATAACATAAGTTAAACAAATTTCACCTTTTAAGTTGATTTACTATTTAAACCTTCCAATGAATTGGACAATTTGGAATTTTGGCTTAACCATTGGTTTTAATATTTTATTTACTAGTTTAATTAATTCTTGAATTTATTTCTATATATGAACATTTGTCGATGAATTTAATTGGAAGGAAATGTTGAATCTATTTTTTTATTTCATTTGATTTTTTTGGAATAAAATTAATTAGAAACCATAGGTTTCAGTTCAGTACAATTTTGAATTTATAATTAAATTAAAGTAGATTCGTGCCTTCTTTATATTTCATGTTAAAATAATTATTTTTCAATGATCGTCTAAAACGTTGTAAATTTTCGATATTGAGTCGATACAGTTCGACACTTCCATAGTTGGTTCTATGAAAATCTATTTTCAAGGTTGTATGAGTACGAAGGTTTCTAACAGGGACCTTTAATTTCTTAAGATGTTGCCATTGAGTACTTTGGAAATAAAAAATACAAATAGAAAACGCCCAGCACGGCACGATTCAAGCAATTTGATCAAATTATCATCAATACCAATTGATTTTAATTTTGGGAGGATAATATCACGATCAATTGAATCAAATGCCTTACTGAATCTCGTATATAAATGACGTCAAGTTGAGCTTCTACCACAATCACTTCAATAGCTCGACAGAGCCCAAGAAACTTCATTACCTAATTGCTTTATAAAGTGACTTGGAATGGTATCTGGCCCGCGACCTTTCTTGAACCGACTGAGCGGTTTAATGATAATACCACGAGAGATGTGGAGTATTTATATTCATGGATGTATAATTTTAGTTAAGACATCCACTATGGAAGCAACGAAATTAGAAATGCCTTATCTTATACTAATTACCGTGCGATAACTCTCCAATTTAACAGATAAACATAAAAAATCAATCAGTAAATTAAATTTAATTTATGGATACTCATCTAGATCTCGCATATCTTAAATAAAAAAAAAATATTTTTGATTTCTCTCATCATTCACTTAAAGAAACATCTGACCGGTGATTAACAAAAATATACATAAAATTAGTGAAGCAAATAAATCAAAATTAAAAATTAACACATAAATGGCAAAATTAATTAATAGTGGCTGCGTCTCGATTTGTGCATTGTAACGTTTATAAATTGGATTCAATATAATATGTATTTTGAAAATTTTCATCCCAAATTTAGAAAATTTAATTAATTCATGTGGTAAATCCATCACCATAATAAAGATTTGACACCTAATTATAAATAAATAAATATAAAACAACACTATACGAGTACATACATATACATAAACAAAAACTATAATGGAAAGTATTTTTTTTAGTTTCTTATTTTATAATTAAGTTAATAAGATCTAGATCGCGCATATATAACAGGTGTATGTCTGGAACTTGTACATAATACATATAACAGATGCATTATTTATTGACACAAGATCTCTTGTCACATTATGTTAAAATGTCGGTCAAAATTAATAAAAAAAAATGAATTAAAATTATTAGAAATTAAAAAATGTAATAATTAAATTTCTAAACGTATATCAAAACGTTTCCCAATCAAAACCAATTTATTTTCATTGGCTGATTGATCAATAATTAACATTATTTATGATTTGAAAATTAAAAATTAAAATTAAATGGAAATGGCCATAAGATTTATGCATTCTCTCTAATTTGTGTCTTATTGATTAAGATTTTAATTTTTGGGTTTAGTCAAGTTTTGTGTATGTTTCAGTCTTATCAAAATTTAAATAAAATTAGTGTCAGAATTAATTTGTTGATTTATTTACGAGGTAGTGATGTCTTGATCGAATCTACATGGCATAATGATTTTCCTAATGGTGATGAATTACTTTAACCTTAATATAAATCGATTTAAATAATAAACGAGATAATAAACAAATATACAATTTCAATTAAAACATTAAAAATATTTCAAAATTTGTATTTTTTTATACGATAAATTGGAATATTGTAACAAAGTATAGTTTTAAGTATGTTGCCAATAAACAATATAATTTATAATTTCACAATAAATTAATAATAACTAAAACGAAAAAAAAAAAAATTAATTTATATTAAATTCTTCTCGCCTACAAAAAATGCATTTTATAAAAATTATAGAGTATAATGCATAACCTTTTAGTTTATGATTATGACCTCTGCGATTCTGTTTATTACGAAATTTATATTGGTAATAATAAGAATATTTAAATCGAAAAATCAATTGTTATTTAAAAATGTAATAATAAATTATATTGCGGCAGGTTAGTTATTATTATTATGGATTGTATACATACACAAATTGGATACCTTTATATTCGTTATACATATTTTTGAATGATTGGGCATGACAAGATTTATTGTCTCTCTTATATAGTAATACGACGACGACGATGTCGGATTATGCAATTCAAAATTTCACTTTTATTTTCATATACATATTTCTTTCAAGACATTTTGGAAAGGACTTTTTGCTTATAACCTTTTTGTTTAGTCGAAACGGTCTATTGACCAAAAACATGTTTAATTTGTTTATTTTTTCAGTTCAGTTAAAGATCTCATTTTTCTATTAAATAAATTAATATTTGTACAACAAAATAATAGTAATATTAAAAATGTCATGTGAACTAGAACGAATATGGTTGGGTCATTGAGTGATGTAACGTACGCATATGTACGTAATAAGGGAAATTCGTTATGTTAAGGTACGATACATTGAGAAAAATTGGAAATTTAATTTCAAAGAAATCAATTATTTCAGGAAAACTTCTATAATTTAAAAAAATGATTTGATTGAAAGGATGTTATAGATTACAAATTCAGAAATTCCGACAAAAACCGACAAATTTTAAAATCATGGATTGTGGTTTCGATTTAAATGGATTAAGTTATTAGATTAGAAAATTAATTAAATAGAATTACAGATGACAAACCAAGTAATTAAATTTTTATTTATTTATAATATACTAACCTGGACCCCTCCTCGCAAATCTTCCCGCAGCCAAATTGATTTTATTGTTAAAGGGCGATATTGGGCGGTATTGCAGGATGTAGACCTTATCGGTCAGCAACCAAAGACGTAGGCTGCGATCATCATTTGGTCGCAGCTTTCGTGATGGTCTGATAAATGATGATCAAAAGAAACGATCTCAGGATCTTGTCAGAACAACATTGAGGAAGCTAATGACTAGTCTGACTGTGTGAACTCCATCTGGGAGGTACGTCTTCGGTTGTCAGTGCGGCGCAGCAGACGTGTGTAGTGAAAGCCAGACCCAAGAATGATGGATTTGATATGACGAGTGTCGTCTAGCAGTCGAGCAACAAAATATGAGCCATATAGTAAAGTGCAACCACACAGTACTCGACGTATGGATTGGACAATTTACCGACCCGCTTCATGCGTCACAGACTGTATAGTTTAGTCACCTCAAATATTGATTTGAATTGAAGATTTATTCCATGAGGAATTCACTAATTCCATGCAGAGATTCAAACGAAATCGCTCACCTGGGGTGGACTGCATTAATTCGGAGCTCTTGATATTCGGAGGGGAGACTCTTTGGAATTGTCTTTCCGACCTTTTCGATTAGTATGGCGAAGTGAAGTTAAGCCTGACGAAAGGAAAGTGGCTGCGATATACCACATCTAAAAGAATGTAAACCTTTTGAAGGTCTGGAATGTGAGAATTATCGCGGTATAGCTCTTCTTTGCACAGCATACAAGTTACTGCTCTAAATTATATTGGATAGAATCACCCTTCTAACGGATGGTAACTTTTTGCTACGAATGATTCTATTTAATTATTATGAGACATCCATCCCCGTACATCAGGTGTTCCTGGATTATCGGCAGGCCTATGACTTGATCGAATTTTTGCAGACTCTTTAATCTCATGTTGGAGTACATCTTTTGTAAAACTCAAACCCCGCAGCGCAATATTTTATATTGCCAGTCCCATCAAGTGCCTGCATATGCAGATGATATATGCGTAATTGGACTGAATAGCAACGGAGTGAAGGAAATAATTGATCCACTTGTAGAGGTTTCAGCTTCTGTTGGACTCCAGATCAATGATTCCAAAACGAAATACATCATCTCTGGTTATAGAGACAATGGCATATAAGATTTTAATAGTGGCCACTTCACGTTTGAGGGAGTGAGGAGGTCAAATATTATCCAATATTTGAGCATCTATGGCCTATACTCGGATACTTTCCTGTTTATCAACCAATTTAAAAATTGTTGATTGTTTGTAAATTTTGGTTTATGCCTAATAACAAAACATATTTTTAAAATTTGTATTAATTATCTTCTTGCCAAATAATAAAAAATCATGTCTACATTTATATACATATGTATGTATATGTAAAAAAAACCAAACACTTACACACAATTTTATTTCAAAGTATCCGGTTTGGTTTCTTTAATCCAAACCCAAAAGATTTTGCGCAAAATCCTTAGTCGTAAATCCTTTAGAATTAAGGTAAAAACCTATGGTTTTAAGAGTGTAGCATAACTAAAACTTTAAATTCATTTACACTATCCACACATCATTTTAACAATCAACCCTGAAAATTAACCTTTCCACTCGTCGGTAATCTGGCGGATTAACGAGTGTGTCATAAACTATCGATAATATTAGCGTAACCATAAACTTATCATATACGTATGGTGAACTTGACCGAAAACCATTTTTTTTGTATTATGTACACTGTATGTCTATTCAAATCATCTTGAGGCGTCTTACGCAATCTTAAAATAACATAAAAATAAAATTTAACATTTTTTTTATAGCTTTTGTGATTTTATTTTGCTTGATACAACAACCTACACAATGATTATGGAAAAGTGTTGCGGGGAATCCTCTCGTATACATAAATACTCGTTATGTTATAACAGCATCTCATTTGAATAATCCGTATAACATAATAAAATAAGGTGTATTCACCGTTTTATAATTTATGAGATGTTTATCATAAATACATACATATACAGACATACATTTAAAGTGAATGTTTATTTAACAATATATGTATATGTATATAAGACATTCTATAGATGACGCTGCTAGAATATATCACATAATTCTTGTCATAAATTGCTTTCCTTATTGCGCATATAACAACAATTTTAATAAAGATTATTGTTATTTTACAATAAACGAACTCGAGAGTAAATAGAAAAGAGTTCATTTACATCTTATATAATAAATAGTAAATAAATAATAAAACGAAAGAATTTGTATAAAATGCTAATAAATTGAATTTATTATTAAATGTTTAGAAAAAATCCTACACCACCTTATAGATGTTGCGCTGATCGATTAAAAATGTGAGTATGTACACAGAGCGAACACACCTACATATAGCCAATAAAATCTATTAATTTTGCGGATGCGGTAATTTGTAATTTATTATGCGAGTTTTTAGGGAGTTAAATTGGGTTTGGTGTTCAACAATTTTATTTCTTTACGACGTCTTATATCAATCAATTTGAATAAATAGCTGAATATTATGACACAAATCATAAATCACTTGGTAATTTATTTATATTCATTCATCCTGTTGATTTATTATATATAATATATAGAAGTTCCAATTCTAATTTTCGTTGGTATTTAAGCCGAGGTCAGATTATAGATTATTTTCAATGAATATGTACATATAAGAGTATTGGAATTTAATATATTCTATTGCTTGAGTTGGCGATATCAATGAGCAAATATACATAGTTTGCGGAACATATATTGAATTTGTCAGAAATTTGGCATAAGTGGAATGGGCTAAATAGTGCACATATAAAATTTCTTCTTCAATACTCATCAAACCATCTTGAGCTTTCCACGAAGCATTGAATATCTCTGATGTCGATCATCCAGGTGAGGGGTTCCCATAAATGTTATTCTGGTTTGCGCTAAACCTGGACAGGTGTTAAAAAGGTGGAGTACTGTTTCTTCCGCCTCCTCGTCTTTGCCGCTACGACTGTAATAATAAATGGAGACTCCCATATGCTAGTCTATGAGGCCGTGTCTCGTTATAACTCCCACGACCAGTCTAATATGGTGCCGTCGAACCGATACCAGCTGGCCAGATCTGCCTTGATATTACGCAAGAGTTGGCGTTGGGCCAAGCTCTCATTACCTCCTCCTAAAGCAGCAGTTTACATGTAGTGAGGGGTATTTTAATATTTAACGTACTTGGTGAGATTAGACAATTGTGCTCTGACGGGTAAGTTTTGACATTCCAGTGGGCCTGGTACCCACGTCAAGCGGATGTTGAACTATTCAGCCATCACATTTATAGATGAGAGACTGTTCTGGGGGCCTATTATGGTATTTTCGATCGCGTTTTTTTCTCGATATTATCGAAAATGGCTTATTGTGAAATTCTTATAAAATAATTTCATAATAGTGTTCTTGAATGATTCACTTTTACACAAGCAGCACTTTCGTGGCAAAACTAGTTAAAAAAATTTATTTTCTAAATTTCTACATTCTAACTCGATTTAACAACCACAATTTTTCAAATCTTTTGTGAACTTTAATTAAATTTTAAATTTCGAAACCTTTTTGAACGTATACGATTCTGATGTTAACATTTAAAATTCTGTAAATTTCTGTAAATTTTAAAAAGTCACCAGTAATTTTGAGTAAATTTCCGAAAAAACACCCAAACAAACTTTCACGTGCCAAAACTTCGATGGATCGAGTTTTATCGGATTTTCAAATATTTATCAAAATATATAAAACTTTCTGAGTTTTAGGAAATTTTTTTGAACTTCCATGTTAAATATTAGACAACTTTCCTAAAATACTTGATTTTTTGAATCTTACAATATTTTGTAAAATGTATTCAATTTTAGAATAATTCCTAGAATTATTAGAACACGTCTTGTCCCATATATATTATGATTCTTCATTGATCTTCATTGATCCATCTTCATTATGATTAGCTGAAGGCTACTTCATTATAAAGGCTTCGTTAATATGCAAAAAAAAAAAATTCGATAAAAATTAAATAAAATTCAGAATTTTAAAAATTCGGTTTCGAATATTATGATTATTTAATTTTTATTGATTCAAGACGTGGTTGATGTTATGGCTTATTATAGATCAGAGGATTAAAAAAATTAAAATTTTTGTAAATTTAATTTCTAAATTTAGAAAATCAAATTTGTTGTTAATTATTCTGGAGTTTAACCCGGTTTTGAAAAGTTAAAATTTTTTAAAATGTTCCATTTCACACCACTTTTTAAATTTCTTAAATTTCAAATTTCTAAACCTAATTTCTCAAATATTGGTCCCAGGGCTCGGTGTATATATATTTTGACACTACATACACATATATATTTACTTACGACGTTCTTATATGTATAGTCCCTCAGAGTTCTCAGACGTACATAGACTGACTATGTACTGACTAACCCTACTATTTGTGATAGTTAACACTTTCGCTGCCGAATATGCACCGGCACATCATGCATTTTGTAGTCGTACCAAGCCACATGCTCACCCGCACATCATTCAGTTTTTTCTTTTACGAAGCCACTGTAGCACCAGCAGATCATGCAGTTTTCTCTCCCTATACACTTGTTTGTTAAAGAATTAATTAATTTATGTGTATTTGTGATTCAAATTAATATTTTTTATTAAAATTTGAAATAAATGACTGAATCAACTAAATAAAAAAGCAGATTGAACATAGTAACGATTACGATGAAACACACTGAAACATCGAGTTGTTGTGCTTAAAAACAGATGTCAGTGGAAAAGTTTTAAATTAAAAAACCGTTAAATTTCGGTTTGCAAATAGTAACATTACATGCAAGTGAAGAAAAATAATTTCGATAACTTCCAAATACCAAATGAAATTTAAAGTAGTCCAATGTATCTATATTAAACTTTTATGTTTTTAATTAAAATATGTTAAATATTTGACGCCACATAAAATAAAATCAATCATTTTTTTGGACATGTCCTTGTCACATACACTTTCACTATCACACAGGCTGCGTTTAAGTATTAGAGTTTTTAGTCTTGACCGTAAAATAAAATTACATTTTTCACCCAAAATGTCACATGCATTATACTTAGTATTAAGTTTCATTAATAAAATATTTTATTTAAATTTCATGACATATTAATTTACTTTTACTCGTACGTTTGCACCTCGCTTATATTAAGTAAGAGGGTGGGTTCTTAAAATTAATCGAAATTTATCTAACCAAGTTACATATTTCCATTATAGGAAATGTGACAATCAAAAATGTGTGTATATTTAGATCACGATTAATTACTTTACTCTGATTACATAATCTAATTTTAAATAAATGCGCTACAGACGAAAAAATATTTTATCTTATGTCTTGAATCAAATAAAATTTACTGAGTAAGTCAAATATTAATCCATAAATAGGCAAACTCGATAATCCGACATTCGTAGACGAAAAATGATTGTTGGAATGACAAACATTTTATGTATGTATATGTGCTCGTATGTAAATAAGTATATTGGTACACGAAATATGCGATGGTATTTGGATATAATTCAAATCATTTTTTTTTTGTTATTTCTAAGATTTGCATCTTGAGTTTGAATAAAATATTATCTTTGTATGTACATATATATGTACCTACGTTTTTATCGTATAACATTAAGAAGTTACAAATTACATATTGTGTGTATGTAACTTCTTTTTTGCGTCTCCTACATGGTTGCGATATGAAGAAAATTAATTTTCCAAAACATTTTCATGTAGGACTTGTTGTTTTATTTTTTAATGTTAAATGTTGCAGATTTTTTTTTTTTTTTGTAAAATGAACAGACATACTTATGTAGTTTTATTGTCTGCGTCGGGTTTTGATTGATAGTTTTTGAGTGTTAGACATAAGCGTTAAATTAATCTTTATTGTGTTACAGTGTTTGTTATAAAGGTCATTAAATTCCAATAAACTTTAATAAAAAATGTTATGTGTTTGAGATGTATGGTTGAAGGTGAAATATTTGACATTTCTAGCTCCCTTTTAACATGTGATACACGTTATAATTTATATAAATTATAAACTATATTTAAATTATTAACTTACGTTAAATTAACTCGAATATAAGAAAAATAATTATTGATGCAGATATTGTACAAATGAAAAATGTGATGCAATTTTTATTGTTCAATATATGTGTATGTACAAATCCAAATCGAGTTAAGAAATATACAATGGAGTCATGATACATATATTGATTTTGATTTAGATTTTTTCAAAAGATTTTGAAAGTAGGAAATTTTTCAAATCTTAACTTTATGTTCACAATTGAAACCCTTTTTTGTATCGCGTTCCATAATTGACCACAATTGTAGTTATTGATAAAAATCAATTTAAAATACGAATAATATTATAATTTTATTGTTATATTATGCTTTAGATAGAGGTTATATTATGCATTTATATGTATACATATTCATATAGTTGCATTATTAGTCAATAGCTAAGATAATTTACTGGTTTCAATATTATACAAAAGTACGTCGCGCACACTTTGAAGTATGTAAATAATGGGCAAAAGAATAAATATAATATATTTATTACTCTCGTATGGTTTTTTATGGTTCAATAAAGATTATAATTTATGTAAACTTTAATGCATTAACCATTACATCGCATATACATAATTAGCAATAGTATATTTAAATTGTAAATGATCTATTTATTTTTCAGATGTAACTGCCGACCAAACACGGTCTTGAGTAAATATTTTAATCAGGTACACAAAATTTATCTACAAATTTCCATACATATATTTTTTTTAAATTGGAAGTCCAGTCAACTCGGACCCCAATCACTTTGCCATTTTAATACATCTAAACGTCCAGCAAGAAAACGTTATATACCAAATTTTAGCTCTTTGCGAAGTATGGGAAAGTTGGTTAAAGGCGGCTCAAATTGTTTGATCGAAGTTATAGCATATGAGGGAAATACCACATTTTCTTCACTGGCTAAAATTGATCGTTACCTCAAATTGTTAAATTTTTAATATTCTGTACTTTCTTTTAAAAGTTCTAAAACGATATGGTCGAAACCCACTTTTAAAATATGAGCAATGTTATATGCCGTGAGGCGTGGGTTCTACATCGGTACATAAGTAAAAAATTTGGAATGAGGATCGGGTAATATACTGAATTATTAAGACGTTTGATAGCATGAGGTACGAGGCTGCATAGTTACGGAACGTGTTAAGATCTACATTTTCAAAAGATCTTTAAAATTTCGAAAATTGTGGACATGTAAATTTCAAATTCAAAAACCTTCAATGTGGATTTTTATTTAACATTTATATAAAATATTATTTATATAGATGCTACATCCGTCGAAAATCATTCAAACTATACAAGATATTCTAGTAATCTTCGTTATTCATGATATGCATATATATATATTTATATGTGCCGTGAAGCTGAACTTTACAAAGCATTGATCAAGCCCGCTGTTTTGTATGGACGTGCAAGTTGGATAGTGAAGGACGAATACGAGAAATGGCTTCGTACATTTGAGTTTAGAATTATGCGTGTTTAAGGCACAAAAGGCGAAGCAGATGGTAAGACCAAGCTCAGAATCGAAACCGCTGGAGTCACATTGGTGACACAGTGATCCATCTATATATACATTTCGTACACATGTACGAGTATATACGTGTAGGATCAATTAAGAAACTTAATTATAACTATACATATATATGTATATATATAATTTAAGGCGTCGAACCAATTAAATTCTATTTATCAATGATAGAAAAATGTCAACACAAACTCTAATTTACTCAAATATAAATTGAACTTTATTTAACCTCCCAATCAATTTCGTACACAATTACATCACAAAATTCCGGTATTTCACTATAAATAAACTAACAAATTTCTTGATTTTCGCGCGCAATTAAATATTTTAAATATCATTTTAATTATATGAATAGAAACGTAACAAACCAGTTTCTAATTTGTTTTGACTTTCAACAATAAAAAAACTATTATTAGTTTGCAATTACATTCATATATTATAATTCTGTAAAACTGTCATTTTGTTGTTATAAAAATAAAAAAACGGACTTAAATGTATATCATTTTTCACACTTTTCACTATACAATAAAAATCAATTTTGTTACAGACTTCAGGTGTGCGTGCGCATGTAAGTTGTTAATCAACAATTAAACCAAACAAGCCAACAAAAAATCTGTCTTGTAATTGTGCGACAAAAAATTATTTAGCGAAAGTTCAACAATTCTGTTTGTTTGTTCACATATACTCGTAAGTGTATCAAATTGTTTGTGTGCAATTAAATTTTAGATCATATGTTAAGAGCTTTCTTCAAATAACTCGTACAAATATATTAATTGGTCTGGAAATAATTTATTTTTGGGGAGGTTATAAGGTTCAACAAAATTTCTCTTCCACAAAACAACATAGTAAGTATGTTGACCTTCTTGTTAATATAATGAATGTAAGTGCAATATTTCTATTCTTTTATCTTCATATATACTTGAACATCTTAAGCAACATACACCATAAAACAATTTGTCATCAAAACAGCGAAATTAGATGCTAAAACATCTAACAATAAATATAGTTGCTCCTACACAGACATATCGCATCGCAACATACATTACAAAATAGTAGAGTATTCACCATTCAAACAATATTCCAATTTCCAACAACCTAAACCTATTTTAAGACGATATACAATATAAGAACATTTTAAACAATAAAATCGTGTCGTTACAATTTTATTATTGTTTGTCGTCTTGAATGATCTCAATCTTGATCTTATTTTTTTTTATATATACATTTTAAATACAAAATCGTGAACACAAGAAATTCAATTTTTCGTTTGTTGTAATCTCCTTTCAAAATTACTATATGAAAGCTCGAATGAACTCCTTGACTAGCCGAATTTAATAAAACCGCCCAATACTGTATCTGTATATAGCAAATCTGTTAAAATCTCGCGATTTTTTTGTTGTCTATACAAAATTAGCTTAGCGAGTAATCAGTTTTTATTAATAAATTTTAATTAATAAATAGAATTCTTTTTGCTTTTGTTTTCTTCTGGTATAAATATATGTTTTGAAAGTGAAAATTATTTAATTGGTAATGCACGATTTGTTCGATTAACCGCTGTTGTTGTTGTTTATTATAAAGTTATGTAAATGAAAATTTATTACTTTAGTGATTTTGTTTAAGAGTTATGCGTTATGTAGTTGTAATTAAGGCAGCACCATACCGACGTTGAAGTTATGTCAATCTACTCGTATATCTACGAGTATATGGTAGTTTTTTATTATTTAATAGTAATCACGATTTGATGGTGGATTAAGATACTTATGTATATATACCATAATGACCTAACAGTTCTACTTTTAAGTTTTCTAATTTATTTGTTTGTATAACGATTTTTCTGTTTGTCCACCCACAAAGGCGACAATTTCCAAGTCAATATTTATGTAAATTATATAACATTTAATAAAAGTGGGTTGAACGCGAAATGCAATTTTATATTAGAGCCCAAAGCTATTAGAATTGTATATGGATGTAATTTATGCAAACTTTATCCTTTATTCTATATCTATGTGTATATATGGTATAGTTTACCCACGTTTATGTATATCTAGATCCGGATGTCAATTATAAATCAATATACAAATAAGTAGGTGTTTAAACACAACAAATATGGTTTAGCAATTTGTCCATGTCCAATGAACTTTTCATCAACAAAAAATAAACTTTCTGTTCCATTCAAAATGTGACAACCTTGCCAGGCTTAATTAGATTACAGGAAAAGTCCCTTTTAATTTTGAAAAATACATGACTTTGCTATATATATATACTATGTACACCGCATATACATAGTTGACTACCTTGAAAAATGATTGTAGATTTTAATTAAATTCAACTACACTATGTACACAAATCGGAATTTTAGTCATAAACTTATAAGTCTTACAACCATACCCAACTCGATTAATATAAATCAAACGATTTATGAAGGTGGCATAATTTATAGCCGATCTAATTGTTTATGCAACAGCTAGAAACTATTATTTTTAATTTATGATTTTACCATAAAGTTCGTACATTTAAGATGATGTTGATGAGATATTGATACTTTGCGATCTTAATTGAATCGACACGTAACGTACATATTGTTATAATGATTGATCTATCGAATGATTAAAATACGATAAAAATAATGAATACATTTAAAAATATATGAAATAAAAAATTTGTTTTGAGTTTAAAAAGCAGCACGAATTCGATTAAGTGGTTTTGATAGTATCCCAAAAAAATATGTAAATTGTAATTTGAGTTGTGTAGATAGAGTATAGACACAATCTCTTTGCAATTTTGTTTTTAAGAGATTATACAATTTTTAACATGATATAGACAGGACTTTGTGTTATGCTTTCAAAATTTGATTAAATTATATTTTATTTGGAACAATATGATTTTAGAAAGGGAGTTTGGTCTAGTTTCATTGCATTGAATTCTGATGTCGGTCAGCTCATTTATCAAATAAAGAAAAAAATTCTCACAATCACATCTATAAATTAATTAATTCAAATTTTTATGTGATGTGAAAAGTATTTAAATGAGAGTTCAGATATTTTATATCCGATCGAATAGAACCTTTCAAAAACCATTGATAATCGGGTAACTTTTCATTTTAACTTGTTTCCATTTCGCATACAGTTCTGTGATAAGTTTAGAAATCATTGACACAAATTTTGAGTTTGTGTCAAGAGTTAAAATTCTCTTATTGTAATATTAATACAACGGCTTATTGAGATTTATGACTATAAAATTCGAAAATCTTAACCCTGTAGTAAATCATTTGTTATGATTTGCTAAATTCAGATACAATTAAATGTCTGTCGAAAAACGAATCTGATTAGCTGAGCTAATATCGAGTTAGGATTTTATTTTGCCATAATTTGGTTTTTATGGTTTACGGTTATAGGTATTTCGGATTAAAATATCCGAATTAAAATGACGTTTGTATATAAAGTCAAACTGGATATATTATTCGAAATTGATGTTGAATTTTGATTGGAGAAAAGATAAATAACCAAGCAGATTTAGATTCTGTATTTATTAATTTGCTAAAACTTTATTTTTGACGTTCGGTAAAGAAAATTATATTTCAAATACTCATACGAAATCAGAATTTTTATAAACCGTAATTTGATAAACCTCGACTCTTCTCGAAAAATTAATTTGATATATCCGAAATTATAAATTGAATTTCAAAAATATCAATCACAATTTTTGAAGAATTCTGAATTTCCATAATTCCACAGATTTTGTAAATAATTTTGGAGTTTTGCGTGAAAATCTGAGTTTGAAATTTCTGAGGTTTGTATAAAATTGTGTTCAGATTTCAGAGACCTCATAAATAATTATATTTCAGAAATGATTAGGTTCATAACTCGCTAAAATTGAAAGTCAAATCTAAAATTTTCGATAAAATTATCATTTTGTGGAATTTGACTTTGGAACAGTTTTAAAATATAAACGTCATAGTACTCGAGAAATTTGTTAATCTGAATTAAAATATGAATACTGAATTTTGTTAATCTGAATTAAAATATTGAAAATTTTAAAATTCTCAGTCAACTTTAATTTTAATTTTTAAATTTCAATTCAAAATTCGGAAATTTATTTTAAATTATAAAATGGAAATTTAAAATTTCTAACCACGGTGGTTCAGATTTTATAAACCGCCGAAAAACATTCAAATTTCGGGATTTAATATGTTTGCCGATATTTAAGAACATTGAATTCGTTAACTTGATCGAAAAATTTCAACATAACTAAAATTGAATTCGGCATTATCCGGTTTAAGAAATTTCACTTCGGAAAATTTTCAAATTTAAATTCAAAATTTGTTGATTAGATTTTGTAATTTTCAAAAATTGATATTTTCACGATTTAAAAATTTAATACTAATCAATATATTTCAGAGTTCAAAACATCAAAAATATTGTAATTTCAGAATTCAGTTCTGCGACGTTTGAATCGGGAGGTACTGGGTCCGAATCCCATCGGGGATGTAAAAGGGAGGCGGGATGTAAAAGGGATTTTTCATCTCCCGATTACGATCGGTGATTAAATTGAAAACATCTTTGACCCTCTGTTGGAATGTAGAACTCATTGGCCGACCCCATCATCCATGTCACCGTACAGGGTGACATGGAGCTATGCAATGCGCAGGTGGTATACTGTACTTGTGTGAATGGGATGAATAAATGGATTGAATGAATGTTGTGTGAATGTGGGTATTGCACCGTGGGCCTATTAGTGGCATTGAGTGCTGGAGTAAAATCCGCCCAATCTTAATTTTTTTTAATTTTTTTTCTTCAAATTTAAAATTTAATACTTTAAAAAGAAATCTAACAGAAGATTTTAAAAATTCCAATTCAATAGTTCTTATTCAACAGAATGAATTCTACAGATTTCGAAATCAGATAAATTCAGAATTTAACATTTCTGAGGTTTGTAAAATTAGAGTTTGAATTTAAGAATTTTTTTGACCACAGAATGATTCAGATTAACTCATAGACCTCAAAAATATTGAAAGTTTAGAATCAACTATTTTTGCCGAGGTTTATGAAAAGTAGTCCTCAAAATATTTATGAAATTTGATTTCGTTTAAAATTCAAAATTTCTTAGTAATATGATTCATATTTCAGAGACCTCAAAAATATTGAATACATATTAAGAATTTTAATTTTCGAATTAGAATTTGATACGAAATTCTGAATATAATTCTGAAAAAATATCGATTATTGAAATTCAGATAATGATATTTATAGAATTTGTCAATTGGAACTCGTTTAAAATTTCTAACCAAAATAGTTCAGATTTCAGAAACTATTATATTGAAAATTTATAGGATTTTTAAGTTTTAATTCAATTTTTTAATGCCATATTTGGATCCACAAACACAATTTTAAAAAATGTTTAGTTTCATAGTTTTGAAAACAATTTATTCATTTTACAATTTGTTTACAACTAAGCTAATACTAGGTATTCATTATGAATTAATATTTAATACAAGAATTAATAGGTTACCTGTTTGGTTTGTATGTAATGTCACAACTTGAGAAAAATTTAAAATTTTAGAAAAATGTTTTTTTTTTGAAATTCAGAAATTGAAAGAGATTTTGTTATGGTAAGTATACACTGTTTTCATTGTATTGCATAAATTTGTCGAATGTCCAGTAGTGGTTTTTCTGAAGTAATGCGGAATAATGTTTTAAAATAATTTTCTGTGCTTATAGAATTACCGCAGCTGCCCTATGAAGCCTTTTCTACATTTCCCGTATATTAATTATTAATTTATTAGTAATTAATTACAATAAGAACCCTAATTAGTTGGATTACATTCACTTTCCTCCACACTTATGAATTTTAGATGAGTAATTAGTTACTCCATTGCGAATACAATCTAGTTCTAACTTTGCATTTATTTTGAACTATATATACCTTCATGGTGAATTCATTTAAAATTTAAAATTCTTAATTTCTCAATTCTAATTTCTAAAATTATAATTATAATATTTTTATTTTAAAATATGTTTCAATTATCAGTATTTTGAATTTTTTTGAATTTCAAAAATTTTAATTTTCAAATTTCGAATTTATAATCATAATTAAATTAAATTTTTAAAATAAAATTACATAAAAATGTTTCAATTACAAATAAAAGTTTGAATTTTTCAAATTAAGATTATTATTGTGAATTCATTAAAAAAATAAAATTCCTTAAATATTGTTTGCAATGTTGTCAAACAGGAAATTTAAAATTTTAAATTATGCCTATACTAAAATTTTTTATTTGGCCTCTCCAAAAATGGCCAACACATATTTATGTCATTCTGACTCCTGGACTGATTGAATATAAGTTGGGTCAAATGTACAGTTTATAGCCTTTGCAGTTTCTGTGAAAATTGGCTATTTAATTTAAATATATTTTTACATTTTCTTGGATTAAACTATATCAGTATATTAGTTAGTTTCCGGTGATTTTCTAATATTGATAATTTAAGAACGATCTTGATTACCCACATCTAGAAAATGAAAACAATACCATGACCACTTTTACTTTCGTTCGCAATAAGTTTATAATAATCTAAATTCGCTTTCCGCCAAAAATTAATTAAATTAAATTAAATAAACGACAAATTGTGTCTTATGTTGTCCACCGTACTATAACGATGACAGACATATATAGATGCAAAACAGGAAATGCACAATTAAAACCTCATTAAATGAGATTTTGACCGAAACCCTTTCTCCAAACTAAAGTTATTAGCTTTTAAGCCGACTGATGTTCCATTCCAGTTCATATATCAGAATAAATCAAAGTACTAAAGTTTGATAATATTCTCGTTTCAAATTACAAAGTATGGATATACGCGATTTTGTAATCTCAAAGATCGTGATTCATTTATTTCTTAATATATCTAAAATAGTAGTTTTAGAATATAGTTAATTGGATTCATTTATCATGGAAGAAGATATACGAGTATGCATGATTCGTGTATGATGGGTGTTATGAAATTCAAGTTTTTATATGATTTATGTCACCGGAATATCTATCATAAATTACCTTACCGCAGAGAAAATTAAAATTACATTATTTCTCGTCGTTTACATGCAAGTGAAACCAAATAAAAAGCGAGTTCACGAACTCAAAAAAAAAAAAATTAAAACAATTCCATAAAATTCTAACGGCTATTTATCATTTCATTATTTTATTTATGTATGGTCCAAGATTTCTAACTAACCGCTTTTTTAGTAATTACTGCACACGCATGAAAATAGTAATCAATCTTCGAACATAACCTTAAGTAATAATAAAGTCATTAATAAAATTCACACCAAAAATTTAAAATTATTGATGCAATTGAAGTCACAGTATAGAGGTATGATTTGTGTAATAACGGATTTTGTAATCGAAGTTGATAAATCATTTGAGAAATTTTTTAATAATGGGTCTATGTACATATGTAAGTATACATATGAAACAAATGCACTTTAGAAAAAAATCGTTCGACTAATGATGCAAAGGTTAAAAGATATTGACATTTAAAACTTAATAATTTTAGTTAATTTCTATATATGTATTATTGTCCAACTTGTGAGTATATACATAATCAGCCCAATACTGAATGAAAAAGGCCTTAAAATATGTATCGAGATTAATTAAATGTGAAAATGTAAATTAAATTTTTACATTTAAATAATTTAATTTATTAATTATTAATTTACTATCAGAAACCTGTTTTTATATTTACAACATTTTTAACTTTCATTGTTTTTGTTTATTTTTTTCTAATTTATTTGTTTATTTATTTTAATAAAAGCCACTTTGACTTAACCTAATTTTCTATTTTATTTATATATGTACGTACGTATATATACGTAACTTTTCATTTCACCGAGTGTCTATTTACCTGCAGAGAAATAAATTAATTTATAAATAAAAATTAATATTTAATAGAATTTTGCAAAAATCATTTTTATAAACAAATAAACGAAGAAACCAAATAGTCTTTGTTACTTAATTAAGAATTAATTTTTCACAATAAGATTTCAGATAATTTTTGTTGTTTATAATATATCCGATTATTTATTATTAAATTGTTTGTTGTAAGTTTTCTATTGTTTTGTTCGCAAACTGGATGTAATTATAAATAATGGTTAAAAAACATTTAAATTTTAAGATAATTTTGAAATTATTATTTTTTTCTAATGTCGATAACCTACATATTTCTGTTAATGTAAATATTTTATATATCGCATGCGTCCTTCTACATTATTTTTTAAGACCATTAATTTTGTCTCGAGACCGTGTAGGTATTATATACATACGAGTATTTAGTTGTATTTTATTTATATCAAATTAAGATAAAACTGTGATAGATACATTTTTGGTTAAACATATTATTGTGTATATGAAAATTTATTAATTCAACAAGCTTGTAAACTTGTTTTGTCATTTTATTGTTGTCAGAAATTGTGAAAATAGATTTTGAGAAATTGTTGAGATTGTAATCTTCAAATGTGGGTGTGTTATAGTTTTGCTGGACTTGCATCGAAAATTCCAGGGTTATATCCCAGTTGGATATGATGAGTTTGTCGGAAGTGAAAGTTTTTATAAGTATTGATTGATACCTATATAGATTAACAACATGATTAAGTTATCGGTGATCGAAGAAGGCATCTCACTATCAATCCTTACTGATGAATAATTTGAATTCTAAAATTCAGTTGGAGCACTTTTCGAAATATAATCTTTCCAAATAGCAAAACCACTTGAACTATAATTTCATGGGTTTCGACCATTTATTCATTTTTATTCAAAACCATTGTAAATATAGTAATCTTCTCATGTCAAAATTCAATGACACTTAAATTGTGAAGAGTTTGTATTTGATGGTTAAATTACGATTTTAAATATTTAAAGTATTTTAAAAAATTTTTAAAGTGAGATTTGATTTTTAAAAATTATATTCTGATTTACTTTCCACTTAAAAATTTGTCTCAATAAAATCTAGGAAAAGCACTTTCATCAATCTTCTATATATTATAAATCAAACAACAAATCACAAAACTGTTAAAAACATATAAATTTAGTAATAAATATAATTCGCGAAACATAAAAAATACGCGATTTGAATTTGCATAAATTTTCCATCGATTTAGCATCAACATCATTCATTAAAATGTACGCAGTGTTGATAGTTAATTTTATTGGCATGATACACCGCATCATGCCAATAAAATTAACTATCGATCATTAGTATATATAGGTATAGAGAAATACCGAAGAGACCAACAAGTTAATATCCATCATATATTAGATAAGTTATCTTCTTATTTTACTTCATCTTGTGGATAACTACATATTAGACTCGCGTATTATGAAATAGTGCAATGAACTTTGAACATAATGCGTGCGCTAGTCATAATTCTATATATAAATATAGGAGTGTGTGTCATGCTATAATTTTATGATGCTCGATGATTTTGCACTAGTTTTGATACAAATGAATAAATTTATGAGGCCAAGGTAGGTAAGGCCACCCAGCGCGAATCAAATCATTAATGTTTCGTTTCACACGAGAAGCACTTGCATTTCATAATGATTTTTGCACTGTAAACTATAAATCATTAATTTTAATATTTTATATTTATGTACGTACTCGTATTTTGTATCACTATTAATTTGAACTAAAAATAAATCACTTTTTCTTTTTTATATATATATACGAGTATATGTGGATACCAAGAGCTATAATGGTAATAAGACTTGATCTTATATATACTTTCATTACATATTATATACAAAAAACTATTAAGCCTTTGATTGTGCCCACAATTGGATTTTATTTTTGTATATATGACAACAGAAATTTAAAATCATGCATGTTGTTTGTATATCTATGTATATCGAAAACAAGTTCAATTTCATATCATAAAAACCGGGTTGTGTAACACACATTTACTTACTTGTTGTTGTATAAAATACATATATAAAAATGAAACATGCAAGAATTTTATTTTGGTAAAGTAGTTTTTTTATAGATTGCAAAATATAAAATTTGCAATAAAATGCACTTTTCTTAAAGTTCGATTGTAATCAATATATAATTGTATATATATATGATTGAACGCGCGCGCCCGTCTACCTACACAAATCATGAATACGATTAACCAAAACTGTATTAAACTTTCCATTTCTAAAAACTACTGGGTATGGTGCATATATCACCCAATCAAGTACTTAAATACACAACAATTGTATATAATATACTTATGTATGTACCCGGAAAAAATTCAGTAAATATAACACTTATGGTCTAGTTGAAATTTCAACTAAATATGTGCGCGACATGAGTCGAATTTATAATTTAAGTCGTTTTGGAAATTGATTTGCATATAGACACAATTTGTATAGACGGCGATTTTAATTAAGTTTGCTTATATACAACGGAATTCGTTGTAGAGTATCGTCATAGCGGTGCCGATTTTATGTTGCGACTCTGCAATACTGTTAAAAGGTACATTTTGTCCAAATTTATTTCTTGAGACAATATCGTATTTATGTCGTGACATTAAATTCAATCTTTCACATTCTTAAAACAAAAAATTAGGAAAGGATTAAAAAGTATATGATTACGCAATGTGTTAAGCCTTTTGTTACTGTGAATTATTTAAGGTATTGGAGTGTTTAGGCGTATAAATAATAAATTTACTTTATTTGTATAATCAACTAAATGAAGTTCAAGGGTACCGTTTGAAATTAGAAAGCTTTATGGATTTTAAAGTTAAAACTGATTTGTAAATAGTCAGCTTTATAATCTTCAATTTCCATTGATGATTTTGGCAATATATATGTGAGAATTCCAATTAAAATTTTAAAAAGTTTTCGATCAAATTTTAATAATTTTTACCATAAATTCTAAACAACTAGTTTATTAAAAATATTAAGAATACAAATAAGAAAACTTTAAAAATAACAATTGTAAAAAATTGATTTTATATTAATGTACTTTAAACATTTTAGAAATTCATAAAAAAGAATTCTGAAAATGTAAAAACACATTTTCAAAATTAATTAATAAATTTTTGTCGACTTGAATTTTAAATTTAAAAAAAATGAATTAAACTTCCGGTAAATATAGATAATTCTCAACCTCAGAAAGATTAACACATGTTGAAGAATCTAAACATTTTGAAAACATTTTTAAAATTTTGGTTTTGAATTTTTGAATTATTAAAATTTATTGCTTAAAATTCACAAATATCTGAATCATTATTTTAATTCTCGATTTTCATTCTAGTTATTAGAATTTTGAATCTAGTATAAATATTTTTAATTTTTATAATTAATTTGGAAATTAAATATGAACTTATATATCAAAAATTACTACTACCATTGTCGAAATTTAAATTTTATTTCAAACTTCTCAAACCAATCGTTTTAAATTTTCGGAATATGTAATTGGGAGTAACGAAATTTTGTGAACCTAAAATATTGAAATTGATATCCAAAATCACCTATATCTTGAAATTTTTCAAATTTTGTGTTAAAAATTTACACGTAAGAATTTCTAGATTTGTAATTTTGTAATTCAGAATATTTAGATATTATAATTCGAATTTTATATGTGAAATTTTCAAAATTTTATTTAAAAATTTAATATTTTGTGATTAGAATTTTAAGAATTTTGAACAAGGAGTCTAGAATATTTGATATTTTGCATCTATGAATTTAGAAGTATAAAATCTAAAAATCTTTTAGAGTATTGAATTTGGAGTTTTGAGTATTTTGAAATTAAAATTTAAAATTTAATTATTGCTTTAAGAATAATTTCAAAATTGTAATTGTAATAATTTTGAAAAGATTTGAAAAATAAAAATTTGAATAAAACATCAATTGATAATATATGAATGCATTTTGCTAGATAACAGATACAGATAGTAGTGTTCTTATGATTATAGGATGACTTATTCAGTCATTTCCTCCATCTTGAGCTCCAATGCATGTAATTTCAATAAAATTAGATGTATAACTTGATATCAGAGAAATAAATCTAGAGTCGTAATTTTTTTTATAAATAGCCCCCTTGACTTTTATTATAGTGTTCATGGAACTACCCGAATAAATTCTGTCTGGATGTAAATTGCATGTGGTTGAATTTTGAATTCAAAAATTTTGAAAGTTAGTTATAAATCATTTTTACAGTTGAATTAACAAATTAACTTGAAAATTGAATGCACATTTGAGGATTAGTCCATGTCTGAATTTAGTAATCTAGTAAATTAGCGATATTTCACCATTATGATACATTACCCTATTGTGTAAAGCATTCAGAATTGTATGCGCCCTTTTGATGGGAATCTACTGCAAAATTTTCGCGCTAACATTTTGATTACATTTTTGTAAAATGCTAATTTCGAAAATAAATTAGAAAATATCATAATTTTCCCATCACTACATTAACCCTATTTAATTCCAACTCATCTTAACACTAAGCACATAAAGACAAAACAATGAGATTTTTCCGGATTGAATAAACGAACGTATTTTGCAAATGGGATGATGAGAATATTTCATCTTATGTACATAACTATATAAGTATGTATATATACAAGCGCGATACAATTAAGTTTAAATATTACAATATTACAAAATAATTAAGATATATACATTATTTAGAAATTATAACACAATCGTGCGGTATCTTAATGGCGACTATATAAGAAGCGGTTATCGGTCGGTGTACATTTATATATTATTTCAATTACGAATCAAAATAAATTTAAGTACTTTATGTCTTATGACGAATGAAACTTTTTATTTTCAGTGTTTTGTAATAACCGTATATATACTATACTTAAGTGACTTTCACTTATATATAGCGACACTGTATATATATAACATGAGACATTTTATTTAAGGTTTTTGGTTTTTGGTTGCTTACCAAATTTATATTTATAATATAATTACAGTATTTAATTTATACTTTATGCTTGTGTGACTTTTATTTTGACAAACAGATAAAGTCATAATAAAATAACGTATGTTATGTGTGGATATGAACTTAAGGGCAATGTTAGTAGCGGAACATGTTTTATACGGTGCAAGAAGATATTTTGGACACGTTTTCTTGATAGTTCCTTGCAAAAAATACACTTTCATTTTAAAATATGCTCTCGATTTTATTAATATATAGAAGTAAAAGTACAATGGTTCAAAATAAAATTAATTTAATTAATTCGGTTTAAAATAAAACTTCAATGCCCAGCATGAAACTATATACATAAGTACATAACTGTATCATCACACTAAAATTAGATTAAGAATTTTTCTATTTTACTTTCTAATAAGACTAAACAAAGAAATCGAACAGGTTAACGGTGTAAATACACCGAAATGCATACCAGCAAGTGGAGTAAATCGAAATCACGACACACGAGTTCAAAAAACTCGAAAAATTAATAAATCATGCTGCATTGTGAGTTTAACATAACTACAAAACGAATTCAATAACCATTATAAATAGTTTTACACTATGATTGATTGTGTTTGGGTACTATGTATACACAATTATTTTGTCTATCAATTTTAATAATTCAAATTAAGGTATATATACATATATGAGTCATAGAGATGAGATTTGGCAAAGGTTAAATGTTTTTTGTTCCGAAACTTATACAATTATGATTAATTGATTTTCCATACATAAAATGATTCGATATTTCTGTAAAGCGCCAATTTGTATATCAAATACTATTAGTTTCATTAAAATTGATGAATGTCAAGATTTTATAAAACACGATATATATGTTTAAAACGTGATACGTATTAGGCCAATTAATTTGACTCTTCGATCGTATCGTATATAAATCATCTTTAATTAAACCAAAACTGTTTTTATCAATGTTGCGCGATCAACTTTCCAATTTTGTGAATTTGATTTGTATGTAAGTATATAGCTTTTAATTACTTCCATATAGCAACAAATTATGAAAATACACCTGAAACTAAAATATCTTCACATTAAAACTGTATATATAAAGTTTTATTTTAGCTCATTACATAAAACTATAAAACGTATCTACCTATATATGTAATTATTTTTGCATATACAAAAAATAATGAACGATTCAACACACCTCCTTTAAGTGGTTGTAATTTAATACACATCGTTGACCTTTTGATGGGTGTTTGCTGCACGTATATCAACACTAATTTGGCAGTTGAATGAAATAATGCTTCTGGATTCGAATATAATTGAATGGAAAAACGCTTTCACCCACTTCTCTTCTATATTAAGAGATGATTTTTGCGGTGATCTTTTGGTCACGAACACTGTCAAAAATTCTAAAATGGATACATGATATATGGATTAACGATTTATATCTCAATTATATATCTGTATACATATAACATGCATGCCAACAATTTTACGTATATAATCGCTTTTAAAAATAATTGGTTCTTTTGAAATTATGTTCCTATGTATATCTCTTTAAACGTTGCAAATATGTAAATCGAAAATGTCAAATATACACGCAATAATATATTTCTGTTAGTATCTCGAAAAATGGTGATTTCTAATATTTTTAGATAATTCGTGTTAGAAAATGTTTGCACAAAATACATAGATGACGTTTGTTATATCGTACATTAATTTCGTTACAGGTCCAATCTTTTCAATCATCGTTACTTTCTCTTCTAATTAATTAATTTAATCTGTCTCACGTAATTTTGAGGACTCATGGTAATTTATTGCCTTTTGAAGGATGGTATCTCAAGCTTTATTTTATTTTGTCCATAATTTTCGGTTATTGATTTCTTTATCTTCCTATTGCTCAAATTATAAAAAATTAATTTGTAACTTGAACAAATAATTGGTGCGTTTTTTTATTAACAGAACTTCAAGTTCTATAAGAACATCGGGAATAATACTGGGAAATTTTTTTTTAGTTTAGCCAATATATTTAATTTAAGTTCTATTTATTTGAATAAATTTCAACTTCTAACTATATTTTTTGACGTCTATTGTGAAATAATACAGGTATCAAGCATAAAACAATGAAAAATATTTGTTTAAAATATTTCCTTTTAAAATTTCTCTTTTTTTTCGAGTTCGTGTACTATGAATTTATCGCGAACTTGAAAAAACCAATGTTTTATCCAGAACATTGAAAAATAAAGTTAAATTTGATTTTATTTCGATAATAGTGAATTAAAATGTGTAGTTTAACATTAAATGTATCTTATTTATTGATAAAAAATTAAATTCATTTGGATTTTACTTAAAAAATGAGAAAATTCTTATCCAGAACTTCATTCCAATAAGAAAAATTTTGAATTAAAAAACACGACTAATATTTAATGAGAATTTGGATACTTTTACAAAACAGTGGACAATTTAAACTTGGCTTCAATATTTTTTCCAACATTTTAAATATTTTATGTTGATTTACCTCATTTTTCGCTGAAAAAAGAACGAAAGATCAATGATAAACCTAAGAATTAATATTGGCGTGAATGCTTAAGAATTTCAAAAATTGTAAATTTGTAATCAATCGATGATACATTCCTCCTTATACCGCCTGCAGTTTAGGAAACTAGATCTTGATCAATTTGGCACACTCATTTTTTCCATTTCTTGATGTATCGTTTGTCCTATGACTTCGCGGTTGAAGAATTGTGATCATATTGGTTATACGAGTACGAGTACCGTTATTTGCATTTATTAGTCTTAAAAAATTACGTTTCGGGTATTTCCATGGATCCAGAATATGACAAGGATTAGTGCCTCGATGAAGCCTTGGTACTGAAGATTTTAGAAGGTCGTAAATAATTAATTAATCGTATTATTCAAAAAATATAATTTTTCTGAGTTTCAAGCCCACAAAAATACAAAAATTTAAATTTTCGTGGTTCTCCGAAGAGTCAAGAAAAGTTAGAAATTGCAAAAAAGTATTTGCAGTTCAAATTTTTAATTTTCTTGGTTGCTTGAATATGAAAATTGCTTCAAATAACAAAATTTCTCTGAATATCTAGGATTTCCAATCGTGAAGGATTTAATCAAAAGTTCAACTTAACTAAAGCTGTCAGTCGACCAATTTTCAGATGGACTGTCCTTCTTTGGAACCATTTGTGCTTCCAGAAAATAGTGTCCCTCTCTTTAGTCCATTTTTAAATAACTTGGAAACTACTCCAACTAAAAAAACTATTTATTACTTTTTAAAAATAAGTTCAAAAAACCCATAAAACAAAAGCAACAAATTCCTCTTGATCTTGAATATAACCTGACTCGAATATTTATTACTAGAAAATTGAAGACATATTAAAACATTTTGGATTCAGTAGAACTTTTAAGTAAATCTTTCGGAACTTTTGGAGCCCCGAAACTCAAAGAAATTTGGTTATTTGAAGTAATTCATTTCTGAGCCAGAAAAGACTTGACAATTCGAAGAAAAATACTA
Organism: Tipula unca; assembly: GCA_951394425.1. Classification (NCBI taxonomy): domain Eukaryota; kingdom Metazoa; phylum Arthropoda; class Insecta; order Diptera; family Tipulidae; genus Tipula; species Tipula unca. The sequence goes on from OX596381.1 coordinate 220,581,515, forward strand.
ATGTTACGAATTATTTAGGTTTATAGCTTTAGATGAACTTTTAATTGAATCTTTCACACATTTGTAGAATCTAGAAATTCAGAGAATGTTTTTTATTTGAAGATGGCAATCCCTTGCAACTTTGGTGTACTTCGAAAATCTTCAATACCCGGGCCTCATTATGGCTCTGCAAGGTTCTATATATTTGTAAAAATTTTATTATTATTTATAATTTACCCTAGTCTATAGTCTATCTGGTAGTCTGGTAACTTAACTTAATTTTTAAAAAATAATAATTTCTGGGTTGGATATCAATGCTTTAAATAGAAAAATTCTTTGGATTTGGAGGCTAGTTTTAAGGGGATTTACAGAAAAGTTGAATTATCAGTTTCAGCGATGAATTACTTGTGTTTGTTTATGCTTGCTGAGAAGTTTGCTTCTTTTTATTATGACCAAATATTACGAACCATTTTCTATCTGCAATCCTGCACTTGTTTTAGCACATCTCCAATTTTTCAGTTATAATTATTCAGGAGTCCATTCAAGAGTTGTTTTTTACAGTTGTTACATTTGCTATACATTTTTTTTGTCATAAAATTGGTCTAGTGTGTAGTTTATTTGTGAAACATAAGTTGCTATTTAAACGATACCCTAAAATCAAAGTTTAACTTAGTTTTGGAGATTTTGTGGTGAAATTAAAATTTCATTGATGTTTTGAAAATAATAACCATTAAATTACAATTTTGAAAATTAAACCGTTTTTCGTTAGTTATATGATATATCAAAGGAAGTAGATTTTAGATACGTTTCCATAAACACATACATACATATGAAGTAGCCCTACTTACTGGATATGAGAATTTTGAATGCTAGTATACATACCTACATCGAGAAATATGCCATTCATAAAAAATAATAGTAAAAATATGCGCCTTGCATAATTTTGTTAATTAATATAAATATTTGAAATTTATTATGTAGATCACTTAAAAATTTGGTCTCAATATAACTATAAAATAAACTACTATATTGCACATACATTTAATTTCACTTACATTTTTACTTTAATTGAATCGAAAGAAAAGCTCTTGTATATGTACTCATATATGTACATTTTTACGCTTTTACATATTTATGCGTTATGCAATGAACCAAACACATAAAAAAGGCATTGAATTTAAAATATTTATAAAAAAAAAATGAAAATAGCATAAATTAATGTTTATGTTATGTTTTTTTTTGCTGTGCTTCTAACTTTTTTTTTTTTTTTATCAAATAGTTTGTTGATTTAATTTTAATAGTTTATTTGGTTAAATTTAAGCGATCAGAAAGTTACACAAAATATTAACAATTTTGTATAGTATGTAATGTATAAAAGCAAAAAACGTCAAGTGAATCATTCATTCGCGATTTTAATTTTATGTACACATATACATATATAAATGACATAACATGAAGACGTTGTCAAGATGTTAATTAATCGGTTTAATCATGTCTTAATTTGTGTATATGTATATATTTAGTATACATATACAACTTATTGAATAGGACAAGTGAGAAAACATGTGTGATACTTAGTATATACATAGGTATATAACTGATAAATTAAGGTGCTACCGTTTTATGTTACTAAGTAGTTTTCCTTCTCGGTATTAATTCAAATTCAAAAATAATTTTTAGTTTCACCATAATAAATTGTAAATGTGTTTTAATTATTGTATATTGTTATTATTTTATATATATGTATATTAAAAGTGGGTATGGAATGGATTACCTTGAAGACATTACTAAATAAATTGTTTTCCTATCACGTGGTGGAGCAAGTATAACTGGTTCTGGTATATTATTATAATAATTAATATTATTTAGTTGTTGTATTTACCTGGAATTAAACAAAAAAATCGATTAGTTTTTAGATACATATATAGATCCGGAAGTTTTGTTCAATAATCATAAAACTCAATATTTCACAATTTATTATAGTAAATTGGTCAATTTCCTAACATATTTATGTTAAATGAAAGTTCTTTCTTTGTACGTTCTGTCATAATCATAAGTCATAAAAACGTAGGTGGAAAATTTGATTAGAAATGATTAATGTGTATATATATATATATATATATATATATATATATATATATATATATACAAATTTATCTAAATAAATTACCGTCAAGCAATACTGTTTCCTTTATGTACATATGTACATATGTATATCGAATGAACTTTTGGTTGGACTTTTTGTTTATTTATTATGTTAGACAAATTTCTTTCTAAAACATTCTAATTTTTTGTTACAATTTTATTTATAATTCGATTAGATTTAGATCATATATGTGTTTTTATGTAAATTGTGCTTGATTAATTGTTTTATTCTTGTGATGAAAGTGTTTAGCGAAAGTACCGGTATAAAATTTGCGCGGGCAAATACAAAAAGGAATTTTATACATCATGATCATAATGATGTGAATTGATCTTTCTTTTCTTAATAAGTTGCATTGCAATATTTCCACAAGTCGCGCGACATCATTTCGATAAAATAATTCAATTAACAACAAGTTTCCAAATCCATCGAGTTAAAAATTTGCTCTAAATCTATAAAACAAGTTATCGAATAATTATCACAAAAAACTCGATATCCACCATATATTATGCAGTCGTACATTTTTTTTCTGTTTCAATTATTTTATATATATATATATATATCAACTGCTTTAAAATACAAAAATAGTGTGTCTGCGCGATTAGATAATCGCATCGAACTATTTTTATAATTTATATTAAACCGATTTGATATTACGTTTAATCCAAGCGGTTAAAATGCGATTAGTTCAACACATCCAATCGCCGTAGACCGCAAACGTATATAAATCAATCAATCATAAAATCGAGATACGCGAAATTGTAAACCAGTAACCGTACCATTCACCTGGATAGATATCGAATTTGAATATATATTACTTTCAAAAACTAATTCACACAAGATTTATGAGTTTTCTTTTGTATTTACAAGAAATGTTGGCATTAGAATATGTATATATATATATATATATATATATATATATATATATATATATATATATATATATATATATATATATATATATATATATATATATATATATATATATGTACATGTGATGATGACCGCTACAAAATTAAAATTTCTCATAATGTATAATCATATTTTTGTCTGAAAATAAAATTTGTACAAAATTATGTATTCAGATTGCATCGAATGTAGTTTAAGGTGTGTACTAGAATATTTAATGGTGTGTTCATGATTGCAAATAAATCGGTTATAATATTAGAGAAGGTGAGAGTGATATGTGTTTTGAATATATGAATTTAATTTGACAGGTTTGGTTTATAAACACTGGCATATCAAATTTTCAGAATAAAATACATAAATGTGTCATATTTTTGGCCATTTATCAGGGCCACTTTCTTTTTGTGGAAGCAAAATATTATTCATCTTTTTGAACATATTGTGCGGGTAATCTTTTTTATTATTTATCAATATGGTTTTAAATCGATTTCTATGTTACACAAGAGTTTTGCGATATACACATATAACTCTCCTATACATTATCGAAATTTAATGATTTTATATAAGAGCAATCCATTTGAAATAATCATATATATTTTATTAGAACTCCAAATCAATCATATGCGATAAGTAATCAAAGACATGACCTAACCGCATATGAAGACAGTTCGTCATTGAGTTCGCGACTGTAAAAGTGAAATTCAATATGATCGCAACTTAAAAAATCGCCGCATGATCAAAGAGACCAGCAAAAAAAACATCAACGACCTTGAAACACATCGATTGCAATCTTAGAAATAATTCTGCGTACTCGAATTAATTACATTAAAAAAATATCGTATACGACGTGATGATCTCAAGACAATATATTAATTGATTTTAAAGGAAATGTAACAATAACAATCGTATGCGTACACGAGCACATATTTTGTAAGTCAATTGCGTGATATTTTTAAAAAAATTATCGAAATCAAATCGAAATCATTGACATTTAAAAATTATAAGACCATCTCAACCTTGAATCTTTTTGTTTAAAATATTATTAATAAGCTATTCGATACAACAAATTTAAGTTGCACGTCATTTCATTATATATTATGGAAATCGAAAGTCTTTAAGCAAAATAATGACGGTTATTATCGTATATAAGATTGATTTGAAACATTTAAATCGAATAAACTCTTCCATATGAAACACAAACCCAATTACAATATTATTTTTTATTTTTATTAAATTTGATTGATGAGAGAGAATAACTGTGCGCACTACAAATTTGTATGAATTCCATTTTTGTACTTGTAACAAGTGTGTTAGATTTAGATTGTTGAATATTAAGTAATTCGATGACAAAATCTTAAAGATTTTAATCTTATTTTCTCGATGTCATAAATTTATCGTACCTATATACACAGTGAGAAATTGTTTACTTTCGTTTATATTTTGTATACCGCCGAGTGCATGCAGCGATACGATCTCGACTCGTATAACTGAGATGTCGATCAAGTTTAAAACAATTAAAAATTTAACAAATTTAGTTTACAGTATATATATGTACATATATTGCATAACCGCTAAAGAATGTTTTACATGTATACAGATTTTTACCCGGTGTATTTCATAATCAGTGTGTGTCACACATTTTTTGATTTATGTAATTGATAATGAAAGTAATATAAATAATTTGTAAAAGGTAAGTGTTTCACAGTTAAAATCAGATAAAATTGGATTTATGCAATTAACGTATAATTTGGTAGGAAGTTTCGTACGCAGGTCATGTATTTAAGTTAACCTCCGACACAATCTTACTACTTCTTACATCGATTAATATTCCACTAATTAATTATATTCAAATTTTACTTTTCAATTAAAAATGAACAAACTTTCAAAAAATAAAAAACATATATTTATAACAATAATTTTCACTTAATTGTAAATATATAATGAAGAAAAATTATAAATTATTTCCCCCTCATTAATTAATTAAATAATTAATTAATTTTAATTTCGTTTATGTAAATTTCGGCTCAACAAATAATTTCTTCTTAACTATCTATTTATAGTGTATGAAAAGCAAAAGTTATTTAACTTTAAGAATGATGCGCTTAACTATAATTTATACTCGTACATACATACATACATATAACGATGGTTTGACCTTAAAATGTACGAGGTATAATAAAGAAACAAAATCCATTTAATTTAATCAACAACAATGATCATATGTTTGATTTTATTTTATACAAGTGGAAGACGTTATTTCGACTTCTTCTGTAAAGATTTTGGTGTTTTGTTTCGTTATTTTCAAATTAATCACGTTTCGCGCGTGATAAATGAGATGAGGTTGAATTTTTAATTGGATTTTGTTTGTATATGATTGTTATTTTAGTTTAGAAGAATAGATGAGTGGCTGATAGATTGGCATTAATTAATTTTTTTTCTATATAAGAGATTAGCGAATTATTTATTTTGGGAGTAAAATAAAAAATTGCGGCATCATGAAATTTGTATTGTTCTTATTTGGTTTTAATGATTCGAGCTTCTATATTAAGAAACAACTAAAATAGTATTTTTGGATGACTTATCTATTTTTGATTTGAGAGAAAGTGCGATAATGACTTGTTTAGGGCCCCCATATTAGTTAGATCATCTAAAAGTGAAATTGACACACTATCTGAAATGCCACGTTAAGATCGTGCAAATTATTATTATCCTTTGCCAATTAATTAACTTTGCCTTGAATTCCCACACAACACAAATTCCTATATATCATATAACTCACTATAAAAGAATTCGTGTTTCACCAAATGTGATAAAAATGTCACAAACAAATTTTCTTTTTCTTAACTTAACAATTTCCTTACAACATGACCATAAATGGAGTATTTGTAATAACAGTTGTACGAAGTTATTCAATCAATATATGTATACAATTTTCTAATTTGCATATTCTATATATTTAAATTTGATCTAAATAACGACTTTGTATTTTAATAATGGACATTGGTTTTTTTTCTATTATATCACGATTATACAAATATATCAGGGAAAGTGCGCATTGACATGATTTTATTTAAGAACAGAGGCCTAAACCAAGTATCAACATAAGATTCGGTTGTATACATATATATATATATATATATATATATATATATATATATATATATATATATATATATATATATATATATATATATATATATATATATATATATATATATATATATATATATATATATATACAAATATACATTTTGTTACATCAACAACATTTTTGTGTTAGAAATAGAAAAGAAAAGTAATTTCAATTTTGTTGTAGTTTAGTCAGCAGAGAAGTTATGTAAATTTTTAATTTAATCGTGAGAAATGTAATAAAAACCGAACAGCATTGTGTTAATTTTTTTTTCTAAACTATTAACTAATAATTAATACAATTTTGTTAAGTCCATTAGGAAACTATTGAATTATTAATAGTTTCAATTTACACATAGTCATATATAGCTATAGATATTTATACATATGTATGTAAACTACTGGAATTTATGCCCTTCATCTACATACTTTAACCTAATAATGTTGTATCTAAAAATCGAAAGTACATAACTTTTGTTAATGAACTATAGCACCTCAAAATAAATCGTGTATAATTAATTAATGTTCATCACATATAAAGATCATCCAAAAATTTATGACGTTTAGCTTCCAGCTACGAATTTAAATTATTATAATTGTTTGTGTTCAATATTATTTATCTTTACGCGTATAAAAAATCTCGACCTTTAAAATTTCAAGTAAAAAATATTAATAAATAAGACCACAAAAATTAAATCAATATTTATGTTCGAAAACGTCAATACGCTACAGATTACATAAGAATTAACGAATAAAAATCGAAAAAACATTAATTTAAATTAAAATATTTAAATTAAATCGATTTTTTGTGAAAGAAATTTTTTTTTGTTTATTATTTTATGAGAATTAAATATTTTATATTTCAATTGTTGACTGTGTGTAATGCAATGAATATAATTTCAATTTGGAAACAATACAATTTAATTGCAATATTTATCATTATTCGAGTTTTAAGTTGCGTTTTTTTTATGGTGTGAAATTCACCTGGTGAGTGGTTAGTGCACAAGCTGCGGTCATATTTCGTAATATACTAATTGGTTAAAATCTAAAACATAATAGAAATTATGACTATGTGGCAAATCTTGGTGGACTATCCAGTTACCATTTGTTAAATGGAACCATGCTAATTTTAAATCAAACTTTAATTTTAATTATAAAGAATAGTAATTACCGACGTTTTTAAAATCATATACCACCATTTCCTTCACTATATTTGTTTATTATATTAACGATTTGTTAGTGAAATTTCATTTTTTTCTAGATAGGGCACACAAATATTTTTGTAAACATATCCACTTTTTTGTATCACACAAACTATGTTTTTGTTCCAAAAATTAATAAAAATTATCTAAATTTAAATTAAACCAATTTTTAAAATTTAAATTTAAATTTTAAATTTTTAATTTTATGTTTAAGTATAATTCCATTTCAAAATTTAAAAAAATACACATTGAAATCCAATTTTAAATATTTGGCAATTTTAAATTTTAGAACCGTGGCGAATCCAAACAAATTGTTTTTAAAAATTCAATGTTCGATCAACTACACTGATTTTCAAAATTATATGTCAACCTGGAAATTATAATTTCAATTATTTTTCCAATTTAGAACCAGAAAAATATAAATTAATAAATTTTCAAATTTAAAATCTTGCAATAAATTAAAAAAATTTAAATTTACTCTTTAGGCTTTAATAAATTAAATTTTTTAAATATAATTGGAAATTCAGTTAATGATTTTTGAAATTATTTTTCAAATTTAAATATTTAATTATAATTAGACCTTGAACCAAGTCAAATTAAAAATTAATAGTTTTGGCTCAACATTTCGAATTCAAACGTCATTTTGAATCTCAATTTTAAAAAATTTAAATTTTGGTATTTAAAATTAATATATTATCTATACTATAACCGAACTAGACTTTAACTTTAAAGAAAATAAAAATTACATGAAATGTAAAATTTCGTAAAATAATCTCAAGATTCTTAAGATAACTTAAATTTAAGTTTTAAACATTTTTCTAATTAATTTTTGATCTGGAGATTATAATTTAAACTATTTTGAACAACTTTCAATCTGAATCTTTTAAACTTATAAATATTAAATTTGACATCTATTTAATTCTGTAAGAGGTTTTTATTTTATCAAGTTAAATTTTGAAATTTATAATTTTATTAGATCGAATTTAATTATTGGATTCTAAATTTATAATTGGGCAATAAGAGCTTATTATATAATATTTATGTGTAATTTGGGTCTTTAGAATTAAAATATGGATTTAGAAATTTTATTATTAAATTTTTTAGATTCTTTTAAAAATTAAAATTTTAAAATAAATCGTTGAAATATAAATTATAGAGTTCTAAATTTATTTCATTTAATAAATTCTTCATATTAACAATGAAAATTCTACACACGTAAAGTGCTATAAAGTGTAATGGTTTATTTTAATAAATGGCGCTGAATTGTTTGTGTGAAAACTCTTCACATTTGAACTTCGAAATGGATATTTCTTCACAATTCAATAAACCTTTTTCGAAAGTATAATAATTAATTTTTATTTTAAAATCAATTAAAAATTCCATATTCAAGGAACTTCTTAAAATTATAAATTGGAAATTTTAAAATTTCAGCATCTATCATAATTGAATCTATCACTTTTTTTTTAAATTTTCTAGAATTAAATTTTAATTTTCCAATAAATAATTTAACCTACTTTGTTAATTCTATATAATATATTCCAGACTCGAAATTTAACAATTTCCCGATTCTAAATCCTATGGATTCAAATTATATTTTCCAAATAGAGAGGAACCTCAGATCTGTTCAGACTACATATACATTTTGGGTCGCAATATTCTTCATATCAGAATTCTATAAACTTAAACTCTACTGTCCAATACCGCTTATTGCATTTAATTATTGAATTAGCCTAGTTTATAGAATTTTAACCATTTTTCATAGTTTGCTACAAATTTTCGAAAGTTTTAATCCTAAAGGAGACAAAGTTGCTAGGTACCCTTGCTAAAATCATATTATCCAAATGCAAAATATGTGTATGTAGCTTATGTAGCAGGCGTGATCCGTTATATTGGATAAGGTGGCATGGGTCACACCATTCATTTACTGCACAAGAAATTTCATTATCCAAGAAACAATTATTTATAAAAACAGATCCTAATACCAAATTTTAATCGACCCCGCCAAACCTTCATATAGTAAAACACACAAAAAATTGTTTAGTACTAATAGATGATAATTTTTCGTGTCTTTTACTATGTGAGTACGGGGAAAAGTGGAGTAAAATTTGGTGCCGAGAATTTTTTATTTTATTATTATTTATAATTTATTGTAAATGGCTATTTTTTTTTTTTGCAGAACAATAAAAATTAGATATCAACTTTTAATCGATCAGACCAAGCACTGATATAGTAAAACACACGAAAAATTGTCTAGAGCTGATGCAAGAAGAAGTCTGTTTTACTATGAGTGAGTGCTTGGAAAAATTGACTAAAATTTGGTATTGAACATTTTTAATATTTGTTTATTTATGTTTCATTAATTGCATTTTTATATAGCATTTTGTCTACTTTATACCTGCTACTCAGGCGGTACTACAATCAAATTAGAGCAGTGTGTAATTTTTATAAATAAATTTTATTGATTTGACGTTGGATTTAGATGTAATTTATCCATGTATCTAACTCATGTTATCAAATCTGCTTGCTTTAATTATTTACGTTATAGTCTATTTTTGATGGTTTTAGAGCAATAACTGAATTCATGTGAAGGATTCACTATCCCTTTACTTTGTATATAGGAATGGAAAAATAAAACCTCTATTTTTGTGGGTACTATTGCTACTTTATGAAATTAGCGTTTCTGGTACACTTTTATAGTTCAAAGTTTATGTCAACATCGCACAAAATGCCTATACATTTTGCAAATCAATATACATAGTTTCATACATAATACTTTTGATCGTGAAATATACGCGTCCCGCACGTCGAGTTTGCTTAGGCCATTAGGAATATTTAAGCAACCCGTACATTTCACCAAATATGTACTTTGGAATTTCTGCAACAAAAGCTGATGTTATATCAGTTTCTACTGGATTCTCCATTCTAAATTCGTTTAAACGCGATCAGCTACAAATATTTTAGTACAGCACAGCACAAGTAGATTGCACACCGAGTTCAAATTCGAACCTCTTGAAAAGAGTATATCTGGTCACCTTACTCATAAAGTTATAACTGACACTGTCCAAAATAGACCCATGCCATGATTCAAACAATCAATCACATCTAATGCTCTTTTTAAATGATAAAAGAATCTTGGCAGAAATATCAAATAGAACAGAACGTGGTTTCCATTTTTCCCTATATTTCAAACTTTTAAATAAAAGTATTTGGTTTGTTCTGAAACTACAATATCAACAACTTTATGAAGTTTTCTTCAATAAAGTCATTAGTACCTTGAAAAGTTTTATGTAAGTTTTGATCGGCGTCCCAAAATAAAACTTTCCGATTACTAGCAGCTCGAGAAACAAGGACTACTAGACTAAATTCGTCTTATTTTTTGAAACAAATCTGCTACTTTATCACGCTTTATGTTTATTTCAAGGTGATGATTAACAATTGGCCTATAATGAGCTAATAACTCGTTCTGAATCAACATTTATTAATCATGCGTGCTTGCCTTAATCTGTAATATAAAATTAAAATAATAAATCTATTATATAGATGCTTTCGAGCTTGAACGATGTTCGTTCCGGTTTTTATTAAGCAGAGTGTCATTTTATAAATTTAAAAATGATCAAATCAAATATCCTTGACTAATCGGTATTACAAATTATGAACACTTGCTCTCCTTTATCTAATTTCGCCACTTTCATTTAAAATATACAAATTTTCTAATTGTACTTGAATATATATTTTTTAGATATCTTATGCTTTGGTACCTGACTGTTCCAGATTCAACTCAATCTATACAAAATAGTACCGCCTATAGTTCTTGATTTTTGCGATTCATTTCAAATTATTCAAGCTACTCCTGTAGCAGTTTGCGTTGAAATTGGGTTTGTTCTTAACCTTATAGTTTGTTTGTCGATTAGATTTGTTCTAATCGACAAATTTATTCTACATGTCACAAATTTGTTATTAATGTAAATTATAGAGTTATGTTTTTAAAAATTAAACTTGTCTCTAAATTAAAATCTTGTTGCTGCTCAACAATGAGGCTTCTAATTTTCATTAATTATATTGGACTTTTTTTTATAAATGTGAAGCTTGTTTTGATATTATCCACTTTCGTTTCAAGGTGCCAGCAAAATATTTAAATAAAAATGATATCAAAAAATTGGTAATTGAATTTTTGTCTTAGCTCATTTCATACATATAGAGACCATTAAAATACTATACTTCAACTTCTAATCTAATCGATCATAAATCAAACTGCATTTACCTCAAAGAATAATATTTAACTTTCCAGTTCCCATGGCGCATGGTCGCTCATAAAACTATATTTATACATATATATGTATAATTATGTTTAATAGAAACATCATTTAACGGTATAAATTTATTACTAAACGCTTTCGAATATATACATATTATGCGATTGATTGAAATGAAATGATCTGCGTATATGTAAAATCGAAGCGACTACAGACCGTGGTGATAGTGACAGTAAAATAGTTATACCTGTTACACTTTTTTACTTCGCTTCTTTTGTCTTATCATATTTGTTTTAATGCACTGTTGACTTAATAACCCAATTTTATAGTGTTTTACTATAAAATTTCAAATTATAATTTAAAGTTTCGATTTGGTGGTGGGCGAATGCAGCGACTATACAGCTCATATAATATATACTTACGTGGAAATTATATGCTAAATTAAAACTATCACAATGAGGAAATTAATTTCCAACCGTTTAAAATGTAATTAATTTTCCGAATATTTTGTTACGATTGGAAATTATTTTATTTTCCATTTGAGTTGCTTATTTTTATGTTATATACTGTATACTTATGTATATGCCAATTCGCGTATCGTATATGTTGAGGTATATATACAAATTCTTCGATAACACAATTCATTTTTAATTATAGTTTATATTTTATAAATCAGGAAATAATTTTTTTTATTATATTTCATTTATGTATAAGCATTTTCCAATTTTCTTTCCTTTCGCTAATATAACGATACGAATGTACGTAAGACGAAAATAGATAAGTGCGCGCGTTTAAACCTATCGGCGAATAAATTCCGTTGCGATCATAATGATGCATTGGTATGTAGTATAAGATATACAAGTTTTTTAATTGTTTACTGTAAACCAATAGGTAACAAGTAACTTCTAGCTGTGCTAATCTAATTTCGATATGAAAATTGAATTATGTGTGTGTGTGTGTTCGTTCATATGAGAGAGAAATACTTTCACTTTTACTTTTATTTATATAGGAAGGAACCGATTTTTTCATTCAATCTTAATTATCCGTAAGACATATGTGTGACATTCGCTTGGGTGCGAGATATTTTTATTTTATTTTATATATAATCAATAAATATGTAGGTAATTAGTTATGCAGTGCGTTTTTTGTAGGCGCAATTGAATGGTACATGTATATATATATATGTTCTGGTTTAAGTATCTCGCGTATATTATGTAACATAAAAAACATGATTTTGAAAACATGTTATATACGAAAGAAATGATTTTATTAAATCTGTTTTGCATACAATATAAATTTTTCAACGAAAATATTTTATTGTTGCAACAGCTTGGTGTGTATTGTTTTATCAGATTGTTTTGTGCTGAGCTCGTTTGCAGATGCAACGATTGGCGGTGGTATGTATCAAATATTCGTGATCACTTGGAACGATATGCTTATACATACACTTTCTATAGTAGGTATATAGTGTTGATTTAAAAATTCGAATGCCAACTTCATCACGGTTCTTCAATTCGAATTATCCACATATTTATGTCATATACCTAGGTGTGTGTCTATATTCTCTACACATACAATATTAAAAGCTCATATATCTCATGTCGAATTATGGTACATCTTCAAATTCAACCAAAAACATTTTAATGATGACCTTTGATGAAAAATTTAAACACAATAAAATACTTCAACAGTACAACTAAATTAAATGTGTATAATATTGTTTACATACAATTGTATATAAACTATATGATTCTGCGGTATTTCTCTATCGCGCATCATGTTAATGTTAAAAATAATGATATTACCAACAAAATGTTTATAAATGTTAACAATATTTATGGATAAGATTAGGTAATATATTGATATGTATAGTGAGAACCCCAACCTCGTATATTTTGTTGCATCTCTAAATTGCATGTTATATGTATATGGCAGAAATTAATCAGCTTTAACCTTGAATTTGTGTGAGTATTAATCTAATTTTCCCTTACAGCGAGTGACGAATTTCCAGATTTAAAAAGAAAATGTGTTTCTGCTGTATATAAAAAAAATGAGGCCAGGGATTTAAAATCAATAAAATCGATTTTAAGAAAATTACGTTACGTATACGATATTATACAACTTTCATTTTCTAATAAATAATTGAATCACTGGAAAATATATAACATCTCGAAAAGTTATTATCCTATAGTTCAAGTTTGATAAGCAATTTCACCATACTCAATTAAATATACGTTTGATTTTGACCTTAATTTTGAAAATTATGAATATTTATGAAAAGTACTGTGCACGACATCTCGAAACCAAAACAAAAAATATTTTCACTATGCGGCAAGTGAAAATTTGCCATGACACATCCGTGGTATATGTATTGCATGAAAAAAAAACTATAAAAATGTTTGATGTGCATGATTTAGAATTTATCGCGTACCAAATTCGTGTATATGCGCGGGTGATGCAATACGACTTTGCACACTCACCCTATAATGTGCAACTCGAGTCACGTTTTATGCTATTTCGAAAATTATTTGAATAACTGTAATCGAAAAAAGAAAATATTATAACATTTTGTGTTTGATTGAAAGTTTATTTTCCGTAGATAGATAAAAATCATTTTATTACAAAATTGATAAACTATATAAAACATTGTAATTAAAAAAATGTATAGGAAATTTTACTATCATTCACATTTTCCACTTGAAGATGAATAATCCATTCTAAATTGAATTACCTCATCGCATCACATAAAGTTCATAAAATTTTGAAATATTTTTAACCTTAAAATCGATCATGTTTTATTATTTAATTATCTTGTTTAGCATTTTTTTGTTTTATGTAGGTAAGAAAGTTTGGTATTCAGCTTAAAGATCTGTAAAGTTGAAATGTAAACAGAATGTTATATAATACGCACGTAACATAATTCAATTGATTAATAATAAATTTGTAAAAAAAACCGAAGAAGCGCACAGCCAGTGGAATTATATAGGCGGAATTCGTCAAATTAACGCAATATTTGATATAAGTATAAGACATTCACTTTAGATACTCTATGCTCTCTAACATTTAATCGCATATAATGTTAATTTACATGTATGTATTATAAAAATTATTTTATTATTATTGCTATGTTGTTGTTGTATAATAATTAATAACATATTAATACTGTGTCTCGATTTCAACATAAAAAATATTTTTACTATACATAAACTATCGCGATCTTTTGACCTCAGTGGACGTTTTACATATAAACAGTCTTAATAATCTTGACCATCATTGAATATATATTTTTGATTAGTTATAGGTAATTAAATTTTAGGTTATGGTCGGCTGAGATTTCTGTTTTTGGGGTCAACTGCATTTAATGTTAAATAAAGCTTTCATACACAATAAAATCAATATCGCATAATTTTCGTTATGAGAGTGCCGCCGAAGATATAAGAATAACAAAATTGTATTTGAAAGTATAAAAATAATTAATTTATAATTTCATTTCACTCGACGAGAAGAAAATTAATTTTACTTTGACAAAAAAAATATATAATGCATTTGCATATACATATACTAGGAATGTCTTACATACATACATAATATGCGAACTAGCCGAGTAGAACCGAATTGAAATTTTTTTTTATTCAAATGAGCTGAGATAGACCATCATCGTATGAATATAAATAAAATTTCTTCACGGGTGCTGTATTTTATCTGTTAACAAGAAACGGAAATAAATGTATATTAGTATGTCTTTCAATTCAAATTATTTGAACGTCTGTTTATACTACATACATTATATACAAATCAATCAAAATATTATTTATAGTTTGATTCTTATTTGTACGTATACATATGTATAATATACATAAATAAAGACTTTCTTTCTTTCGTAGAAGACGATTATGATGAAATCTTTATAACATTTAAATGTCTTAATTTCATGAAACTATATATATGTATATAAGATGATAATATTACATTATGTGTTATGATTTCATAAACTTGTGTGTTGATATAAATCGAATTTAAAGTTTAAGGTTGGCATATACAGATTATTATGTCGGATTTTTGACACCGCGTGACTTTCACTATCGCACATTACATACCGGATCGTTATTTTTGTTTTTTTTGTTTGATCGCCCATCGAATTCATACAAATAAATCTCATAAATCAATCAATCGTGAATTATATTTTGGCGATTTTATTTTTACAAATGTCGACTAAACAATAAATATTAATTTTAGCCTGAAAATTTGCCATTTAATCATTGTATTTTTCTCACGACATACAACCATACATTCAAGTTTTGACAAATTTCCAAAAAGTATTGGCAAACTATATATATACATATATATATATATATATATATACGATATTATAACGACACTGAACTTTAATAAAATTGATTGTTCTCAATCAATCGCCTACATGCATGCGCGTTATTATTTCATGTTCGCCCACTTGTCAATCTGTGCGCCAATAATCGTAAGCGACGGCCCAATGGAAACAGGTGTCGTGTACATAAGTAACCTTTAATTAAAATTTTCAATTAAATGTAAATAAATTATTATAGCAACACTACGGTGGTCTGCCTAATTAAAAATATATTGATTAAAGTAGATCAATATACGTTTGATCGAAACTTACAAAAAAAAAAACAAAATATGTTCACATAGAAATCTGAACAATTTCTCAACTTTCTAAAAATCGGTTGTATAATAAAAAATAAGTTCAATGAAAAAATTATTAAATCATAAAACATTAATAATTTATTTATTCCCTAATAATAACGAAGCGATTATCAATCATATTCAATTAAATGCATTCAATATAATATAAAATCAATCAATTCGTGTAGGTAGTAGGTACCTCGCTCGTATATACATATGTATGCATATTAATGTACCTGTATGCGGAGCTCTATTTTTATTAAGCCATGGTGTACAAACCAGTTTTTGCCTTGTCTTAAACTCTTTTATATTATCAACAAATTACAAAATACATACATACATATGTATGTATATCGCCGATGTTATGTAAACCAAAATATGTATCATTAATTATTTTGACAACATAAACTATTTTAGTTTCTTCTCTTTGTTGATCCAGTTATAATGATATATGTAGTATTGCTCTCGCGTTATGTAAGATATGATATAGAGATTAAAGATTACAGTGGTACGCTCTATAGCTAAAATGTTAACAAAATAGCGCTGAAGTGATAATTTAACCGAATAAAATATTTCATATTCTTTTCTAGAAACACTATAATAGCCGATATAATTATATAAACTATTTTGATATTGTCTTCACTATTTGGCTTAAAACAATAAACTAAGAAACGACATTTAGAAATGCGTGAGAGATACAATAACAAGGACATAATGTATTAAAAACACGCTAAATGATAATTTTATTGTCGTTTAAAAGTTAAATATGTATATACGTGTGTAGATACAAAATAAAATAGTTTCTTTAACATAAATTAACCATTGAGGAAAAATGTTGTTTCTATATGACAAGCAACAAGCCGTAACCAACTGTTCTTCCGTGCGCGGGTGGTAAAACTTCAATGTCATAAATATACGTATGTACATACTCAGTGTGTGATTGATGATTTTTTTTTAAAACATAAAATGTTGATCGACGGTTTTATTGAAATTTATTGATTTCATTAATTTATTCCTATATATATATATATATATATATATATACATATATGCGATGTTAGAAAAAACATTATTAATTAAGTTTAAAATCAAATGATTTGAAAGTATTTATGTGAATGTATTAATCAAATTTGATACCAATGGTTCTATTCGAGAAATTAATTGAATTTTGTTAAGCACTTAGCAATGACAATTGCAATACAGGTGGAGATTAAATCTTAAGTCTACGCCAATTAAATACTTTCAAAAATTTGCAGCGTCCAAACTTGGTAAGCATTTTCATAACAGAGCACAAACCATAATGAGTGTCCTGTTCCCCGATTTTGGTCGTCGAAATTGAAATAATTTCAATAAGGTATTCCAGGTATTCAACTTTATGTTGCTCAAATCAGTCCTAGTCTGAAAATGATTAAAAATATTTACCTAGACGATTATAAATTATTCGATTTAAAGGAATTCATTTAAAAATATTTTCAAAACGACAATATAAAACGAAATGGGATAGTTTACTAGCACATCAAAGATTTTATTTTTATTTCTTATTAATTATCATGATTGTGCAAGAACTATGATTTGAATTTTTGAGCTGAATTATAAACTTTTGATTACCACTCTTTTGGATACCAAAATGCTGAAAAACATTTTAAAAATTATTTTAAATGTCCGCATATAGCGCAGCTTACTTTATAAAAAAGAACCTTTCAAAAATGAGCTTTCGCGTCGAATGCGGATCATAGAACCCAATGATAATAAATATTAAAACTTTAATAGTCCAGTTCAAAGGATAATTGTGAATTTTTTTTCAAAAAGCTCCACTTTTCATAAAATAGCTTTTATAGTAAATCAGAGATACATAAAAAAAATTAATTTTTTCATAAAAAATTAAGTTTATGTTGGATCATAATTGAATAAAAAATTTACACGTGCTATTTAATTACAAATCCAGATGATCAACAAATATTAAATTCTTAATTTCCAGCTCATCTTTTAAAAACGAAGTTTTTTGTTGGATTGGAATTAACTGTAATATTTACACTTTGTTCTTTAACTAAATAATTCGATGGTCGCAAATTTCCAAAATAATTTTACGCTTGTACTTTAATTTTGAAGCAAATGATTATGTATATTAAAATTTGATTTCCAATTCGAAGGGCCATATAGCGGAACTTATTTTCTAAAGCTCAACTTTTCAAGAAATAGTTTTTATGCCAGATCAGAGTCAAATAAAATGTTTCCATTTGTTTTTTAATTATAAACGCAAATGATTACAAATACCTAAACTTTTAGGATAATTGTTAAGCCTTTTAAAAAATTCCCTTTAAAACTAAAGTGGACAAATTTGTGATGATGCAAAATGTGAGAAAAATGTGAGTGGTATATTGAAATTTATATAGTTAGATTAGATACATATATGAATGACGTTTTAAAATTAATCGTACATCGATTTTATATCAGTAAATCAGTACCAAAATCAGCCAGATAATATAAAATCGATTTTTGCTAAATGTAAAAAATTTGGAAAACGGCAAACATTTGAGTTCTTGATGGGACAATTTCTACTTAGAGATATGCGATTCCAGTTCCAGGATGCTGTTTAATAACGGCGATAATTCTGTACAAATTCTGTTTACTGCCAATTGTGGTTTCAATCACGAGCTGTGGGCGGTCGTTCAGTAAGTTAAATTTAATTGTATCCTATTTAAAGACGTTCTTACTTCTATTGTTGAAAGTCTATTTATTTATTTATTTTTAAGGAGATAAGTCTACAAATATGACTTGAAAAATGATACATATTAGGAAAATTATAAATACATATAAAAGTAAAGTTGAAATAAAATCATTTTAAAGCAAAATTATGTTTTAACCTATGTACGTTTAAAGCTATCTCTACTTATACAAAAGTCAAAAAGGCCATCCGTTTTTAAAAAGTTTTTGGCCATCATGTTTACTGGCTAACCATAACCATAATTTTTTCTGTGGATATCCAGATGTAGCAATTCGTGACCTCGTAAGTTTCCGTTTGGTACCTTTAAATTAATAGATTTTAGTATGTGTGGTGCGTCAATATGATGAAGTAAGATGTTGCCAATAAACGAACTATTCAAAAGTTCCCCTCTGCTTTTTAATGTTGTCATTTTATATGTTTCACATCAAGCTAAATATGGTTGAAGTCATTTCACATTTAGAGAATTAGGTATAGCTCGTAGTCGTACGGCCAATCGTCTTTCCATGTTATGTATCGTATACATTTCTTCTGGACTTTTCCAAATTTGTGAATACATAAGTCATAAGGGGAACTCCAAACATTCGATACATATTCCACTTGAGATCTGACATAGGCAAAATACAGGATTTTAATTGCCTCTATATCATCAATGTCACTTGTTCACCGGTTACAAACCAACAAAAATAACGTTAGGTCTTTAGAATACTTTTCGAATACTTTTTGTAAAAGTTTGTTCAACAGGATTTAGTTTTCGATGGAATGATATGGTCTTACATTTATTGATATTCAGATACAGCAGGTTGGATTCACACCAGGTTGTCAGGTTGTCAATATATTTTTGCAGGTTAATGGTATCGTCGGTATTATCCACGGTTTTGTATAGTTTTTGAAATCGTTTGCGAACACTAGGGCCCAGGAATTTACAGTTACTCCATTGATGAAAATGATGAAGATTTAAGGCCCAATATGGGAACCTTGTGGAACGCCAGAAGAAAGAGTAACATTTAAACCAATTCACAAAAGCGCTGAAAAAGCCAAACTTATACAAAAACCGTAATGTTTTGCAATGTCTGATCGAGCCAAAGGCTTTGGTAAAGTTTAAATACACCACAAGCACATCAACCTGCTTATGATTTTCTATCTCTGTGCAACTCTATTGCAAGTGAACTCAATTGGGTTGGTTGTAGTAGATCTTTTTGGCATAAATCCATGTTGGCATAGTGTATTTATAGGGGCTAAAGCTTTGAATGAATTTCATGTTATCAGTTATAATAACATGAAATATCATTTCTTGCGGCAGTTTTGAATATTGGTGTCACTCGGATTATGTTCCATTTCATGGAAATTTTCCTGATTTCAGTAGTGGGCATCTCTTGGTTTTGTATATTTATCGACGTCTTCCGGCTTGTAAACTGATTGAAAAAATTCTGAAAACATGTTTTATGTAATTTGTGGATCACAGGATTTCTGTCCTTTGAATGCCATATATGTGGTAACCGTTAATTTGATATTTTGATCTAAAATAGCTCCATTATTGTTTCAGGTCATTTCTTATTTTTTCTTGAATACAAGAAATGCAATTATTGTACTTTGTCTAGTAGTATAACTTTCGAAATTTGGTTACAAATTGTAAATTTGTCAATCGTAGCCTCAGAGAAGTACATCATTTTTTCTTTTTAAGCCTTATCCTTCGTGTTCTTCAGGTTAATTAGTTTCCAACTGTCATTATGGGCGTAGAAGTTATTAAATTATGAGCAGAGGTAAAAATAACAAATAACAAAAATAGTTACTGAAAAGAATCAATTATATGACCATTTCAGTAATTCTGCAAACTGAGTTTTAGACAAATTACTAAATGTTACTTGTGTTTAAATATAATAAAATTCTTGTCGTTATACATTAGATCCGAAGATGATATACATCTGGTTGGTGTTATCTTCTATTATATTTTACACATTCGGCAGTTTATAGTGGATTAGCTAATAGCGGAAAAATATAATAATAATAATAATAACAGTGTTAAAGGCCATTACTGGCCCCTTACTGAATCAACAATCTGGCTCCAACGGTTTCGATCCTGAGCTTGGTCTTCATACTGTCTTAGACAATCTGAAGAGGCCAAGTCGTTCTCTACATCGTGGAGCCATCGTCGCCTGCAACGACCTCTGCGCCTACCATATGGTGGCTCTCCTTTCAGAGATCGCTGCACAATTCGTTCCGGATCAGCACGCAGAACGTGACCGAGCCAGCGTACTCGCTGAGATCTAACTTCATGTACAATATCGGGGATCTTCATCAGATCTCTGATCTCGAAATTGTACAGAGCTCGGTATGTACCATCTATTTCGCGTTTAGGGCCGTAAATCACACGCATGATTCTTCTCTCAAATGTAAGGAGCCATCTCTCGTACTCATCCGTCAGCGCCCAACTTTCACATCCAAACATAACAACGGGCCTGATCAACGCTTTGTAAAGCTTCAGCTTCACGGCACTTGATAAGTGTTTAGATTTTAGCAGTGGCCTTAGAGGATATAAAGAACGACTGCCAGCTGCCAGCCGCACTTTAATATCCTCACCCACACTGTTATCGTGAGTGATAAGAGAGCCCAAATATTTGAACCTCCTCACTCCCTCAAACGTGTGGTGGCCACTGCTAAAATCTGGTGTGCCATTGTCTCTAAAACCAGAGATCAGGTATTTCGTTTTGGACTCATTGATCTGGAGTCCAACAGAAGCTGAAAACTCTACAAGCGGATCAAGTATTTCTTTCACTCCGTTGCTATTCAGTCCAATCACGCATATGTCATCTGCATATGCAAGCACTTGATTGGACTGGCGATATAAGATGTTGCGCTGAGGTGTTTCAGTCTTACGAAAGATGTACTCCAACATGAGATTAAAGAGTATCGGGGACAGAGCATCTCCCTGCCGAACACCCGAGTTAACTGCAAAAATTGTCGATAGCCTGTTCTCAACTTTAACACAGCATTGAGACTGCGTCACTGTCATCCTACACAGTCGTACCAGTTTTGTTGGCATTCCTAGGTATTCCAGGGCAGACCACAAACTCTCTCGATTGATCGAGTCGTAGGCCTGCCGGAAATCCAGGAAAACCTGATGTACGGAGATGGATGTCTCATAATATTTAGATAGAATCATCCGCAGCGAAAAGACCTGATCAGTGACTGATCGATTCGGACGAAATCCTCCCTGATAGTCACCAACCAAGCCCTCCGCCAGAGGAGTGATTCTATCCAATAAAATGTATGACAGTAACTTGTATGCTGTGCAAAGGAGAGCTATACCGCGATAATTGCGGTATAGCGGAAAAATATACTCTTGTGAAATGACACAACCATCGTTATTACACGGTAGTATTTTTGGGAAGCATGCAGCAGAAAAAATCTACTCATGCTAGTAGCATTTTAACCATACATTAAATTATTGAAATATCAAGCGCCTCTGCGTGTGAATAAATTTATTTATTTTGTATGAGTTTAGAGCCGGCTGCACTATAAAAAGTATTAACAAATAAACGATAACAACAGAGAAAAGGAAACAAGGACATTTCAAAAAACTACCACGAAACCAAACTTGATTTTTTTTAAAAATACTATTAAGTATTACCTGGCTATCTCAAAAACACCCCTTTTCATTTAAAACAAAAATCGAATATTTGCCTGTAACTAAAAACCAAGGTCACTAAAGGTCACTCAACGTGTCCTCCGAAACAATTTCACTCCCACTCCTATAACTTTTATTAAAAACCTTCTATTCCTAAGTATAGCATAGTTTCCGAATAAACCGAACTAATTTTATCGAAAAAACTAACTCTCCCTGTAGAGAGATTATGAGAAACTGATCTAGATATAACTTATTTATAATTAAATAAAAATGCTTGGATTTGTTCCACAGTTGGCAGTATAGGTTCGCCATCGCTGTTCTACACCACCCCGTCTCCTGTAATTAAAATTGCGTCTGTTGAGTTGACTATGTTGTTAGTTTTAAGTATTGTGTCACAATAATAACGGGAAGTCTGGTGGAATATAAACAATATAGATATAAGTGAACTTTTTATTTGTCGTAATTTTTACGCATAATTACTTGATGAATGGACAATTGAATTAATTTTTTTGGTATCGATGGCTATGTGTACTTCTTCGCTTATTTTGTGCTTGTTTGTGGCGACCGATCACGTAGAAACCACGTATCTTGATGGAAAGAATTGAGAGCCTGTCAAATTCGTAATTAAGTCTGTCGATGTAAGGTATTTGGTTTTGATCCAATAAACATCACCCGACAGTCACGTAACAATGCTCTAAAACCATGCGACTGAATTTTTCCCGTTCTATTAGGAATATGCTATAAATTATAATTAGTAGGTGCTGAACCAATCTCATTTCAATAAAATCTAGAGAATAAAATCAGTTTCAGTTGCTTCCAACATAAACTCTTCTAAGATGTTATATATAACCTTGATTTTATTTTAAGAAATATGTAAAGATTCTGTGATTATTTTATTTCTAAACAAATTTGTTTGTTTATTTATTTTTAAAATGTTGATTTATTCTATTAATTATTATGTACTTTTTTTTTTTACCATTATTGTGATGCTTTCTAGTCAACGCTTTTAGAATAATTATTTGTTTTTTTTTATTGTTATTTTATTATTATTATTATTTTTTATTTTTAATGGTATTATTGTTTTGGTTTTTGTCTTACTCTCATGTATCATTGTAAATTATTGTAATTAGTTTGGCATAGATCAGTTTTAATTTGTTTTATGTTGATCTTATTAAATAAATATTTTGATTAAAGGGAAATTTTTAGTTTTAATTTCAGAGTTATACCAGCGAGCTATCGATCAATTTTTTCATACAAAATGTATAAAAAATTAATTTTTTTGTTTAGGCCTGATTTTTAAATAATGATATCCAACATACATGAACATCGATTAAGAAAATTATTGTACTTTCGTTTTAATAATTGTTTTAATTTACAATAATTTGATCAAATAAAAAAAATAAGACGGTGAAAAAGATAAATAATAAAATCCAGGGCCTTTTTTCTATTTTATTGTCATCGAAACGCGACTTATTTGCGTTCATTTTAGTGTAGTTTATGGTACATTTTAAACAAAAACAGAATGTTTATTTAATTAAAAATTTGATTAAGCCTAGTTTTTGCCTTAATCAATGTTAATATAAATTTTCTGATTCATTAAGGAGTAGTAAAACGCGCTGTTTTTTTCTTGATATTTTGTACATACATATTTCATATTTATCTCAAGCAACAGTTTGTATAATCTTTCAACCGCAAGTAAGTTTGAAATGCTTCAAGTCAAATATAACACCTAGGTATTAAATTTAGTTGTCAAAACTGCACAATGAAATGTCAATAAAGATATTTTATTGGCCGTAATAGACGTTCGTCTAATTTTGTATACAAATATTTTATTATTGTTATATATGAATATACAATAAACCTTGATATATGGTTGCAACTCTATAAAATAAAATATGCTTTCAATTGTCAAAACATCAATCGCAACCTTTATGGTGCGCATATGATTTATAAACCAGAATTCTTGTTGAACTTAACAAATTCTACAAACAAAAATTACCATTTCATAATAATATATTTAAATAATCTACGTCTCAAAGCACAAAAATTATGCAATTTAATTCGCATATTTTAGTATAGTATATATAGTAACATGTATGTAAATATTATTATATGCGCGCATATATACATACGCTTGATCTTTTCCACATCTTTAATTATGTTATTAAGACACTTGTGTGTGTTACACATTTAATTATTGTTATTATGAGTGCACACAATACGCCGCTTACATTTTATGCTCAATTAAAATAAAAAATAAAAAATAGTTTCCAAATTCATCATGCATGGGAAATTTTTCATAACATTATCCGCTATTTTTTGTCAATTTTCATGTCAATAAATCATTTAAAATGTTTTCTCGCTTCCGTAATGCCTTGTGGAAATATCTAACGTTGTTTTTTTTATGACTGAACATGTATAGCCTTGGACTAAAACTATATTTATAATTCGAAAAACTATAGTGTCATAAATTTATCGACTTAAGAGATAAGATTTGCATAAAATGGTTTTGGCATTGAGCTTGTGTACGATTATAAGAATTATAACGATTGAACAATTTGCACTCAAACCCCAAATCAAATGTCCATTTTAGGTGACTTTCACTTTGTTCTTGTATTCATAAAATTATAAATAAATCTATAAGGTATATAGAGTTCTGTGCTCACAACACTTCTTAATAAGATTCGTAAAAACCTACGCCTAGTTATACCATTTTGAATTTAAAATCGCGATTATAAAATATTTGCAATTTTTCAACGCTGTCAATAATGGAAACCTTCACAACACAATAATTCAATTTTATTTTTTCTCTTATTTATAATTTAATTAAGAAGTAATTTCAATTATATAATTACACTTGTTACAATTTTATTTTATTTTTTTCTTGTGTAATTAAATTTAATTGCATCAATTTTGGTGAGTAAGAAATATAAAATAATAAAAAAAAAAAACAACGAAATACATAGTTTCATGAGAAATTAACACACGGTGTGAGGTTAGTAAAGAATTTGTTGTTGGGTAATTGTCGGATTTGTGTGTTGTTTCTTCAACATCCAATTCCAAAACTTAATTAAACATATTGCTATTTATGTTTACTATTTTTTACTGTAATAGTATTGCTTTGCACTATAAAAACAAGTGTTATTTATTATTGTTTTATTTATTTATATTTAATGAGAAGCAATTGACAAATAAATTAATTAATTTGATTTAACATACATATACACCGTTTCAAAATGTTGGCATTCATTAGTTAGTAATAATAATAGCAGAATTGCTCATTAACCTCATGCTGACTTTTAATATACGTTTTCGTATACAAATATATAAATATAGTTGGTGGTTTTTGATTATTATTGCAGCGTAATGATGTAATGTATGTATATACGAGTAAACTATTATTTAACTGTGGCCTAAATTGTGATGTGGATGGCTCTCCGATTCGATCAAAACGTTTACGTTTTTTTTCCCTAAACATATTCTTAAAAGCATGACGAACATAAAAATTTCATTTTCAAACTGTATTAATTACAATCATTACTAATTATCTGTGAAATGCAATTATGTGTATATACATATATGTATATGTGTATCCCATCATTGCGCACCGAGATGAAAAGTGAAATTAAATTTTCTTATTATGATTTTAAAACTCAATAAACGTAACCAAACTTTCAAAATCATTGCGCACTGATATATAAATAAAACATATCAGCACTCTAAGAAGTAAGAAGTCATACACTTATATGTTCTATACTAATGTTTATAACAATGTATAATAAATTAATAATTCATAATTTGTATTATAACAACAGCAATATTATGTATAAAAAATAAAACTTTCTACTAATTGTCATGCCAATAAGACAATAATCACAACAATTTATATTCAACATTAACATGTTAATATAAAATACATATTTCTAAAAGTCCATTACAAATCCGATTAATTTTGATTTTAACACACATATATGTATATACAAAACTCAAATATTGGTCAATTTACCGATATTCGAAATATATAAAGAAAATGAAAGTTCTATTAAAAGATTCTGGGTTAACTGCATTATACATCAATCTGAATATTATTTATGCTAAATTTATAACTGACCTCGCTAAAATTTAATTATCTTATTGGCCGCACAACAAAATTATATATTTATTTAAATCTTAAATATATTTACTTACTTAGTCGATTAAAGTTCCGTATTTTTATTTAATAAATATTTATAGCGTAGTTCTATTTGTATGCGGTCGCGCTGTTGCGGCGATTACAACATTTTTAATGTCGTGCAAATTTTTTTTGTTTGATTTGTTTATTTTATTATTTATATACATAGTTATAGACGGTAGACAAGACGGCAAGTTTCTCTGTGTATACATAAAATTGTTAATATATAATAATTATCGATTGGTTAAGATATTGATTGATTGATCGATCGATTAATAATTATATGTTTATACGTAGATTATATCAAAAAATGAAAAGGGATTGTTTGTAAATTTTGATAACATTTTTAGTTGCAAATTTTGAAATAATTCAACATTATAGCTTGAAGATAGATTTTCGAAAGACACATTAAGATTACTACACAATTCTAGTACAATTTCAAAATTGTTTCAAATATACCTTTCAAATTTGATCAAAACATTTGGTTTGCCAATAACTTCCACCTAACTTTTATTGCTTCAAGTTCGACTCATTTTTTGTTCAAATACAAGTCAATACTATGGCATTTTTCAATTTCACGAGTCATATACCAATTTTACGACTTTTTAAATCCAGATATTTAGATATTAACTTCAATAAAATTTTAATGCAATCAAAAGTTTTAAAAATTTGAACAGCCAACCAAATTTTTTAATGGTTTGTAAAATTTGTAATTTATTTTTTAAATTATAAAACTTAAACTTTCGTATTGTAAAATTCAAGAAGATTGTGAAATTTGTAAGTTAAATTCTTTATGTTATAAATTTATTAAATAGAAAACTATTAGTAGGAGGTCGTTCCCAGTATTTCTTAATAATTGTATTGTAGAATTGCACCATTGATCAAATAAATACCCACGAAGTTTTTTAAATTAAAACTTGTTGGCAACAGGTAGAGTAAAATTAATATGTTGAGTTCTGAATGACATTAAGTGTGTGTGCCAATCGAAGTTAAAAAGTTAAAAAGTTAAATTTTTTAACTGTGGTGAAAATAAAAAAAATTTCCTCACTTTTTAACTGGTTTGCTGTGCCAATTGGAACCAGTTAAAGTTTTTGACGTTTAACATTTTTTGCTGTCGGCGCAATTTCGTGAATTTATAATTTCATTTTAATATAAGATTTTTGAATTAAAATAAAGTTGAAATCTTATAAACATTAAAATGAGCAAAGGTTTTATAAAATATTTGCCTAATTAGTGCAATTTATAGAAAAATTTAATTGAGGTTCTGTCAAAGTACCAAAAAACAACTTGCATTTTATCGCGTACAAAATATTTACAAGTTGGCGCTTGGCGTGGATGTAGTAACCAAATCAAAAATTTTAACTGTTCCGAGACCAGTTAAAATTTTTGTGGTGAATAAATTTTGTTTTTTTTAACTTTTTAACTTTTTATGCGCTTTTTACTTCGTTTGGCACACACACTAATACAAACAAATTTCATGGCAATACTGATGGCTTATTACACGGCATACTCTTAATTTAGTTTAATTTAAATATAAGTAAATTAAATATAATTTACCTATTATGAAACTATTCGAGTTAAATTTTTTCGATCGCGTAAAAATTCGATCCGATACGAATTTACCCTATTATGAAACTTGGATTATCGAATTTTTATTTTTTTACAAACAGATCGTCAATTGATAATTAATTATTAAACATTTTGGTATCGAAATGTCAAATCAAACAAAAATTTCTTTTATTAATACGAACAATCGAATACATATAATTTTATAATCGGAGAAATCCGATTCGATTTTATTTGACAATGGAAAAATTTGACTCGACTAAATTTTATAATAGGCACCCAGGTCATTTTTATGATGGGAACATGTGTCATATAGTGTGATACCGATTAGTGATGACAATATGGTGGGAGACCTGAAAGCTCCCATTTTATATACATATTTTTCACACTAATCAGCTTCTCTTCCTAAAATTAACGTTTTCTTGTCATCTATGCCAACAAAATTGCAGTTATCTATGCCAACAAAATTGTAGTCAGAAATGATGGCAAAACAGTCTTAAAAGTGTTAAACTAATTTTGTCAGTTTATTGTGCTTTAAAATCAATAAAGCCTACATCCACTGGTACTGAGCGAGGTTTTTCTGTTGCGGGCAATTTAAAAATTTTCTAAAACATTTTAAGTTTTTAGATTAGTTT
Organism: Tipula unca; assembly: GCA_951394425.1. Classification (NCBI taxonomy): domain Eukaryota; kingdom Metazoa; phylum Arthropoda; class Insecta; order Diptera; family Tipulidae; genus Tipula; species Tipula unca. Next base: position 220,610,511 of record OX596381.1, read on the forward strand.
TTAAATTTTAAATTTCGATTGGGAATTAAAATTAAAATTAATTATTTGGATTTTGTAATCAATTCAAACGAATAGATTTTCGATTTTTATTTTCAACTTATTAAATTTTGATGTAACCTGAAATTTTACAATTTAAACTCAAATTTTTAAAATTCTGCAAATTTAAAATTTTAAATTTTAAATATCAATTCGAATTTTAGAGATTAAATTAAAATGATGAATTTAATATATTTATTTAAACTTAATTTTAAATTTTGTAATCAAACTTTTTTTTAAATCGAAATTTACAATTTAATTTTGGAAATTTAGAATTTTCTTACATATTAAATTTTGGCGTATAAAGTTTGATAATTTTTAATTTTAATCAATAATTACAAAATTTAAATGGATGTCAATCACTTAGGGTAGAACTAAGAAGTTTGTTCAACATCTTGGAATTATAAATTCTACGTCAACGTTAGGTTGGGTTAAGATTGAGTTGGTATGAATTTCCGAAGTTATTGTAATGCATGGATAATATGAAGTTTTTTAGATTTTGTAAATTGAGACTCACTCAAATTTTTCGATTGGACAGAATTGCGAAACTTTTCAAAAATTTGAACTCCATTTGTAAAATTGAGTGACAGGACATTCACATGATACTATATTTGGATACTATATTTAACCGCTGTAAGATAACAGAAAACCGGATAATTAGTTGAAATTAACGTCAACTAATGAGATTGTAACCGTTCATGTGATAAATATATTAATTTTATGCTAAATGCACAAAAATTTCAATATCATTATACCTAAATTTGTATTACAACAATACACAAGTGGGTTAACAATCGATACTAAACTTATAGACCTTAAGAATCCCTTATAAGATAATACCAATTTGCGTTACATGATATATGCTATATAAGTTGTAACATATTCTTAATTTTTTTTATTTAACATGCGAGCAACTAAATACATTTCATTACACAAATTACAAAATTGTTGTACATGGTCTATGTGTATATATGTATAATTATGTGAATTTAGTATAGTACGCGGTGTGCTATAAATCTTTCAAACATTCATCATAATTCTCATCATATAAAAAAGTATATTTAAATTTTTTCGAAATAAGATGTTGTACATACGTATATATTGAATGTATGCAGCATTAGCACCTTAAGGCGATATAAAGAAAATTATTTTACTATATTTTTTTTTGTATCACCCGTTGATTGTGTTAACAATCATAAATAAATTACAACTCATTAAATAACAATATAATTACTATATACCACCACTTCTAATAAGAGCTTGCGCATCATCTGTTTAGCTAAATTGAACGCGAAAGAGAAATAACATTTTAAAAATACTTTGCAAATTCTTTTCAATGTATGTTTGTATATATAAGACGACATTGCGCACGGTTATTAGCATTTTGTAAGAATTTCAATCAAAGAACGTCAATTGAATGGTGCACGAGGTACGAGCACGTACATATAATTTATGGTGTCATATATGTCATTAGTAATCGACCTGATGTTTATATAGTTATATCCAATTTGTGAAAGTATTTTTTTGATCAGGTCAAAGTATGCACATATGTCGTTTGCATAGATCAATGATCATTGATCATTTTGTTGAAAAAGGTTAAAATGTTAAATTGTTAGTAAATTAAATTATATATGAATGTACATATCCGCTTTATTGCTACTTATATCATTTAATCTGTCATCGTATTATATCGCTTGTTTGTAAGCCTGGAGGCGTTAATTGGTGTGCAAGAAATTTTTTTTGGAAGATGGTAGTTTTAGTCATAATATATTGACATATTTACATATGTATATAAGAAACAAGCTTGTGGATTTAATTTCCTTAATCAATTCCGAAACGTCAATCATAATATATATATATATTGTTTTTGTTCGCCCATATTTTCGCGCAGACCGCATAATAAACAGATCAACTCTCACTTTTTTAGTGCAAGGTCGTCTAGTTGGATAATATCGAGTCGTATTGAGATAGAACGTACGTATAAGTGATTATACATATACAGACAGGAACAAATTGTATTTTACTAGATGTAATTAAAGTGCGTATATTTATGTGACGTTAATTTATGCAGATATAAAGTTAAACAGCAACAAAACTGTTGTGTGTTGCTGTGTATTAAGCAACAAATTGTCGTTCTGATTTATACTTTTATGTACATATTTTATAATTAAGCTGTGCCAAAGAATAAATTATTATATAAATTGTCGTATTGGCAACTGACAGTAATTTTATTTCAGTTTTATTTTTTTAAATATATTTTTTGGGTGGGACTTGCACACATTATATATTAACACAGAAGACTCATAAAATTTTGCTGTTGTTTGCTTATATACCTGCTTATTATGTCTTGCGTCAGCTAAAAACCAAAAAGTTGAAAACTTTATTAACCAAAAACAAAAAATACTTCAAGAAATGTTTCACCGCGATTTTGTGACACTATTGGCATTTTTGAATTTTGTGTGCGATTTGCATAAGTAAATAAACTATATGGTTAAATTATATCTCGTAATTTGATATATCTAAAATTGAGAATTCGCGAACGATTGTCAAATAAAAATTAAATATTTACTAAGTTGCATTAATCGATTAGCTGCAGTTATTGACTTTTTGTGAGTTTTGAATTCAACAGATGGCTATCATTGTTTAGTTAGATTGTTGATGAGTTGAAAGTTAGATCTCAAATGGATATTAAACCAAAGATTAAACCAAATATGTCTAACTCTAATAATTCATGGCCAAAGATTTAATTAATTTTAATACAATACGCATTGAATTACGACATTATTTCAGTGGAATTTGAATAGAATAAGTTAAGATTAAGATTTGAATTAAATATTACATAATTTAAAATTAAAACAACCATACTTTTTAAATTAGAAAACCAAAAAAAAATTTGTGAAATCTTTAATTTATTTAAAAATGAATTGAATTTCAAAAGTGAACAAAATTCACCAAGTTTTATTTAATTTAAATGTAGGACAATTAGAATGCATCTAAATTTTAAAATATTATTTACAACTTCACTGTTAATTTATCGATGTATGTTGAATCGAATAACTTCCTACGCCAATTGATTAATGAGTTAAAATTGATTAGTTAACGCAAAATTTATTCATGTACCTGCTTTGTATGCAAAGTTTGTTAACCTGTAGTAACCGCGCCTTTTGTCACATGGTGCGCAATTATTAAATGGAAATGTCGTTAAGCTTATATCACAAAAGAAACTTTTATTAAATTACACTTACTATATCGTATGAATCTTGCAAGCAAATTTTATTTATTTATCTTCATAATATGGACAACAAATTTTTATTGATGAAGGAAATAAAAATGAAATTAAAATGATTTCTTAATTTTTATCGTTTTCTTTTCAGATTTAGGGACAATGTGATCAATAGTGAAGGTTGGCTGGTGCGTTCATACTATATTAAGAAAAGAAATGAAAATTTAAGAAAGTGATAGTACTTACATATACATATATATATATATATATATATATATATATATATATATATATATATATATATATATATATAATATATGTAATCAGGTGAGGTCACTTTCGTCGCTATATGCAAGTAATGCACAAATTTTTTGGGTTTCGTAATTATTTTATTCAATCAAATATGTATTTACCAACAGAATTTTAATTGGAATTTTATCAAACTCGATTACAAAATTTCGTTATACGTGCTTTGATTTCGTACTCGATCAAATATTTGATATTCGCTTGTTTCGGTTTATTGATCTCTGCTCTTAACCAAACTTGAATATTCGAGTACATATGTACATACATATATCAAATAACGAAAGAAATATGATAGATGATAATCTATCTGTTAAAGATTGAATATCACTTTTCATTGAACTTTTTTGTTTACATTTTGTACATATCTAGTTTGAAAGTGAATTTTACTACATTCAAGGCGATTTTAGTTATATGTATATACGTAAAATTAAATTAATCGCTAAATGATTTTCCAACAACATGTTAATATACGCGTTTATTACATACATACAATACATATATGTACAGTATACATATTTCAAAATGTTTTATTATTAAGAATATTAATTAACGATGTTGCCGCACGGTTATGCACTATTAAAATACTATAATGTTATCTTGATTTATTTGAATACAAAACAAATCTTATAACACCATTTCATCTCTGATATGAAGTTTTCAAATTTTCTAAATAAAATTGAATCGAAATTAATTTGCATACAATGATTTGTGGGGAAAATTTTTTATGCGGAAGTATGTATACAAGATGAAAATCTTTGATGTTAAATGTATATTCCTATATGCTGTTCCAAAAAAATATTTGATGAGCAAATTCTCATTTGTCAACCAGCCGATCAAATTTGCATATACGCTAAATATTATTATAATTTATATGATTTATGTTCAAATAAATTTCTAACAAGCATTATATAATAATTATGCTGTTTTTTATATAATAAATAGTAAAATGCATATATTTACATACACAAGAATTTGGCAAATTGGCAAATCGTTATTTAATGCCTACACAAGTTTTGAAAATGATTCAATAACATGTTTTGCCTAAAAATGGTGTGTATGTCTACGGGCAAGGTAAATTTTGTTAGTATTATGCGCAAACGTACTTTCTTTTAAAATTTAAATCAATTTTATACAAAAATTTAGTATGTATTTATGTATACTTCCTGTTTATCTTGAATTTTTTAATATAAACAAATTTATTCGAATTCTTGATTTTTTAATTCATAGAATTATGTCAAATTCGATTTTTCATATCATAAAGATGTTAGAAAGTTATGTTGAAAATCATCTGTTTAATAAATAATACATATAACACTTTTTTTTTTTTTTAATTTGTTTTTTAAACCACGAAGTCACACAAAACCTTGACATTAAAAATTTTAGAAAAAAAAATAAATAAATTCAAATTCGTGGATGATATTTTTCTTCTCTTTTATTGGTTTTTATATATATACATTCCACCATCTATTTAAATGCAAGTATTTTGGATAAGATATGATAAATCACGAAGAAGCTTGATCTTCTAAGTTTTTATGTATGTATGTATATATCTATATGCAAATAGTTACATCATTTGGTTGAAATTATTTTGAATTAAAAACAGGTTTTAGCTTTATTTTTCAATTTCTTACATTAACACTATACATAGTAAAACGGCAAAATGTGGAAAGATGGTAGAATATTTTTTAAAATCTGAAAACCCCGCAAAAAAATTTGATCAGATCTCAAAAGTATATATTCAGATATATTTCAGTTCCAATTTGTATACAGGACCTGTTTTTCTGAATACGATCGTACCAAAATTTTTGTTTTATATTGTTGGTAAAAGGAATTTTTGTCCAAAGCTTTTCTAGCGGCGTTTAACCGCTTCACAGCACGTCGAAGTCATTGTTCGGACTACAACAGCGGCTTTGCTCCAATTTTATAGGGGCAAAACTTAGTGGGAACAATCTGATCGCCACATTGAAACAACTACCCGAAAAGGTGGCGGGACCTCACATTGGTGGCCTATGGGAAGCGACACTCAAGTCCGTAAAACATCGTCTATTCAGAATAATTGGAGAACAACATTTAACTTTTTAAGAGATGACAACAATAGTTTGTCAAATAGAAGCATGTCAAATACTAGCATCAGACTCTCACGATAACACAACGTTCACACTAGGGCATTGAAAATTACTAAAATCAGTCGCTTGCCGATTTAAGACAATAGACAATGTCGGGAAAACCCCAAACAGATGGCCAACGATAGCGCAAAACAACATAAGTGACTGACAAGAACAAGCATATAGTCCAAGTTGCTAATTCATACTCTCACAATAATATGTGCATTAAGAGTGCTATAGTAGTATATTTTTCACAGATAAAATCACTTCACGCAGAATTAAATGAACAATACTTTCGATTTTGTAGACACAATTGCCAACCAACTATTCAGGGTGCAAGACCAAAAGAAAGGAAATCCTAAAGGGGAAAAATTTAATGCAAAGCAGCAGCACCCTAAGGAATTATTACAAAACCGGATATCTATATTTAAACTATTAACGTCATGAAACACACCCTTGAAACAAATAGCCTTACAATCAAACTTACAATCAAATTATATCAACCATTCTGTTCCATGAAGAATTTACAGAACTTGCTTACACAACATTCTGGAAATGATGAAGCTACGTAACTTTCAAAAATCCTAAACCTACAGCAAATTCAAGAACAGATCAAGCAAATCAATGTCCGCCATCCACAAAACAGCCACAGTCAAAAACATCAAAATTGCGGCTACGGTCATATATTCGAAATCAAAATACCATTAGTTCAGGTGAATCAATACAACGTATACCACGTTATGCCAGTCCCAACTATTCATCAGGATGAATACATATACATCAAGTGATGTTCAAATTATTTATTATGATTGCGATACAAGGAAATCTATATATGCGGCTCTCTGCGGAGGAATTGATTACTTGTAATGCAACTTTTTAAGCAGAGTAGTAACGTTCATACTAGCTGTGAGATCCACAAAATGGATATCACCTCATTATGGATTCCATCTAAGGCGACATAAAGCATGGATCTTTGTAAGCGCAAATCAAATTGAGAAATTGGCAGTGGAACATTCAAAACTATACAACAACCGTGTGTGTTGAAAGGAGCAACAGTTACACCGACATAGGTTACAGGACATTTAGCAGTAAATTGGAACTCTCTTTCATGCCACAATTTAATTTGAGAGATAATATAAACATAGATCCCACCATTAGAGTAAATCGAAGCATGCAATTCAACTCAGATATTGAAGCCATTGAAGTCAATTCGAGATCACAAACGTAATCTGACGTTCATGGCTATACAATATCTTATGCCATTATAGGAATACTGTTGACCGCGGTAGCCATCATATATGTTAAGTACAAAGGAACAACTGAAGTTTCTACAGTCAATTCACTCCAGGACTGTATACCCAATTTAAAATTTCAACCTATCAAATTTCCCAATTGATTATGTATTTCATTGTGAATTTCAATTTTTAATCCGAAATAACGAGTTTTGAAAATGTTAAATATTAAAAAAAATATGTTAAACATTTTTAATTTTAAAAACAAATTTTTAATGCATAATTAATTTTAAAACTAAATTTCGGTCTAGTTGTTGAATAAATTTTCGAATACAAAATTTTAATAGTTGTGATTCTTTTCAAAGGTCATATTTTTAAGGCATTTTTTAACAAATTTACATTTGGGTTTTTTCATTTAAATAATTTTAGATAAATTTCTAATTTATAGAGTTTCAAAAATTTGGAAAGATAAAATTAACATAAGGACTGCTGTGGTTCAGCTGATTAATTAATAAAAGTCGATTCGAATATTGAAAGAAGATAACAACGAATATCTTCTATATAGAAATATCATGGTAACAAAGCCCAGTACTACATTTTTCACTAATGAAACCGAAAGCTGATTCGTCCTTGAAAACCTCTCTAAAATTCTTATAATTAATAATTGAGTGTCTTCTGACTTCATCCTTTCCTCGAAATACTGATTATCACATGTTATAAATATATTATGTATACCTAACCAATTAATGAATTGTCATACTCATCCCCTTAAGCGATTTGTATTTTTTTTTAGAAAAAGTGGTTCTCCCGGATGCTTATCCAATCAATTGGTATTATAAATAACAATCTAAAACTCGTTCCATATTGCCAACAAAACAAAACGATATTCCGCCCAGACCAGTATTTCACGCTTTGGAGAGGGTTTGACAAACGAAAACAAAATCAAATAAACAAATTAAAAAATTATCATACGATCAATATTTAGATTATAGAGCTTACAAGTAAACAATAAACCGGGTGGTATCAACGAACTCGCTGCGCGTACATTTTTATTTTATTGGATCATTTATTTATTCGCGCTATTTTAATGTTATTATACAGATATAAAAAAAAGTTCAATAAACTCATTAATTATTCGCTTAATCAGGATTAACTAGTTGCTATGATTTGTATGCAAATGTAATATTGATTACCGTTTATCTCTATACATAATCTGCAGCCACAGTTGGATGAAATTTTTTAAACTTTTGCAACGCTAACGTTAAATTTTGTTTTATATGCATTGCGGTTGACCAACTTTGATATTTAAGATATCTACATCAAAATAACCTAACACCGGATGCACGCGCATATATAACACGTGTAATCGATATAATATCCGCTCATAAATTATCGATTATGTCGATATAATTTGTGATTTATATGTATACACCAATTTTCGATCAAAACACATATAAAGACATAAAAATGTTTATAAGAATTCCATAAGTTTAAGAAGAAGAAATACACGAAACACTTTACAGTTTTTGATTTTATTTCTTCTCTCTGCATATATTGAGGTTACTGGGGAATCTTGTTTGAAGTTTCATTTTGTGGTTTCGTTGCGTCTATGTATATTTATGTATATATATATATATATATATATATATATATATATATATATATATATATATATATATATATATATATATATATATATATATATATATATATATATATATATATGTATGTATACATGTTGCAATTTTTCATTTTCAGTCAATATACGCTATATATACAGTATGAAACATATGATCGTTGATTTCTCGCGTCATAACTCATAATATTATATGAAAATTGAAAATTATTAAAAATTATCGTTAATTATCTTGATGATTATTATTATTGTTAGATAGATAAGGAAAGTGGTTTTATGTTTTTATTTAGAAAATCTTGTTGTTGTTGATATAGCAAATCGATTTAAAGAAAATTATAGGAGGTTAAGAGTTTCACTTTTTAAGAAAATATTATACATTTCTATTGGCATGATATCATCATCACCGTAAAGTCGACAAGGTGCTGATTATATAGTTTAGGTAATAAATAAAATTATATGACAATGTGAGCGCATGTGAAACCAAATTGCAATCGGTTATGATACAATTTTGCAAACGATTCTAATTTAAATTTGCATACTAATTTGAACAGTTTCAAAATTATCATCTATTTCTTACCAACTTCAGAATTTCATAAAACAAAATTATTAAATTTATCCTCAATTAATTAGACCGTATCCGCTACAGTAGTATATAAACATATTAGAATCACAAAGAAACTTTTTTAGCAACAGTAATAAAATTATATTGTTAACAAAGAAAACTTTAAATTATATAGATTTCGAAATTAAAACAAATTTATGGTTGTTTCTAGACAAAAAAAAACAAAAACCAAAAAAAAAATCCCTCCATCAATCTCCCAAAGTCACGACGATATATTAAAATTGTCAATCAGGAAATTAATAAAATCGTAAAACTTTTAAACGCGATATGCTTTAATTCCACATGAAAATCGACCTCTTAAACTGTTGTACACAGCTAACATTAACACTTCTTGGTCACAATGAAACTGTTTCGCTAGACCTTTAGCAATTTATATATATTTTTTGTGCTTTTCGAATTTCTGCGAGTTGTGAAATGACAATACGTTAGCTAGTGCTAGTAAAAAAATATCAATCAAACTGTAATTATAACATAAAGGTGGCCTTCAATTAAGAATATAATAACAATTATAATCTAGATTTGTTACCTTTACTTTTCAAAGCGGTTTTTTTGTATACTCGTATTTCGATTAGATTGGGTGTGGTTGAAAAATTAAAAATCCAAACAGCGCACACGAATGCGGTGTACTTAGACGACGACTGTACATACGTATACATATATAAAATAATATCTTAATTATTTGTTCCCACAGAATGTTATTTGTCCAAGATCTCCAAGATTTTTTTTTTAATTGAATTTGATTAATGATGTATTTAAGGCATGGCGTTTAATTGGAATTATTAAATTCTTAGAAGTGTTCTTATAAACATTGTTGTTTAAGCAATGTCATGTAAACATATATATATACAACGATTTGATATGTGCTGAATATTTACAATTTTTACTTGAAAAAGTGAAAGATACATATTTTTAATCTAATTTTAAAGTTTAGAATGGAATTTTTTTTTTCTTATAATATGTATGTAGTTATATATAGTAGACGGGAACATGGGGTGACCTTATGTGGAGTGAATATGCAAATTATATAAAATTTGTTGAGCAATTCGATTTCAATTTTGTTTAAACTTATTTCATAATAGTAATGTATACGTACATAACTTACTTAAATTTATAAATCGTGTCTGAGTTTTACCTGTAAAAAAAATAAAAATTTGTAAAATTAGTAACAGTTTTAAATTTAATCATAAAATATTTAGACTATGTACGATGACGTATTTTCAAATGATGATTTTGAAAATGAAATTAAATATATTAAGTGTGTACAATTTACTTGTTTTATTAACTATTTTAATTATGACTTTCTCATTAACGTACATATATGCATATTATAAATAATAATAATAGTTTTATGAATATAAAATAAGTGATATATTGAATATTAATTAGACAAGTTTTCATTTTCTATATATTAAAGCATGTGCTTAAACCTACGATCGGCGTGCCGCGTATTTTATATAAATTTACTCGTATAACAACGCAAGATTGGAAAAAATTGAAAATGAAACTTTTTATTTTTCATTTTACTTTTTGAATATAATATGTCGTTTTTCGTTTTCTAGGTTATCATCTTATATATATATATGTGTATAATACAAACAAGATTTACTTTTAATACCGTTAAAAAACGATTGGTCTGATTACATTTTAATTGGATTGGCGCATCCTCTGCGCATTTAAGTCGAAGGTTATTGTGGCCCAATAAAATATTATAATTACGTATATGAATTGCTTATCGACATTGAACTTGAAAATCTGCACCTCAACACAATTTCATCATCATAGCTAAATAAATATAGCTATATACATACAGATTTCAAGAGATGAAAAAATATAAAATGTAAAGAGAAACACAAAAACTATAAAGATTCATTCATGAAGATTAAAAGTAGTTTGAATAGTTAAAAAGAAATTTTTTATTTTCGTCTATATATATATATACATACGTACATATGTATATACAAATTTGTGCATGAAAGTAGCATCGATCCGTAATAACAATTTCTTGATTTTGCATCACAATAGAGTGAGGTGACGATTTTTTTGGGTGATCGCATATTGAAATTGAAATTTATTAAATTTTGATGAATTTGGAACGCAGATACTTTAGCTTTCATTTCAAATGTGACATACTGACTATACATACAATATAGGCGATCACTTTAGTGAAAATATTTATTTCTTTGTGTATATATACGATTAATAATACAGCTGATTTGTATTAATCAAAGGTTTTATGTTAATTTAATGCGTTTTACGACATAAATGTGTATATATGATTTATTATGGTGAATAGATAGATTTTGTGGTGTAATGAAAAACTATCACTAATTTGTACAAGGCCATTTTATTGTGAAAATATAAATATATATATATAAGTTCGCTTTATGTACAAACAAAAACATATTTAACCAAATTATTTTGTTCAGAATTTCTTGTTCGGACACAATTTGATAATTCAAGCAACCGTGAATACTCATTAACATCACAACAATAAATTTTCTCAATCAGTTAAAACTTGACACCTTTATTAATCAATAATGTTATAAACAAATATTCATGATATGCTGTCAAAATTTATAAATACTCAATTAAAATCTCTTTCACAATTAAAACATTTTAAAATTTTAACTGATGGTATTTTAATACATTCAAAAAAGTCCGATACTTAAGTTCCTTTGACAAAAAAAATCTTGTTCGCATATAGCAAAATAATGGCAACACGAATTAAAAAAGATGATTTTCTGAATTACAAATGTGCCTTTTGTAAAAATGAACCCTCTTGTCTCTGATAATCTTCACATTAGATAAGATGTTCACGAATTATTAAATTATAGGTATGTACTACATACTTTTTTTAATTTATTTATAATACGAACCCGGAAGAATTTTCTCTTTTATTGCCAAATATTTTCTTAAATACAGAAACATAATAATATTAACTGTTAAATGAAAATTCGTATTATAAAATATTATTTCTATTCTTATTTGTTTGTAATTATTGCTTCCAATAAGGAAAACACAAAAAAATTTAATTTTTTTAAATGTTTTAATAAATTTGCTTTAAGTTTTAAAATAACGATTGAAATTAACAACAACAACAAAAATCTTAGTAGTCAATAAAATTTTTTTTGTTTTTTTCAGTAATGAAAGCATTAATTACAAAAATTGAAATAAAATAAAATTTTTATTACTTGAATTTTCATTAAAAAATTTTAAAATTACAAAATTTTATTTGGCATTAATGAGAATAAATTTATGCATATGTACACATATATCTAAAATGTATTCGCGACAAATAATATTCAATTAAAATGGAATAAAACAAAATCAAATAATTGTAATAAAAATTAATAATTAGTAAACGAAATCACGAAAGACTTAGGAATAAACTTCAATCGAATCATTACGATATTTCTACAATCAGGACAACATGGTAATTTCCTAGGCCCTTATTGTTAATTGCCTTTAATGCTTATATTTATCATTACCCTCATCATCATCGTTATTACAAAATCACTAAACTTAATCATTTTTAATTCATTTATCAATTTATTATCTTTGCCAGAATAATTTTTTTCAAAAAAAAATTTCCGTTTTTAATTCATTTTTGTTGACCGATTTTAATTCAGCCTTTTTGTATTGTAAAAAAGTCTATATAGAAAATGAATTGAACTCAGAACCATAAAGTATCTATACTTGGTTTACAGTCACGTTTAAGAGAATAAACTCCAGTTACAGTTGGGTAAAATTTTTATGATCTTTCAATTCAACGAAACTGTAAATTCAATATTCCGATAATTTAATACCCTTAAATCGGGTTCGTCACTTATGAAAGACTTCAATGTAAAAAACATGGAAATAAAACATTAAGTCTTAAAAAACTGTATCTTAATCGAACGTGTTTATTTATCATGTTTTAAATTATTAGTTGTACATTGGTTTTTGTCGGAGAATTTATATTTGAAAGATTTAATATTAATAGCCCAAATAAACAAACTCAGCAAAAAAACTAAAAGCGTTAAAATTGGCACCAACTTTCAAGATCGCGCACAAAATAAGTTGTTCCGCGCATAAAAAAAATTGTAAAAAGTGTATTATACAGCACAAAATTAGCCGTAGGATCGTAAAAAACCCATTTGTTTCTAAACGCCATTCACTTGATGTTTAATTAACTTGAATTCGGATTTAGCCAGTAAAATGTTAATATACATCTCATTAAAGCAAATTGTTTAGTAAATTCTCTTTCTTAGATCAATTAATCCTGTGTATACGGCACCCTTGTCAACACTTTATTTTTTTTTATCAGTTCGCTAATTTTAGAGTAGAGTAAAGTAGAGCGAATTGTTTAATGTATATAAAATAGTTAAGAATAACAAAAACGTTCTTATTTTTATATAAGTTAACATACAATTTCTAGATTATATTTCACTTTCGCTTTTATGTGTACAACACCGACAGTTATTTGTACTAAAGGTAAACCATATAGAACAATATAAAGATATATAATTCACAGACTGCAATTGGTGCCGTGTAACTGTTACAATTCAACCGTAATAATTTAATTAGGTTTATTACTATTATTATTTTTGTTAAATATATTTTAGTTTCGAATCACAAAAAACTACCAAAAACAACATAAAATCACAAGCCAATCATCACATAAAACTATTTATTTTTGTTTTACTATCTATAAATAAATAAAGTAAATTTCACCTTAACAATAAACATACATGTACGTAAAAAATAGAAAATTTCATACACTTATGTACATTAGTACATATTATTACTAGAGCATAGGAAATTTTTGTAATTATAACTAATGTAATTTTTATTTAATTAAATTTTTGTGTTTTATCATTTACCTGAATTAATTGTTATCAAACATATCGCTAGTAACCAAAGTATTCCTCTTGTAGATATCCCCATGGTCCTGTATTTTTTATTAATTTTTTAATTGTGTTATATATATTGTGTTATGTATATAGACAAAAATATCCTTTTTGTATAATAACAAAATCACTTCACACTTTAACAATTTTCACTTTATAAAATATATATTTCCAAATTTTGCATAAGATTTCTTTATAAAAAAATTTCACAAAAATATTGGCACATGAAATTTAGCACAAATTAAATCCTTTGCACATTTAATAAGATTCACACATAATTTTTATATTAAAAAGACGAGAGGTGACTATTTATAGAATTTTTTTTGTAATTAGTACATTTATAATACAGAAGGTACGAAGAAAAAAAAAGTTAAAGAAAATAGACTTAAATAGTTTAAAACTTTTTTTAATTTATTTTGTATTTGTATTTGTGTATATTTATAGAAAAAATTCACCGCTCTGTGCTACAAATAGTTATTTTTTTAAGTGCTACGCTTTAGAGCACTTTTCTTTAACTGATTTGTTATTAAGAAAAAGTAGAACTCAGAAGTTACACTTTACGAAAGAAATAAAAAAAACAAAAAAATTCAAATCAAAGTCTCTCCTCTCAATACACAAGACAACCATAAACATTTTTTTTATTAATTCAACAAACCAAAGTGAAATGTTTGCTTTTAACCCAATACCGCACCGCGTGCATAATAAATAGTTTTCTTAATAGTTTTACACGATTCGATGGTAAATGGTTAATTTTATCATTATTATTGTTAAAAAGTGATTATTTTATATTTGTATGTATGTTGTGAAAGTGGAGGGGTCACATGAATATGCCTGTGTAGAGGGGAATTTTGTTTTATAATCTTAAAGAAGTTGTATAAACGAAGCGAAATATGTATTTATAATGTATAGACGAATATGATTTTGGTGTGCTGTTTATTGTGTTTAGATGTTTGTCTAATAATTATGTGTATATAGAAAAAAAAATTTTGACAATGACACTATATGGTAATTTGGTGAATGATTCAATATTTGATTTTTTGATTTTATGTAATTTACACAAGCGGGTTAAATGTTGAGGTAGCTTCGGAAGAAAAAGTAACATAGAAAAACATAGTTTGTATAATAAATTTTGTATTATGATTACTTTACATGTGTAAATAGAATCGATTGAAATATTTGTTTGGCCTTGACAGTCAATTGGTCATTATAATAATTACACCTCCATACAAAATCTGGGAATTTCAATGTTGATTTTAACCCAACTTCAAATAAACCATATTGAAAAGTATACAGGGTTGGATAACTCGTTACTATTTGAGACTTTTTAAAATAAAACTTTTCATCCGGTCTTGTACGGAATATCGGATGAAAGAGATTCTTTACAGATTCCATAATGGTATTTTTTACTTGATCACATCTCTGTAGTATTGTAACATATTGGTATCGAAACAAAAAAATTGTTTCTCAGATTTTGTTTTTTTCACATTTTTCTTTCAACGAAAACTTAAATTCCACTTCAGATGTTTAAAATAGTTTTTATTTATATAAAATCCTTGTGTTAAAATGCAGATCGGATACACTTTTGTAAAAAATCTACCCAAGAAAAATTCACATATCAACATAAATCTCCAACCAAAAAAGTATGTAAATTGGAATATCATTTCACAAGTATTCGTGGAGGTTTGTAGATATGAATTAAAGGGTAGAAAGTATTGTAAAAATCTCCTGGACCACAAATGCTGGAATTTTCAATTTAGGTTATTTCACGTGATATATATTAAATGAAACGTTTTTTTATAAGCAATCCAGTGCTTCAAATTTTTTGATCAATTATGAAAATCATTAATTCAATATTAATTTGCTTGGCGTTTTTAGATTTAGAAATTAAATTAAGATTAAAATTCTAACGAGATACTATAAAAGTGCTTTTTCTAAAGTAAGTTCAATTGAATTATAAGAAATTTAAATTGCACGTTTTGACGGCTCTAATAAATTTACATTTTACAAAGAGTAATTGTCTTCTGATAATCTTGAGATATTTGTGAAGCAACCAAAAATTAACTTGGTTGTATATTTGTATATTTATTTGTATGATAAAGTCATGTGATTGATTCACACATCAGAATTTTTTATTTGAGGTTGCGTAATTTTTTGACATAAAAGAAGCGCACTTCTACACTTGCGGCTAGCTCACGCTCTATTGATGATAGTTTTTTAAAGAACCAATTGTGACAATTGCTTTTGAATGTTTTCTGTTCTCTTATAAAGAATGAAAGAATAAACATCGTTAAAGAACACCATATTAAAATGATTATTTCTTTAGAATGAAGTTTGATAAACCCTAATTTAGAAAAAGCTTATTGTTGACAACATCATCAATGACAATAAAATGTCAAATCGATGCAGAAAGTAACATCCAAACCCATAGTAGAGCCCAATTACTTTCACAAAAATTGTTTGCAAATATTTAGATTTCAACTGCAAACAAAAGACAATCCACAGAGTTGGCGAAGCCTAAATGGACCGCATCAACCTGACCTTTAGAATTAACAGATCCGTTTTAATAATTCTGAAAAAAATGGTGATGGTAGATTGACCCGAAAAGAATCCATTTTGCTAGTTCATTAACCCATCGCTTGCTTATAGTGGAAATAGATTACCTAGGTAACCAGCGGATCGAAAAGCTGCAGAAAATGAAATACACTTCAGGAAGTGTCCAAGGCTTCTTCCACTGATTTATTTTTATTTTTTGGTTTGACAAACAAATTTTTCCTGAGAAGCTAAAACTAAAACACAACTCGTATATAACCGCATGTATTTTTTGTGAGCTTTGTTTGATATATGATTTTAACTTCAAGTTACTTGAGTTGTTATTCGTAAACCAAGGATTCTATTTAAATTTAGGGACAAATTTATTAATGAGAACCAAGTTCAATTGTTGATCGAAGATGTTAAGTGATGAGTTAAATCAATAACTGACAGAATACTATTGCAGTTCAATTCAGCCAGAACGGTTAAATTGTGATTTGGAGACGATTTCTGGCGAAAGGGTCAATTCACTAATAAAACATCCATGAAGATACATTTTCCAAGGAATTCGTTAAAAACAATTCACCAAACAGCTTGAATCTGTTTTTTCATAACGAATAAAATTGCTGTGTTTCCCTAAATTTTTAAAGTCAAATTTTCAGTTATTTTATTATAGCTGGTGATTATAGCAATTATCAAAAATAATGTCAGTTTAGAATTTACCATTCTATTTGTCATCGCTGTTTTATGTTTGCTCGACAGAAATACAGCATAAGTTAATAATATAAGAATTGCAAGGCTTGAAATAAGAATTGTTAAAATAGAATTGAACCGCTAAATTAATGGCTTCAATAATTTATCGAAACCACATCTATTATTCTAGATTAGATTACCTGCCGAAACACAGAAAGAAATATGGGTTAATTTCCAAAACATTATTAACTGAATACACGCAAAGTTGCAAATTTTTTAATTTTTTAATTTTTTTGTATATTATTAGTTAGTTATTCTAAAACCTAACGTAACTCAATTCTAAATTTACATACGATGTAATGTTAAAAATCATTGATCAAAATTTTTAAATTTACAAATTTTTCTTAAATTTGAAAAATATTAAAATTTTTGTTCTACTTGTCAATTTTACACCGATCGCCAAACTAAATTTGACTACTTAGTTTAGAATGAAATTTTAGATGAAACGCTAGAGAAATATTTTTAATTAAATTAATTACTTTTGAAAATGTTGGCAGAATTCCTGGCCAGAAGATAAAATTTAAAAAAAAATTAAAAATTTTATTTAAACCATGAAATTTTTCAAATCGATTGTTTAATTTTCAACTACAATATACATTTTAAAAAATAGTTGAAATATGGGGTTTTTGAAAATTTAAAATTAAGGAAAGTCAGAATTTTTAAATTTTTGGACACTTTGAATTATTAAATTTAGTTAATTTGATTACGGATATTTTATAACTCCACCTATAGAATATTGAAATATATGGAAACTGTTGAAAGTTTTTGAATTATTTTTGATCTCAGCTTATAAAATGTTAAAAATGTTAAATCGGGACGAGCATAAAGTGTTGCATGGAGTTTTTATGAAACGGTACAAATGTAAAAAAACTTTTCAAATGTTGAATTGAAAATTTATTAAATTAATTTAAAATAAATTTAATAAAATAAATTGCTGAAGTGGTTTAATAAGAACGCCACTTTCAAATTTTTAATATTTTTAAATTTACACAAACAGCTGACCATAAGGCTCTAGTCTAACAAAAAAAATGCCGAAACAGTTAGAAATATAGACCCTGAAGTCTCCAATTCAACATTTAATTATAGGTATTTTGACATTTGCACCGTTCAATAAAAATTCCATAGAAACTTCATGCTGGTAAATTGCGTAAACAATTCAAAACTTACAATTTCAAATCAAAGTTTGAATTGCCAGCGTTAAATATCGATAATTGTGTGAAATCGAATTTTTCATATAGAATTATCGAATTTTATAATTACGATTCAAACAGAAAATAAAGTCTCATATTGAAATCAATTTAAGATGACTAACCAGTGGTATACTCGTAGGTGAACAATATTATGGTATAAACATTTATATGACAATAATAAAATCGATTTATATAATTTGCGATCGTACATTTACATAATCCAAAATCCAGCATAAGTTAATAATATAAGAATTGCAAGGCTTGAAATAAGAATTGTTAAAATAGAATTGAACCGCTAAATTAATGGCTTCAATAATTTATCGAAACCACATCTATTATTCTAGATTAGATTACCTGCCGAAACACAGAAAGAAATATGGGTTAATTTCCAAAACATTATTAACTGAATACACGCAAAGTTGCAAATTTTTTAATTTTTTAATTTTTTTGTATATTATTAGTTAGTTATTCTAAAACCTAACGTAACTCAATTCTAAATTTACATACGATGTAATGTTAAAAATCATTGATCAAAATTTTTAAATTTACAAATTTTTCTTAAATTTGAAAAATATTAAAATTTTTGTTCTACTTGTCAATTTTACACCGATCGCCAAACTAAATTTGACTACTTAGTTTAGAATGAAATTTTAGATGAAACGCTAGAGAAATATTTTTAATTAAATTAATTACTTTTGAAAATGTTGGCAGAATTCCTGGCCAGAAGATAAAATTTAAAAAAAAATTAAAAATTTTATTTAAACCATGAAATTTTTCAAATCGATTGTTTAATTTTCAACTACAATATACATTTTAAAAAATAGTTGAAATATGGGGTTTTTGAAAATTTAAAATTAAGGAAAGTCAGAATTTTTAAATTTTTGGACACTTTGAATTATTAAATTTAGTTAATTTGATTACGGATATTTTATAACTCCACCTATAGAATATTGAAATATATGGAAACTGTTGAAAGTTTTTGAATTATTTTTGATCTCAGCTTATAAAATGTTAAAAATGTTAAATCGGGACGAGCATAAAGTGTTGCATGGAGTTTTTATGAAACGGTACAAATGTAAAAAAACTTTTCAAATGTTGAATTGAAAATTTATTAAATTAATTTAAAATAAATTTAATAAAATAAATTGCTGAAGTGGTTTAATAAGAATGCCACTTTCAAATTTTTAATATTTTTAAATTTACACAAACAGCTGACCATAAGGCTCTAGTCTAACAAAAAAAATGCCGAAACAGTTAGAAATATAGACCCTGAAGTCTCCAATTCAACATTTAATTATAGGTATTTTGACATTTGCACCGTTCAATAAAAATTCCATAGAAACTTCATGCTGGTAAATTGCGTAAACAATTCAAAACTTACAATTTCAAATCAAAGTTTGAATTGCCAGCGTTAAATATCGATAATTGTGTGAAATCGAATTTTTCATATAGAATTATCGAATTTTATAATTACGATTCAAACAGAAAATAAAGTCTCATATTGAAATCAATTTAAGATGACTAACCAGTGGTATACTCGTAGGTGAACAATATTATGGTATAAACATTTATATGACAATAATAAAATCGATTTATATAATTTGCGATCGTACATTTACATAATCCAAAATCGCCATCAAAATAACAGAAATCGTGATATTAATTTAATGAGTTAACACTATAAATTGATTCAAATGTGACTTAAACTTATCATTTGTAAGTGACTGTAAGTTTTAGTTCGTGACGCAACAAGTGATTTTATTTATAAAGTTCAGTGAATAATAATAATTGTGCGTGTGCACACACTCGGTGATATTGATTTAAAGTCTCATATTACAATGAAATTAATATTGACAATAACACTATATGGTAATTTTTTATTAATGTATAAATGATTGAATAAATATTAAAGAGATTGTCTTGTAATTATGTACACACACACAAGTTCAGGAAAATAAAACGTTTATAATATATCGCATCATTTATTTATAATTATAGAGTACATCCACAAATCTTCTAAGTACTAATTAAGTAGAATGTTAGTATATTATGAATAGCTAAATTATGTGTGGCACCAAACCTTTCTAATTATAATGTTTTCTTAATGAATTGTAAAAGGTCCATATTGTATTTTCACTTTTCATATATCAACTCTAGAATTGTACGGTTACATGAAATATAGTTTAAAATCAGGTGTATATAGAATAATTTGCTATGGGCTTTCTCTTCATATTAATGTTGATTGATTTATTGAACCAAATTTGGAATAAATAATAAAAAAAGATTTTCAATTCAGTAATTTCCATAAATGATGTATTATACGGTTTAGTGATGACAAGGCAAGTGAATGCAATTTAAGTTCGCTCAATGAACTAAATATTAAAGGATTTATATATAGAATATACAAATTTTTATTATATTTTGCGATCCACAGTCCAATAATAATTTTATAAACTATGAAAATGATTGTTAATGGGCTGGATACAAAAAAACAATTTATTAGCATCATTCAAGCTGTTAATTTCTTGTGAATTTTAAATTTATAATGTTGGGAATTACCGCACACATTCACATTTTTCACAGTCATTTATTTAATATATGTTATAATGAATGTTAACACCATATCACTATATACTACTTGTTTATATGCATGATAAAAGATATCCGCCAGAGATCAAGGATATATAATTCTCACACAAATCATATCGTATTTATACCATTCACCTCCGATAAATGTAGAACAATTAAAAGTGAATTTTACATCTATATATACGAATACATTATTTTAAATTTATCGTTCAATTTTAATCCAGAAACTGTAATTATTCTGAAAACCTTGACAAACTCGCGGTTAGTATACATATATACATATATACATATGTGGTGCAACTATATAAATTTGTAGTAACAATATGGAACTAATTTTTTATAATATCTTAATGTACATATATTTGTTAACCCTATGTAGGATGACGGTTCAAAGTCGAAATGTTAAAGTAATTTTAAATATCCGGATCGGCGGCGCTATTTGGGTGGGAGATATATGATCTCAGCATAATTATGATATTATTTATATACATTCATTACATAATTAGAATCTAATGAACCAATAAACTATTTTGTTGTTGTTGTTAAATAATAAATTTTTATGTTTCGCTTTAAATATTACATTTATGTGTATAT
The DNA here is from genome assembly GCA_951394425.1 of Tipula unca. NCBI lineage: Eukaryota > Metazoa > Arthropoda > Insecta > Diptera > Tipulidae > Tipula > Tipula unca. The sequence continues at coordinate 220,632,215 of OX596381.1, forward strand.
CAATTCGTATAATTATACTTCCGCGTATTGAATTACGATACGTTTGAGAAACAAGCTTCGAGACACGTTTTTTTATGCTTTTAAAAGATAAAGAGATTTACAATTTGTTTTTTTTAACACGGATTATATCGTACATTGTTATCAAAAGTTACACTATGTTCAACTGGAATGCTTGGGACCTTCCCTTGACGCAACACTATTCTTTTTTCCATGACATTGTGACATTCTTCCGAATCAAATTTCAAGTTTAACTATATATATAGTCGTCAATACATAATCATTCAGGTATTGTAGGAAAAACTCCTTTTAAAATTGCTCGAGTTATTTCAACTTTCAATGTCGCTGTGGGCTTTCCATTATATGTACGTATGTACATATAAAAACGAGATTTTATCGTACAGGATTTTTATTCGTTGACTCAACCATATAGGAAATAATAAAACCACCAGCGCAATGAAAGTCAATGAAAAGTGAATGTGTTTTTCGACCTCTTCTTAAAGTATTTATCTAGATGGTATTTTCCAACTACATATACATAAATACAATATACATATGTATGATCCCTAGACAGCACATGAAGATCAACCAGTATATAAATCTGCGCAATATTTAATTATTTCGATTTACATGCGCGTCAATATCTAGGTCACCTTGGAATGATGAACTAAAGCCGAAGTAGAATTGTAACAATGTCAAGGAAGAGGAAAATTTTATTTATTTTATCGTCCACCTTGATTGCATATGCGCTTATATATATTAAAAAGGCATATGACTCATTCAAAAATTTTAACAAAATTATCGAAAAATTACAAAATAAAATTATTTCGATATCAATCGATGCATTTCGTAACGATATCGATTGAATTATACAAAAGAACATAAACAATTATTATGTATATCATCAAGATTGCGGTGTTATAAGATCACTAAAAAGGTTGGAATTTATATCCACCTAAATTCTAATCTCGGAAGTAGTATTACATAAAACTTTACAATGTATCGCATACATTATGCATTTTTATTTTATTTGTATATGTGATTGACAGTTAAAAAGATTAGACAGAACTGTTATTATTATTATTCGTTTGATTCATTGATTTATTTTAGTTTTTTTCTTGTAATAATGAAAGTAAATCAACTTGAAATTGAAAAGAAAACAAACAAAACAAACAAAAAAATGTTGGCGGCTTAATACACGACAAGTTGTATCGGCGGATTGCGACTGAAAGTGAAATTATTTTTGTTGTTGTCTTCACTTTAATTATTTATCTTAACTTCTGTAAATTAATTGCTTTTGCTGCAAATTAGCTATACCACCTTTTTAAAAGACGTTGAAATCTAATTGTCATCATACAATTTTTGACATGTCTAATATTGGTATATACGTTGATTGAAATCTTTTGAAGAAATGAATGTTGATTTAGCAAAATGAGTTAGATAACTCAAATAGGGTGGATTTAATTATCGAGATCGAACTCTATATGATTTGAGTCAATACGAAAATAATTTTTAGTTTGGTATTTAGCCTTCATGACAATTAAGTGTGAAATGTTTTTGTTTGTTTCTTAATTATCGCGGAAACTGTTTAAAGACCAAATGAATTTATTAACTTTTGTGTGCTTTGTGGTATAATTACAGGCGTGGACATTTTTTCATTTTTAATATACCAACTTGTTGAATTTTATCATGGTTGGGTATGAAATAGCCTGCATGTGGCCGTTTTCTATCACAGAATCCAAAAACCATTTTCGAGTTCAGATATACCCAAAATATCAATTTTTATCATTAACAGTTTTGAAAGAGCTCTGTACTATTCTAGTTGGGCATATTCCGAAACTTCATCCAAAAACCATTTCTAAAATCTCATTTATATTCAACATTTCATTGAATATGTGCATATAGTTTACAGACGCGACTGTAATGAAGGTGTACATAACTTTTGTGCCTGATTATAATAATGGTATACATACACAAAAAATCACATCAATTAGATAATCGTGACCAAATAAACGGTTGGCAGTTAATTTCTTTGATCCAAAATTCACAACATCTGCCATTTTTCACACTCTTCCCAATCCGAATTCAAATTCAGCAGTAATTTCTTTTAGTGTTTGAATTTGTAGGGACTTAAATAAAATAATAATTTTATTTCAACTACAATAAACATGTATGTACATATATATTTCATACATTAAATCAGAACAAATTAACTGTCCAATTTTACCTGCCTGCACCCTAACACATAATATTTTATTATAATCTATATTACTCAATAACACACAAACATAAATTATTCCGAACTACATAATTAGCAATACAATATCAAGTTTGAGATGTACTCGTATAAATTGCAATTGTCATTGTAATTATTTGTCTCGTTTTCTCTAGCGTTTCCAACGCAGTGAACGATCACATAATTTAATGTTATCCTTTTCATAAATATATAAATAAAATAAATAAATAATAATAAGAAAAATAATAAATAATAATGTTATTTTGGTATGGGTTTTATTAACTTTTAGCGGGAATCATATTTCTTGTATTAAAAAAAAAATAAAAATCAGAAGTTAATCAGCAGTCATTCAAAATAGAGTTAATTTTATAAATCTAAAATTTGTCAATTTTATTTACTATAAAAATAAAAATAATAAAATTATAAAAATAAATAGTTGGTGTTAAAAAGTTTTTTTTGGGGTCGACAACACCCACAACTATAAATTGTTTTGCGAAATAACGATCACGTCTTTTTAAACATGCAAATGATGATTTTGAAGCAATGTTCAGAATTATCGATTAAAACTTTTTAATTTTATCAAATTTTTTATTGAATTTTGAAAGTTTTCTAAAGTTCCTGGTCATTTCCGAATACCCACAATTTTTAAAATTATATTAAAATAATTGATTTGTGATTTTTATGACTCTTCCCAATCCAAATTAAAAAGTTTTATTTATTCTTGATCATGTAATACGTAGCTTCTCAAACATTAGTAGTGTTAATAATTCCATCATTTTTCAGACATAAGTGCCATAGTTTTATATTTTCATCCATTTTTTACAAAGCACTATACTTTCCACGCAAACTAGAACATAAAACCGTTGATTGATTTCAGGAATGTTGATATTTAGACCACATTCTTAACACTACAGCTTTTGATATTAAAGATACCAGCTAATCCAGCTAATTTTAAATTAAAAATACAATACAAAAATTTTACCGAAATTCGAAAACTATTGTCGATTTATTCGAATGTAAACAACTCATTTAAAGAAATTTAAGAAGTCTATACGATTTCTGAATTTCTAACCACTTTTAGGTTAATTAGACGTCAACGCTTTCGGTTTTACTACAAAACGGTTTTTAATACAAAAGCATCATCTCGCGTCTAAACATCGTTATAAAATCAATTGGAAAATATAGCTTTCAGTTGTTCAACATCTTGAAGTCTAACGGACAATTGAAAGTAGCAGTTGCTATACTACATAGGAGTTTCATTATTGTAGCATTAGTAAATACTTCGTTTTATTCATACCACCCGTATTCTATTTGTCATTGTAATGCAGTTTTAAAAGGCAATCCAACAGTTATTTTAGGGAATCTGTAACTTTTCCTCACACTTCCCAATCCGAATTTAACAGCCATTTCTTTTTGGATTTGAATTGTTTGGTGAAATAACGATCACATTTTTTTCAGAATTATCGATTTTGAAAGTTTTCTATAGTTTCTGGTCATTTTCGAATACCCACAATTTTCAAAATTCGATTTTTCATTGTGATCAAATTTGACGTATAAAACTCAGAATTTGAAATTTCAATTCAAACTTAGAAAATGATAATTTTTTTTTCATCCAGTTTATTAAATATAACTTAATTTTTGAAAATGTTGGGTATGTACTTTTAAAAATCTACGAACTTTATAAAATTTAATTTTAACCAAATTTTAACATTTTTATGGTTCTTGAACATCTCTAAATAGCATAAAATAAGATAGGACTTACATTGAATAAATAGGGATACGTTCCACACGTTCCACAAACCAAACAAATATCCAAATTAGGTAACAAAATTGCTCCTGGAATTAATAGATCTGCCAGTTTAGCTGCTTAGACAACAAAATTAGTTATAAAACATTGCGATGATTCCCAGATACCCAGAAATACAATTCCTCAGAATTTGAGAAAATGATTTTCTAATGAACTGCAAAGTTAAAGACCTTCTCGAATTAATTTTGCAGTGAGTAGGGAAGGTTCGTTATCTTCTACTTCATTGTTTTCTGGATCTTCGACTCGATGTAATAATATTAACATAAATCTTGTTCAATGTTCCAAAACCTTCGCCACTAATTTTGTGTGCTAAAGCAATAGTTTCAGTAGAAACTGTAAACGTTTGATTAGTTGCATTTCTCTTTACAATCCAGGCCAGACTGCTTTCGAGCAAGTATTTAAAATTTGTGGTCTTTTTTCACTTATTACCAGTAGTATGGTTTGTGCATTCTAATATCGAAACCTTTTTCCAAATATCGGTAACTGTAGTCAGTTGAACCAAAACTTCCAAGTTGAACCAAAATAAACTAGAAAGTGTGTTTTACATAATATTTTTTAAAAGTGACAATGCTGTCCTGATCTAATGACTGAATAATACTCATTGTATTAGGTGGAATCAGATGAGATGGAGCATTATATCAACTATTAATAAAAATTTAAAAGCGAGTGCATTTTGCTTCATATAACCTTCTACTTTTGGTACGAAACAATTATTTAACCATTCTATGAAAACAGCAGATGTCACCCAATCGTTTTTATTGGCCATTCAGTACACTGACAATTTTTTTTAATCTTTCCCTTTTAGTGCACGTCATCTTAGGGACCGTTTAGTGAGCAAGGGTTTAAGAATTCGATGTCCTAATGCATTGCTACAAAATAGAAATGTTACCCTATCTTTGGTTACTTTAAAGACACTTGCTTTTTTTCAGCCTTCTCGATGTATGTTATATAAATAACCCCAATGTCTTGTTCTTTTTTTTTTATTTGTAAAAAAATGCCATGTGCATTGTTTAACGTATATTAAAGTTCTGTACAATTTTTTTGTGTAATCGTATAAAAATATTTGTTAATGGTTGTAGTAATGAAACTAGTTATGTGTAGTACTAGTTAATAATTTTGATTTTCAGGGGGTGAGGATAACAATGTGTGAGTGTGTGCGTGTGTGTGTGTATGGGAGGTTCAAGGTTCTGTAATTTGCAGCTGTTAGACTCAGGAAGAGACGACTGTTACTCCTTTGAATGCTCATATTGTTACAATTTCTGAAAATAATGAATTTGAATTATCGCAATTTGGAAGAATATTAAATTTCAATAAGTTGATAGTTTTTAATTCGAATCAATATTATTTAGAGGTTGTTCAACCAATTTAAAAAATATAGAAATTTTGAAATGTTGTGGATGTTTTAAAAATTAAAATTTCAAGATACAATTAATAATTCTAAATTTAAAATTAATTTTAAAATTTCGTGTACCAAAATTAAGAAAATTTATTCAAATTCCAGCTAATTTTGAAATAAAAATAAAATTTTCAAAATTTTACCGAATTACGAAAACTATTATCAATTTATTCGATTGTGAATAACTAGGTTTCAAGAAGTTTTTAAATATTTCTGTTAGTAGTAAGGCGTTCATCTTGCTGAACCTCTAATTATTGAAGCAAATACATCACAATGATGCAATTGCTTGTAGTACCAACCATTTCGTTTTAGATTTTTTTTTTCTCCTTTTATTGTTTCCAGTATATTTTTGATTGGCGGTCAATTTTCTCGTGGAATAATGGCCAAGACAGCGCTTTTCAATTTGCTGAACAGGTTATCGTTTAATAAAATTGATCAGAGTATGACATCAAAGAAACTAGGAAGTTTAATTAGCGATAAGGTTTGAATTTAACTTCTGTCTCGCTGTTTATTTTATTTTTCAGGATGTAATGTTCGGTTTATTCCAATTTATTTCTCATATTTGGTTAAGTGCTTTCACTGTGTGTCTACATAACCGTGCGCAGTTAACATTAAACGGTCTAATAACGCTTCATAATCGCTTGGTGTTGATCATCAATTGTATTAATAAAAGAGTAATAAAATTTGACAAGCCAAGTAGGAAATCAACATTTTGCTTAGATTATATTGCGTTTAGCTATCGTGATATTTAGCAACAAATGTTGATTAGATAATTGTCATGTCATGTATGTATTTGAATAAATCAACAAATTTATAACCATATTTCGATATTTTCAAGTTCATAAATTTTAATTGCACATAAATTATTATAATTATAATTATTATAATATATGTATCTAATAATATGTAACTCATGTTATGTAAATATAAAAATTATATTTTATAATGATTTTGATGTGCGATTGCATTAAACCACATACTCATAACCAACATACGTGTATACGTAAAAAGGTATTACCATCGAACCAAAAACAATGTATATATACTCGTATATGAAACAGGTAATGATGTCTGCGCGCAAATAGATTTACATACAGTTTCATCATCGTATCGTACAGTCTTAATTATTTTAGAAAATTTATTATCTGGTTTATTATAATTTAGTACATATAAGACGCAAGAAAAAAATAAAACGTAGTTGTTGTTGTGGTAGATATTGCAAGTAATGTTAATTGGTAATCCAGTTTCATGTTTAATTTCCGTATGTCCGTTTTATTATCGTTTGTAATATGTACCATGTTGGAATTTCGTTATGTAAATGTCCCGATAAACATATTACGTATACGGGTAAAGTAAACTATTTCAATTTGATTACTTTCACTATATATAAATTAAAGTATGAAAATGAACTTCAGTACCATGATAATAGTATTACTGTCCAACAAACTTTTCAACCTCAGAATCAATTATTATAGATTTATTGTAATACAAATTACAAATCAACCGCATATAACAAGCGAAATGAAATTAAATTAGACAAATAAAAGACAATTTATATAGTATTTTCACTTTTGGCTTCCTTCCACTTATGTTCTGTTTGCATTCGAGTATATATACATATATACATACATAATCACATTATCCCACGGTTACATCGAAATAATTAAATTTATACAATTGTACAAAATCCATTCGAAAATTATACCGCAAAACAAGCAAGGTTAGTAATTAATTCACATTTGCAACCAATAACTAGCATACATACGACTAAGTATATATCCAAAAAACAAATTTTTAATAATTTAATTAAATGAAACCTTGCTATGTACTCGTACATATAATAAAGACTAAGATTAATTGAAGTATTTAGGTTTCATTTTAAACAATCACATAATACCAAACTATTATCTTAATTAAAAAAACAGCTTCTATCGAATACATATGTGTACGTATAATTATTATATTTTACCACCTACAGTATACATAGTATACACAGTTTGGCGATAAATTAGTTAAATTCTGTGGCTACCATTTATTGTATAGACTATATGCAGAAGGTTGAAATATATATAGAAATAACTAATTAGCTTGCAAATATTTACCTTTTATATTGATTTTATCGTGGCGTCACATCTCATTAACGGCTTAAATTTTTAGTCCAATTAAAGTATATTTCATTAATTATATGACGGAATTGGTCCAGGAATAGATTAGTTAATTACATATATAAATTGCATATAATTACATGTTTGTGGCTATCGCACGACCACATCTACTATATACATAAATCCGCCAAAACAAATCGTTGAGTAGCAATAATTCACATATAATTATGTTGAACAAATCGCGCGTATGGTACGTGCGCTGAATGTATATATAAAAACTCAATTAGATGAGATTATACAGTGATAGTATATAGCATATAAACTAGAGACGGATCTCTTAACTATACATATATATATATATATAATTAAGATGAATGTGTAACCTTCATGCCCATGAATTATAAATGTTTCGAGGTTGCAAATTTTGTAGTTGATTGAAAATTTCAAAATGGTTTAATTGAAGTTTCCGACATTTTATATACAATCAAATTTGTTGTATAGTTAGCCCGTCGTAAGGACACAATAAACCTTTTCACAACTACTACCACATTTCAGTTACACTAATTTAATGACTTTCTCCTCATAACTGTTAGAATTATTTAATCACGTCAATCACCTTTCTTGTAAAAGTGCAATCCAATGATTTAAACTGGAACAAATTTTTACCTGTCATCTCTAATATAGTTACATCTTCATATTTCACATGGTCTTTATTGAATCCGAAAGTACATATTTTCTAAACTCTATTGTTATATATGAAAAATTATAGATTTTCAAAATGATATAATTTCCCGTTGAATTTGATGTGATGCAGCAAAAACACCGCTTCAATGTGATGAAATTCAATACTAAGTAGGAAATTTAATTATGCTTGTGGTTATTATTATCGACCCTATATACATACGTACATATAAAGCGAAAGTATGTTGAATTTAAAAAAAACAAATGTATTCCGCGATTAATCATGCATTTTAAGCCATTACAAAATTAACCTTCACATACCTTTACATCAAGCGCTTCCCATTATAAGTATACATTATGTGTACCGTATATATACTTTAATCTAATTTAATTCACGCAAATGACCTTACCTAATCAAAATATTTAGACCGAATAATTTATAATCTAATTTGAAATAAATACTCAACTGGATTTTCAATTAAACATAATTACTCGTATGTTGTGTTGAATCAAAAAAAAAAAAAAAAATTAAAAAATAGGTTTATAATAAATAAATAAAATTGGTGCCATTAAAATTGACATTATAAAAATACGATCAAAATCAATTTATGTTATGTATGTATATCCACAAATTTACGATGTTGAGCAAAAATTCAATAAATGCATACATAATTATATAAATAATATAAATTAATAAAATATGTAAATTAATTTAAACGTATGTACGTATACGAATATATATTAAACATTTTCACGTGATTTTTGACTGCATTTGACTCCTGTAAATAGTCTATATATTCGATCAACATAATAGTTGTTTCCCACATGCGAGGAAGAAAGTTAAATATATTATCCATACTCTCTATAATTACAATTAATTTTACATACATATATACATACATACACATGTGAAAAGTAAATAAAATCTGTTTTATTTAAATTATATATGCATAATATTTAGTCTCTTATCTCAATCGGCGAACAAATCTTGTATTTGTATACGGCGTAATGAAAGAAAATATACAATTCCCAAGCAATTTTGCAATCTGTAATAACGATTGTATCATAAGTACATAACCTTATATCGATCGATTGAATTCTAAATTTGAAAAAAATGTATGTTTAATTTTCAAATTAGGATAATTAGTTCGTATATTTCCATCACCTTAACGGATTTTATTTCTTAAGTATTAACTTAACTGGCCTATATGAAGGATGAAGGCTCGTTATACTACCAAGCATCCATTGGCTAGGATACAAGTTATTTTCTTTGATTTTTAAATTTTCGATATATGTTTGAGAGCAATATATTCATGATTTATATTCCAAAAACGTTCTTAATACACATTTTCGGGGTTCAACATTTGAAAAAACACGTCTGCTTCTAGCAGGATATCTATTTTATTCGTGACGAAAATTTGTGGATCTGATAACTGTAATACCACTAACTGGTTTTGAATACTAATTGTGTTTTTTCGGTAACATTAGTTATGTTTGTTATAATATGAGCCTGTAAACTTAATTATATAATGTGTGTCAATACGTGAATATATAAGCCGAATATCGATATGGCAGATGGGCTTCGCTTAAGGTCTAGGCGTTGAACACATGGTTCAGATCAAAAGTGCTCAAATTAACTGGAGTTCTCCAGTGCGGGCTACTACATCTACGACGGCAGTTAATAGTTCCGTGGTCGGCGATGAATAGAGCGTATGCAAAACAGTTTGTGTTAGTTTACTCGTAGAGTTTACTTCTTTTGATGATACTGTAACTAAGGCTGGATATTACTCCGGCCCCAGCTACATAGAAGTTGTCCTAGACGTTGAACACCGCGGCATTAACCTGTAGCTCAGGTCGGTAGGGGTATATTGGTTGTGGGTTTTGGTGTCAACGTATAAGACCTAGATTAACCGCGTGTGTATGGCCAAAGCATACAAAGGGGGACAGGTTTGCGAGGAAAAATTCGGACCCACAAATACTTTGTGGAGCCCATGACGTGATCGACCATTGTCGTTCAATAGCGGCTTAGTGCCAAACCATTACCATGATGGGTAATGGAGGAGAAAAATAAAGAAAAGGAAACAGATTTGTGCGAGTGGTAGACGCTACGTCTGCCCACTCAGTGGTTAGTAAGTATTTATATATTGGTAACGCGTTGCCAGCAGAAGGGAAGACGAAGCGTACGCTATACTTTCTTCCGTCCCGTTAGAGACCACTGGCAGACCCGTCACCAATTGTGCCGTTTAAAGTTAGTAGATGAATGCTTAGTCTTTAAATCATATACTTACCGAAAATCTGCTTGTTTTAACCCAAAGAAAAAAAAAACTTGTATTTCGTTTTAATTTACTATTTTCCAATTATTTATTTTTAGTTTTTAATTTAATCCTCCGCCTAATTACAGCCCCAAAAGTCGAATCAAAATAAAAAACTCTCACAAGTAAGAAATTTTTGGTATTTATACCAATTTGGTGGGTTGATAGAGTGAGAGGGAAACAAAAGAAAACGCATAAAAATGCACTCTATCAAAAACCACTTGACACACATTATTTACTTGTGTTTTAAAAAAATTAATTTTTTACAAACGTTGCAAAAACGTTGTAAAAGAAATATATTGGTCACAATAACAATTTCATAACGTAAAGTTATTTTGTAATTGTTACCGATTTTACATGGGTATACATATTTCCATGAGTGAATAACACACTATGGATTATAGTATTTTCACAGGTGAATAACATACCATGAATTTGCTTTATTTACACAATATTTTTGTCAACAAAAAAAAGTGGAGGTATTGGCCTCAAAATTGTGTTTGTAGGTTAGATTGAATTGGACAGGGTGGTAACGGTTGTTGACAGGCGACCGTTACAGCGTGGGGAAAACCCAATCCCTGAGATGAAAAGAGATCTCGTGCTCTGTTGAATATGGAAAACAGATGACTATTTAGTAACAGGGTAGCCCAACGTGGCGGACGCCCCACGACCTGAGATAGTCTCAAAGCCGGGCCATTCTTACATCTAAACTGTTATAATTAATTAACCTAAGACAAGAATTTTTATTTTTATTTTCTTGTTTTTTTTAAATATAGCAATATTAATTTTCCAATATTATCATGAACGAATATTAAAAATAACTAAGTGTATGATCATTGATGTAAGAAACAAAATATTAATGAACATGAATACCAGAAATAACTATAATGAACATTTTCACCATAAAAATCTTTAAAAGAAAATAGATGGGAGGAAGCCAAGAGAAAAGATCGATTCATTCCATTTCATATCTTTATTTGTTATTTTCCCTTTCTCTTGATCTCCTTTACAAATTTCGTGGGCGTTTCTAATTCAACGTCTTTTGTTTCTCTTATCCTAATCACATGATGTGGTGATTATCAGAAAAAGAACTACTTATTTATAATATTCAATTAAAATTTTCTTAATTTTATATAACTTAATATTAACATTACACTGGATCTGACTTGTACATGAATGATCTAACGATTGATTAATTTCAAAATATGTGGATGCTGAACATTTTATGGCACCTGGCTGTAATGTTCCATTACCAGATTTTGTTTGAGTTTTGTTTGTTTCATCGTATCTGCTTTGCTGCTATTTTCATTGGGATATTTTATCACCTGACTCTGATGAAACCGAGGATGAAGAAGATGATTTTAATAGCGGTTGTTGTTGGTTTTGGGATTTTTGGCTTTACATATGGTTTTCTTGTTGGATCTCGATGACTTTTTCATTTTGATTATGTTGCTTGTCTATGATGTTTAATTGGACTGGCTGCTTCTGCTTGTGTGATAAATCAACTGCTTAGTTAACTTGTATCCTTTCAATGGCATCATTGGATAAATTTAGATTTTTACATTCTCCTCATCATCACTTTCATTGTTGAATTCATCTTGAATTGTTCATGTTTGTCTTCGATCAGTTCACTTCCTTCATCATTTTTTTTAACCTAACTAAATATTATGTTTATCGTTGGTAATAACACATATATATTTATTTGGTGTAAATACACTTTATTTTTAACTTATTATCGTTGATGTGAACAATTACGCTCCGTAATCTCGAATGATCAGTCTCGAACATGCTATTCACAATTCCATAAAATATCATAATTGTAGTATATGATCAGCGAAACTGCTGTTTATGTGTTAGTTTGAGTTACAGTGGTTGTATACATTACAGTAACCGTCATTGTTTTCTTTATATTTAACACTACTGATGCTAACGCATCGGACTGTTGGAGTTGTCAACTGCTTTGCTATTGTTGAAATCATTTCATCCGGTTCCGTTACGTACATTTTCTTCGTTAACTATGCGCCTTTAATATGCGCGTTTTAATATGCGCCTTTTAATATGCGCCTTTAATATGCCTCTTTTAATATGCGCCTTTTTAAAGGTGGCAACAAAAAAGAAAATACGCGGTAGCTTCAAATTAAACGCTCATGGATTGTATTCTTAGGATTTAATATAGTATTATCTCGAATTTCTTCTGGTTCAGTATTATCTCCAATCGTCATCAAATTAAGCGATTTTAAGCCACTCGATGTCATCATCTTCTTTGTTATCCTCTTCTTCCATATCAGCTTCATCTGATGTTCATCTGATGCTCGTCTATCTAATCTTCATCATCATCATTTATCCGTGTCATCTAAATTATTTATAATCCCTAATGATGAAACAGGTTTTTCATCTTGTTCATGCTTACGTTGGCGCCTAACCCCATGAAGACCACTATACAGTGCTCCCCACATGATCCGTATACTAGGATTTAACTATACTATATAAACTAACATTTATTAATTCTTGTTCTGATTACTAATATATATATTTTTAATTTATTAATCCTTTTTTTCAAATTTAATTTTAGAAAAATACATTTCTTTAGTATTTATTTTTTATAATTTTAATCTCATGCCAATTTCGGGATATTAATTTACTTTACCTTTAAAATTTTGATTTGAGAACGTATTTTAATTGTTTCATAATTATTGTATGTTTAAGAAAACCTTTTTTTTTTTTTTTTTTTTTTTAATAAATTTTATGGATTCATTTAACATTATGTTTCTCTGCACACAAGTTTAAGATAATATATGCATTCCACTATTTAAATGTAGGTATATTTAATTCATAATTTAATAATTTTGTAAAATTTTGGAAAAAAAAATTTATAATTTACAAAGAGTAAATGAAATTAATTTATGTAGATGAAACAAAATTTTTTTTTTTTGTTTACTAGGATCTAAACTTATTCTAGATTTCAAACTAAACTTAACTTAAGGCTTAGTTACTGGGGTTTCTATCCCCATATCCGATGGGATAGAGACGACCAGTCTTCACCTTACCATTACATTACCTGTTCACAATACTCTATAGGCATTGTAATGGTAAGCTGGAAAACGCGGAAAGCCGATATTTGCTTTTTATGACCGTTTGTGAAAATTACTTGAACGACTATGAAAACAGAGTTCTTTTGAGATGGTCTGCTTTCTCGGTCTTGTAGCGTCATCTTAGAGCCGGATATCCTTGGCATGGAAGATACCCAGGGTTTTCCCATCTTCACCAGACAACTCGAATGCGACGCCTCCCACTCGCCGGTGGATCTCTTTGCCAGCTTGGCAGAGTACCCTTGGGCCGCATTGCTCTGGGTAAAATTACGGACATAAACTTTTTGCCCTACTTCCAGCCTCCGATTTGCTGACCGCAGATTATATCTCCCAGCATTGTTTCGAGAAGCCTGTTGTAGATGAAACAACACGAGCTCCTTTGCCAATGCTAGGCGGTCAGCTTTCCCTTTTAGTTCATGAGTGCTTAAAGCACCCTCGCCCAAGGCTCGCAGTAATGCATACTGGGACCCGTGTTGAATCATGTGCTGACCAAACACTAGGTACGCCGGTGAAAAGGTAGTACCACTATGCACGGTATTACGTAATACCCCAGCAATCTGTGGTAGATACTGATCCCAAGTTTGGTGATCTTCTTCTACATATGCACGTACAGCGGCAAGAATTGAGCGGTTAACTCTCTCAGAAGCGTTGGATTGAGGTGAATACACTGGCGTGAACATGTGCTTCACCCCGTGCTTGGCTAACAAATCATGCAGTATCTATGCCTTGAATTGCTTGCCGTTATCTGAGAGAATTACCTCTGGCACTGAAAAGATAGGGATAACCTCCTGCTCTAGGTAGTCTACTACCTTTCTGGCTGTAGCTTCCCGAAGCGGTTTCAACAGTACGAAACGGGAGAAATGGTCTAGAACCACCAGGATGTGTGTGTTGCCTTTTTTTGATCTCGGGTAGGGACCTAGGAAATCAATGTAGAGTTTCTGGAAAGGCCTCTTAAACTCCCGATATTCACCCATTGGTGGCCGCAAAATGTGATTTACTGGCTTGGTTTGTTTGCATGTTTCACACTTGCGCACGAACTCCTTAGTGTCGCGTGCCAGTGTGGGCCAGAAAAACATTCTGCGGATGAACTCTATCATCTTCCCGGTCCCCATGTGAGATGCAGCTGGTGGCTCGTGTGCCTGTTCCAAGATCCGGGGAATCAAAACGCTCGGTATCCAGAGTTTCCAAACAGGGATATCTGTTTGGAGGTCTGGATCCCTTGATGGTTGATGTATCATGACCTTTCCATCAACTATTTTGAGATTACTCGGCCTTGGCTTCGTATTCTCAATTGTATCAATGAGGTCCAGGTAGTCTTTAGCCGTGAAGGCTTGTGATTGCAAGTCTACGTGTAGTGGTTGTTGATCAGCTGGCCTTATCACAGTTAGCTCTTGCGATTCGCGACAGTGCATCAGGTACCACATTCTGTGTCCCCTTGCGGTACTCAATCCGGAAATTATAACCCTGCAGCTTTAAACTCCAGCGAGCTAGTCGTCCAGATAAATCTGTTTGATTCATTAGCCACTGTAGACTTGCATGGTCAGTTATAACTACGAATTCATAACCCTCCACATAGGCTCGGAACTTTTTGATACACAGAACTGCTGCAAGACATTCAAGCTCCGTCACACTATAGTTCTTCTGAGCCCCATTCAGTTTATGTGAATAGAAAGCGATAGGGTGTTCTCCATCTTTATCGTCTTTCTGGAAGAGGACACCTCCTACCCCTGTCTTAGAAGCATCTACCTGAATGTAGAAGGTCCGTGAATAATCCGGGTGTCTTAGTACCGGAGCGCTAGTTAATAAGGCCTTGAGTTTATCAAATGCCTCTTGTGCCTGAGTCGTCCAGATCAGCCGCTTACTGGATTTAAGTAAGTCTGTGATAGGTGCAGAAATTGCCGAAAAGTTTGGGATAAACTTTCGGTACCAACCGCTCATCCCCAGGAAACGTCTAACCTGTTTGGCAGTTGTAGGGGTTGGAAATTCTTGAATTGCAGAGACTTTTGCCGGATCCACCTTTATACAACCTTGGCCCACCACATGCCCGAGATATCTTAGTTCTTTAAGGACAAACTTTGACTTCTCTACATTGATGGTTAGATTTGCCAGCCTTAACTGTGTTGCCACAATCTCCAGCAATTTCAGATGTTCATCAAACGAGGAAGAAGTGACCAATAGGTCATCTAGGTACACAAACACCTTGTCATGCAGTTCGTGTGGTATTACTCTATGCATAAGTCGGCACATAGTCTGCGCCGCATTACACAGACCGAAAGGCATGACGGTAAAATGGTACAGTGGCCTGCCTGGCACTGTAAACGCAGTCTTAGCTCGAGATGCGGCTTCCAAAGGAATTTGCCAAAAAGCATCTTTCAGGTCCAAGCTAGAGATATACTTGGTATTCTCTAGTCGGCCAAGCAACCCATCGATAATCGGTAAAGGATAGGCCTCCTTCACCGTTACTGCATTTAGCTTTCGCGCGTCCAGACATAACCTGACTTTTCCGTTACTCTTGGACACCACTGTTACCGGAGAACTCCATGGGCTGGATGATTCTTCAATCACTCCTAGAGCTAACATCCGATTCAGTTCTTGGTCCATTTCTTTTTGCTTTGCTGGTGATATGGCGTAGTAACGCTGCTTAACTGGTCTTGCTTCCCCTGTGTCAATCTCATGCTGTAGCAGGGTTGTTTTTCCCAACCCAAGGTGTACTGAGCTGGGAAATTTAGCTTTGACACAGTCAAGCATATGCTGCTGTGATTCTGTAAGATCATGTGGCTTCCCTATTTCAGACTCTGCCGGGTTGGGGTCTCTTTGTGGTTGAGAAACTGCCAACTCGGATACCGCTATGTGTAAACCAAAAATTTTCCAAAAGTCGGTTCCAAGATATAGCTCCTGGGACAGTGACGGCGCTATGTACAACCTGATATTTTTTCTTTTCCCTTGGAAAGTCACTGGTACCGTCAGGTATCCCAGGGTTTCTTCTGGTGTTCCACTAGCAGTGTGGACTCGAGTTTTGAAAGGCCGATATTCCCAACCGCACTCGCGAATGAATTTTTCACATCCCGATCCCAATACACTAATGTTGGCTCCGGAGTCTAGTAATCCCCTGACTACCTTACCTCCTAACCTCACTTCAGCATATGGCCGGTTGTCTGGATTAGAGTGGATAACTGACGAAATTAGTGATCGATACATAAGTCTGCGTCGACGAAAATATCTGATCATTCGAACTACCCGCCTGTTATCCGTTTGGCAAGAAGTTGAACGAAAAGACTTGGGAGGTAGCTTTAACGACGCCAACTCCGATACAATTCTGGATCGGTGTTGCTCGCTACCTCCTCGGTAGTGTGTGGAACGTTCTGACTCGGGCCCTTGCGTCCGAGATGAGACTCCCGTGGGTCTTTCATCTTCGCCCTCCAGTTTTCCAGTGGATTACAACCTGGACAGTCTGCCTTGAATAGGTTAGGAGCCCCACACCCAAACCAAATACTGAGGTGACGGGCCTCCTACAGTCTTTGAACGTGTGTGACCCGTCCCCACAGTTCCAACATTTCAATCGGGGAAATCTGCCAGATGATCTAGCCGGGTGGGTGTCTGCCTTACCTTGACTCCTAACCACCGGCTGACCCCGCGTGTTATTCCTTGGCTTGGCATACACTTCCTCAATTTGTGGAGACTGATCCCTAACGTCCCAATGCGCGTTTGGTGAGCCAAGGAGCTCCCCATCTAGCTCTTCTGGGTCTACATCATGACAATCTAGCTCCTGCACCTTGGCATACCGTGGATTAAAAGTCACATGACGTTTTGGCCCGGATCGATAACCGTCTGCTGATGGAATGTTTTGTGGCGGTTGGTTCAGGTTACTCTCTGGGTTATACCCGAACCTCTTCCACATTTCTTCCAAAGAGCTACACCTACGAATAAATGCAGGTAGCGTTTGGAAACTCCTCTCATCATGCAAAGCCATTTGCAACCCCGGTCGAATGTTCCGACGTATGATGGCGTACAGATTGCTCTCCGTAACTGGCCGCTCTGCCTGTAATGCAATCTTCTGCATTGCCTGGTAGAACTCCTGCACAGTTTCGCGTGGATGCCTCTGTTTTCGATTGTTCAGCATCCTACGCACGTCATCATCCGATATACTCGAAGCGAAACGCGTGATTAGATCCTGGCTTAGACGTTCCCATGTAATCCCTGGGTTACGGTCTACACAACTCCAGAACCAATCAAGGGCTTCATCTTCTAAGCACAGATCCAACGCTCCCACCAACTGACTACAAGGTATGCTGGATCTATTTGCGTACCACTCCACTCGGCAAAGAAAACGTTGAATTGTTAACTCACTGTGGACCCCTTGGAAGCGTATCTTCCACGTTTTTACTTCTTGGCGCAGCTTGGCATCTGACCAGCTATGGCCCTTATGTGATCGAGTTGAATCATACGGCATCTCCTCCCCTAGGTGGAATTGGTCCAACAGGTCCTCAAGTTGGTCTTCATCGCCAGGAGGTAATGGATTACCCAGCGAGTTATCCCGAACGAGGTCCCTGCTGGTCCCAACTGGGCCGTGAACTAACCTAGCTGTTGGTTCTTCTGGAGGTTGGGCTTGTCTCTGTCCAGGCAACTTTATCACTACTTCCTCCAACTGAGCTTGTGCTTGCTCCAATGTAAGCTTCCCCCGCTTCATGCTGGATGCCACCTGTCCACATACCTCTATGGCATTCCTTAGACCGGCTGACATCTCAAAAAACTTCGGGGTTTTACTGAGTCGGTTGGTTCGACCCTGGAGATGCACAAGCTTGGCCACCGCTCCAGGCAGCCAAACTCCAATCTCTCCCTTCTGCTGGATTTGCTGAACCACAAACTGCCGCAAATTCAGCAGTTTCTTGATGCAGGCTTCTATCTCGCGCTGTGGCTGCTTTTGAGCAGCCAGATGCGGTTTGATTGGAATGAGGAACGAATCTTCTCCCTCTTCCTCAAATTTACGCACCAGCGCCTCCTTTAGAGCTCCGGTTACCTCTAGGTTGGCTTTGTCTGCCAACCCTCGGACCTCGAACTCTATTCTAAGCTCCTCATCATCAAGCTTATCTACTCCAAACTCCATTCTGTGTAATTAATTTATAATATCTATTCTGATCTTAACAAAAAATTTAGTTAAGTGATTACGAAGTTGAACGACTATGGTCTCACGCCATGGTATGCAAACAAAAATATTGGGTCAAACGGGGAAAAGGAAAAGGTATGAAAAGGTTTGTTAATTTTAGTGAACTTGTTGTTATTCTACCAACCTCGCAATGGTTCTAAGCTACCCTTGAGCGATCTACATTGCTATGGTAAACAACTAGTACAAGTTCATAATTTTACCTAATGATGACCTGCATGCTTGTCCTCTTAGCCACAGTCAGCAATCTACTCCATCATGGAGGTTCTCAACCGTGAGAGTCACAATGACATGTTGTGCCTTAATCATTGGGAACGATAAACCGTCGTTTATCGTTAGGAATTCCCACAACACACGTTCATTGACCTATCGAGTTTATGTTCCCACTTGGAATCAAACACTCGTCCACTAGAGGAACCTAAGTGTAACAACCCGGTAGGCCATGACCTGGACGCAACTAAAACTACTTTTGGTGAACTTGCGAGACCCATCCCGAAGGATGCAAATTTGATATAAAAACTGAAGTGAAAATAAAACGCGGAATCTAACTACATATATGTTGGATGACTTTGGGAATTCATATTTTCGAACCAATTATAGGCAATTTGTGCTAATAAATATAACACCAAATTGACTTACAACTGAGGAAAAACTAACTCAGTGGCAACTCAGTGTTGTTATTACCAGGCTGTGAATGCTGCGGATGCCTTACTACAATGCCAGGTCATTAATACCCCGCGGGTAATGCTACTGGCATTGGCTCGGTTACGACCCATCACATACGCCCTCACCTGAATTTGAACACTGAGTTGAGGCGGTACCGGGTGAAAACGGTACCCCTACAAAACAATTATGGAAAATCACGGGCTAACACGAGAGAACTCGTGCCTTCCCGTGGAGCGGATAAATACCAGCTTAAGTTGGTAAAAGGTATTTAAAAAAACTTATTATTCGGATGGTTCTGAACCATCACCAATCCGATATTTGGGCGCCACTTTGTAACTAAGGCTGGATATTATTCCGGCCCCAGCTACATAGAAGTTGTCCTAGACGTTGAACACCGCGGCATTAACCTGTAGCTCAGGTCGGTAGGGGTATATTGGTTGTGGGTTTTGGTGTCAACGTATAAGACCTAGATTAACCGCGTGTGTATGGCCAAAGCATACAAAGGGGGACAGGTTTGCGAGGTAAAATTCGGACCCACAAATACTTTGTGGAGCCCATGACGTGATCGACCATTGTCGTTCAATAGCGGCTTAGTGCCAAACCATTAACATGATGGGTAATGGAGGAGAAAAATAAAGAAAAGAAAACAGATTTGTGCGAGTGGTAGACGCTACGTCTGCCCACTCAGTGGTTAGTAAGTATTTATATATTGGTAACGCGTTGCCAGCAGAAGGGAAGACGAAGCGTACGCTATACTTTCTTCCGTCCCGTTAGAGACCACTGGCAGACCCGTCACCAATTGTGCCGTTTAAAGTTAGTAGATGAATGCTTAGTCTTTAAATCATATACTTACCGAAAATCTGCTTGTTTTAACCCAAAGAAAAAAAAAACTTGTATTTCGTTTTAATTTACTATTTTCCAATTATTTATTTTTAGTTTTTAATTTAATCCTCCGCCTAATTACAGCCCCAAAAGTCGAATCAAAATAAATAACTCTCACAAGTAAGAAAATTTTTGGTATTTATACCAATTTGGTGGGTTGATAGAGTGAGAGGGAAACAAAAGAAAACGCATAAAAATGCACTCTATCAAAAACCACTTGACACACATTATTTACTTGTGTTTTAAAAAAATTAATTTTTTACAAACGTTGCAAAAACGTTGTAAAAGAAATATATTGGTCACAATAACAATTTCATAACGTAAAGTTATTTTGTAATTGTTACCGATTTTACATGGGTATGCATATTTCCATGAGTGAATAACACACTATGGATTATAGTATTTTCACAGGTGAATAACATACCATGAATTTGCTTTATTTACACAATATTTTTGTCAACAAAAAAAAGTGGAGGTATTGGCCTCAAAATTGTGTTTGTAGGTTAGATTGAATTGGACAGGGTGGTAACGGTTGTTGACAGGCGACCGTTACAATACGGTATTACAATTTTTCGGATGAAGCAACCGCACTTAAACAAAATTGGCATTGAACCTAAGCAATTATGGGTAAATGAATCAGTTGGTTAAAATTGTCCTATATTTGAAGTTTTATTAGGATTTTTAGATTAGAGAAGTGACCCATTGGAAATCTGTGAATCTGCGTGAAAACAATTTGTATCAAAACTGTTTTTCAAACACTTGGATGTAATTCGCCGGGACACTTGAACAATGGGTGTTGTTGTTTACAAAACACTCAAATGCCGAATTATTGTTAGTGATTACAAATGATTTAGCCGTATAGATATTGCATAGTTACCCTTTTTGCTGTATCACAGATTTCCAAGGTTTCACATCTATCTCTTATTTAAAAATCCTAATAAAGCTTCAAATGTTAGATGTTTTTGACCAACTGATTCATTTGGCCATAACTGCTTAGATTCACTGTTAATTTTGTTTTAACAAAATATGTACGAGCCACGGATCGCGTGCTTTAGCATTCGTTCCCAATGCACGAACCGTTAACTTGTAAACGGCTTTTGGTCAAAGTATGTTTGAATTATAGTGATGTGACAAACTGGAATCATTTTGTTATACAGATTACAAATTTGTCCCATGCAAATTCTTCCCGGCATAATTATTTTCCCTTATAGGAATATTTCGTGTAAGTGCGGTTCCTTCACTGGAAAGTAAGCCTTTGAGTATTTGTAACTTATGAACGCCAGTAATACTATAGCTATCATACACTGTTGTTATAGGTATAGATCATACTTATAATCACCAGACGACGGCTCAATGTTAATTTTTGGAAGGCTTGCATCTATATCATATATAGTAAAGTTACCGAGCAAGTGGTTAAAGCTGCGACGTTTGGATCGGGAGGTACCGGGTTCGATTCCAAACATCTATGTTGGAATGTATAGAACTCCAAGTGCAGTTACAGATGGGATACTGTTCTGCTTTCAAAGGACAATAAATCTACTAGAGGGGAACAGTCTCTAGTTAATGGTGTTAGTATTTATTTTAAAAAATAAAAATAAAAAAAATGGAGCCATATCATAACATACCTAACATATCTAATACTCCGAAATCACATAGGGTCTATCAATCATGTTGCTAGGGTTTCGTAGTTACTAGCATGATTGTGGTCGCACCATTACTATATAGTACAGTTATGCTGTTGCACAATACATATTTTATTTTCTGTATACACTTTTGTAATTTATCACTTGAGCGATCTTAAAAGGACATTTCGCACATAAATTTCCATATATGTACATGTAGTGCGACCAACACCCAGCTCCTCGTCGTGTATAGTACATATAGTATATATGTTGCGTTGTTCAATTATAATTCGAAGGTTTTGTTGTTAACTCTGTGTGCTTTTATATATATATGGTAGAACAAATCAAAATAGCTGAAAGGTTATAAAGGTCATTGGAATTTATTTTAAATGATCTCGATAAATTAGTTTTCTTGTAACTAAAAAAAAAAAAATAACAATTCTTTTTATATTTTTTGCTTTGCTTGTTGTTTTTTTTTTATTATTATTCGTATAATTTTAACTATTTTAAGTGAATTTATCGGATCACGATCTTTTAATGATATTTTTTTTACTATATATTACATAATTGTCTTATTTATTTAAAATTTGTATTTTTTTTTAGAGATAATAGAGCGATAAACAAATAACTAACCCTTCCCGAATAATTAT
The DNA here is from genome assembly GCA_951394425.1 of Tipula unca. Lineage (NCBI taxonomy): Eukaryota > Metazoa > Arthropoda > Insecta > Diptera > Tipulidae > Tipula > Tipula unca. The sequence goes on from OX596381.1 coordinate 220,654,819, forward strand.
ATGTATGTATATATATACATGTATTATTGTACAAATGTAATACACGAAATCGAATGAGAATTTAGGTTAGGTTATGCGTTTCTTTGTTTAAGTTCGACCTCCGATGGCACGAGCCAAACATGTATAACAATAACATCGTGGTAACAACACCATTAGCGGAATAAATAATTAAAAATATAATTCGCGCGGTTGTTATTATTGGATTGAGGCTGAATCTTAGAGATATACACGCATTTCTTTGTTTAGGTATATATATAACAAGGAGATTTATCCCAGCCATTATATACAATAATCGCATTATTGTATATATATACACCTTACCTAATCCTCCTGTTGATTGATTGACAATCAAAATGAAATCGCAAAAAAATTCAATCGCATTAAACTTGAAATAATTTACATTAATTAAACCAAACATTTGTAAATCAAAAATTTTTTTTGCAGTAATATGTTGTGAAAGGTAAAATACAAAAATTTTACTTGCAATTTTTGGGTTTTCATGTTATTGTATATAGATTAAGGTTGAATTTTGAAAACTTTGCGATATAATATGACTTTGAAATACAAAAATTATAACTTATTATTATGTATATATAGAAACTAGTAATTTGCCGCGTAATTTTTGACATTTCCAAACACACAAATTTGATTAATTGAATCAAACATTTTTGTGAGTGATATATACTTACTAGTTCGATCTATAATAAATATATACTATGAAAATTTCCGACATATTCTAATCTAAATACATATCAATTCTACCACCTATTTTTTTTTTTTTTGTCGTAATGCTGATGATTAATTTAGATAAAATTAGAATGTATTCCAATCAAATAAATCATTATTATATTACAACCGCGCGCGACCTTTAACCATATATATACCGCATGCATTACATTAAATAATTGATCCCCACATTGACTAGACACAAGAATTATAATTAAGATTTACATTACACCATAATTTGAGTTATAGCTGTTATAGTTGCAAAAAACTACATAAACATAAAATACGCGAAACTAATTAGACACACAGAACGTGATCGTACACAATACCTTTGTATATATACATAATTCTAACTTGTATAATGCGCAACGATCATTTAGTTATAATTTAAATAATTTTTTTTCTTATTTATTTCTAAGATATTTAATTAAAATAATATCGTTTTAAGGTGGATTTGGAAAATGTTTTTATGTAATTTATAGAATTATAGATCGATTATTTTGTACGTATGCATTAAAATAAATTTGAAAGTATTTATTTTCATCTATGGGTAATTGCGGTTTTTTGTGTATATACAAAAATTCGACTGAATAGGTGATGGGGGCGGTTGGATTTGTTGTTTTCTTTTAATTTGGATTTTTACGGCGAAATAAATTATAGATTTAATGTATGTGTTGTCTATATGCGCGCAAGCAAAATTTATATGTCCATTGTTTTGTATACATATATGTTAAATTATGCAGATAATTTTCAAATTTACCTTATTTGTCGTATTAATACGAGCATATAGGAAAGATCATGCGATTTTAATTCGATTTTAATTATTTCAATAAATTATTCATAAAACAAGATTGACCCTCAGCTCTGTAGTGGCGTAGTGTTATGGAAAGTTTTCGTATATATCGCCTATAATTGGAGGCCTTGTTTTGTTGTTATTAATTGTAACTTATGTTTACTTATACGGCCACTAAAAATACAAGATTTGTATATGAGCTGTACCTCACTCAAAGAGGCTCGTCGTCTAATAGAGTATTTGAATTGATAAAAATCATACAAAATCACTGAAATTTTAAATTTTCCACAAAATAATAAAATCCATAAGAGAATTGAGTTCCGGTCATTAAAAAAGATAGGATTTGGTCTACGCTATTCGAAAATGTGACTGAAATCCTATATCTTTCTAATATTGGGAATAAAATTTTTTATTAAAATCATTGAAAATTACGTTATTTTAAATTCAGTAAAACAGATAGGCGATTCAAAATTTAGAAAACACATAAATAAACCATCAATATCCTGCGATAGACGATATCCTATGCCAACGTAGAGCAAATGAACGTATATGCATACCAACAGTATAAGCAGTGCCGGATTATGGGTACTCCGGGCCCTAGGGCAAATATTAACTGAAGGGTTCCCTAAAAAAATTCTACAAAAAATCATGAACTTAAACATGTTCATCCAACATGCCGAATTTGTTTTTTATAAGTCTACTTGGCCTCCCAATTCCCTCGCAGTTTGCTTCGATTACATATCCGACTTAATTTGATTTCATTTTGCATCTTGGCTCTAATGGGATTTTAACTCGATACCTCCCGATCAAAATGTCACAGGTTTAACTGAACTCTTTGCTCGGTATAATTCGACTGATTGCCCAAATTTTATAATTCTTGTTAATTTCGATCGAAAATTAAAAGTTTGAAAAATTCCATTAGTTTACTTTGATAAATTGGAGATTTCCATGACCATATTGATCGTTAGAATCCTATACATACGTGATATTTGGATTCGAAATGTTTGGGATATTAAAATTTAATTCAGAAATTTAAATTCACTGTGAATTGGTATAGACTTCAAGAATTCTTATAGTTCTTCACAACTGAGTTAAAATATGAGTTTGTCAAAAACCGACACAGAATTGTGAACTTCAAATTTGATTTAGTATTTTGATTTTCAAAATTTCGGGATTTGAAAATTAAATTTATAAAAATTTCTATTTTTTTTAAACTTGTGATCAAATCGCCAACCACGTCTGAATCAAAAGTATACGTGATTTTTGTCGAAATTTGGAAAAAAAATTAAATTGACGAAGCTTTATGTATATAAATTTTATGTCGCCGGTTGAATTCTGAATAATTGTTGTGCGCGTAATCCGTATACCTTAGCTCACTAGAAAAAGATTTGAAAATATTTTTTGAAAGCGTGTTTCGTTTCGCACCTTTTCAATGAGCGTGTTATATAACTAGAATCCATCATATACTAACTGCCTGTAGCCTTATTGTCTATTATAATGATGATGTGTAATAAGATATTTAATTTAAACCAACAAAACTGGCAAAAGATTGAGTTTGGCTACCTTGATAAAAATGACTCTCTAAATCTAATCTTTAAAAAACAAAATCAACTAAAAATTAAAGAAATTATTAGCGGCACTGCCAAAAGTTGCAATGGCGTAGTAGAAACGTGTAAGAATAAATGAAAAACCAATATTGCGTTGGAATAAATGAAACAAGTTTTCTAATCAAAGAAATATACATATGGCCAGATTCCGAGCGTCAACTTACGAATGTGTTCATTTATGTTTATCAAGAAACACCACAAGATATTTATATTTGTCAAAAAATTTCAATGATATCATTGGAAAATTGCAAGATAGTTAAATCACAATTTAATAAAAATGGGGAGTGAAATACAATAATTTTGGTTTTACTCAGATTAACTGATATTTTGTTGCAAAAAAAACAATCCATAGTGGAAGGAAACTATTTTTCATCATGGCCTGCGAGCAATTTTTAGATTTATAAAAAATTGCAGTACACGTTTAAAGCCCGGTCTATGTTGAGGAGACTGGAAATGGCATAGGTCTAGTAGCAGAGATATTCGTAACAATCATGCCATGACTGAGTAAGGTAGATTTATAGTTTGAAACTAGTTTCGTGTCTTTGTTAACGGGTATATTCTAATCTCCAACAACAGTAGAATCTTAAGTAGCCTTATTACTACAAAGCAAATGCTCTAAAAAATCAAAATCGGAGCCCGGTTGTCTGTAAATCCTACATGATTAAAATCCAAAAGTCGACGCAAATGTATTGAAATAGCAAAGTGACATTATAAGTACTTTTGGCTCTGAAATGTATATCTTCTCTGATGAAGTTAGCAACCCCACCACTTGATCGGTCATCTCTACTAGAGAAGAGATATCAAAACTTTGCTATTTTTATAGAGAATATATTTGAAAGTTTAAAGTTATTTTAAGTTTAAAGTTTAAAGTTATTACTATATTGACACTTTACCCACAGATCTTCATTTGATATTTATAACGGAAATATTTGTTGAAAGTTCATCAAAATGCCAACATTTTCATGTTTCATCATCAAACTTACTTAAATCATTCATACCACATCTATTAAATTGAAGAATATTTAAATGTTTAGAATATGAAACAGTATTTACGGAAATTTGTAAAATCTTCAAAATTGTTAAATTTCGAGTAATTGGAGAATTGGAATAAATTGGAAAAATGCTCTTAAATTAAAAAACAATTCCGCCATAAATTGGAGATACATATACATGAGGGTTTAGTATTCAAATTTTCAAAATTCAACAAATCTAATTTTATAATATGAATCATACGTGAAAATAAGTTTCAAAATTTCACGAACTTAAAATTTAATTAAAAAATGTAAAAGCTTTAAAAAATGTTGGTTTCTCAAAATCAAGTTAATAACTATTTCGAGTTACAATTAAGATTTACAAACGTCAAATTTCCACCTTGTAAAATTCACAATGTCTCAAAATTTACAAATTTAATTTTTCTTTAACTTGTCATGCCACGAGATCAGCCGGAATCATAAGTACGTTTTCATCTTCATGATTACCTAAGTACGACACATAAATGCTCGTTACGTATACCATTTTTTTAAAGTATTTAAAACTGCATTAGATAGGTACTTTGTTCATGTTTGTTTCATAAGCAATTTTATTACATTCATATATTGTGTATTAATAACTTTTAATCACAATTTTTGTTAATTTTGAGAATAAACCGAGCAATGTGGCCCGGATCCCTTTCGAGCATACTATAAAATGGCCCGGAGTGGAAGTCTGTTCGTGTAAATCGCTCTATAAATGAAACCTTGAGAATTAAAGCGATTGGTATTATATTTTAGAGCTTAGAAAAAAATGAAACATAAATATTGGGATACTCATAATTTACATTTACATATTTCAGAATCAAGACCAAGTTGAAATTAAGCTTCTAATTTAAAGTATTCGTATATACTCCATATTTTAAAAGAAATTAATTCCAAGTTACTTTTAGTCATTATAATTAACTAACGCATTTAAATGTCATAATTAAACGGTTAATAAGATTCTAAGCTCTTTAACAATCAAATTATGACAGCACGATTCCAATGTCACGACAATCCTTGGTACAGTTTCTTCAACCAAAACCAAAATAACTCCCTTACGGTCAAGAAACTGGATTCTACGTATGTACGTGTATTTTCCCAACGATCATTTCTTTCATAACCAGTAATTTTAGGTGCAAGCTTTACTATATGGTAATCACCACGCATATTATAAAATTTTGTAAATTTCATATAGTTTAAGGGTATATCGATAATTGACTTTATGTATTAATAAATGATATAGTGGCCTCCAAGGTTGTTCCATATATACTATACTCGTATAATATTAAATCCATCGGAAATATACTTGAAATTTAAAACACTTTCTAAAATAATTTATTAATTTTATTATTCATGTAGTGTAATTGTAACATTATACAATTGAATTTTAAATTAGTGCACGATATCAAATCCGGATATCGTATATAGTATACTCGCAGTATATATGTTAGATAATTTAATTGTGACGCCTGGTTAGATAAACTCTCCAAATCGAATTATTTAGTTTTATTTCAAATAATTTGTCGCACTAATCTATTTAATTACAAATGTTTGAAGTGTATATACATAATTGTATTACACACATTTTTTTTTGGATTGAATTATCTAATGTATATTGGTTAATGTATATTTATAAAGGTACGCGTGCGTCTAGTGAGGTGGAAAGCTTGTACACAATCGTTTATTATTTAAATTTTTTCCGCCAATACCACAATTATCAAGGATATGTATGATGCATTATACTATACTGTGGCGACATGCATGTAATAAATGATCTTCGCGGTATGTACAAGTCATCCTCAAATTAAGAAGGAACTGAAAGTTAAATCCGCTTGTTGTTGTCCATACACAAAATATTCATGTTACAATCAAGGATAACATGAGATAAATAATTTATCAATTTAAATTTATCATGCGCACAATTTTATGGTTTAAAATTTATGAAACGAGTACATAAAATAATTGATCTCAACAGGGTTTTAAATTTATCTTTAGGATAATGATATATGAATTTAAGTCTAATTTAGTAATGTAAAGTATATGTGCGTACGAGTATAAACGCTTCATCGCAAATTTATATAAATTATAGATTATAGATTTAAGAAAGTATATGTATTAAACCTAAGCGTAGCCTAAGGTATTAATTTTATCTATACCACGGATTATCTAATAAAAATCTATACAATTTTGCTTCCAGCAAAATACTCAAAAAATCCAATTTAATCGTGGAATCTTTATCATTCTAAAGAATATTTCTTGCAATTTATTTTTTGAAGATTATTTCTTTCAAATGTTGGACACAACTGCGATTAATATGGTTTCCAATACCTCAAGTGTAGCTGGTTTAAAGGTGTGATATCAAACGATCTTGGTGGCTTGTACATAATTTCTCAATAAGAATAATGTTTTACGCGCCGTCTTGTTGGAACCAACCGTCATCGAGATCACGGGTTTCAATTTCAGGCAGCATATAACCCGTTATCATGGCGCGATAACGGGTGCCATTTACAGTTAGGTTTTAGCTGTCCACATTTTTGAAGAAATATGAACCGATAATTCGACCGGCCCATAAACCACACCAAACCGTTGTTTTCTCTGGATGTAATAACAGCTCTTGAAACTCTTCGGGTGGCTTTTCAGCTGTTCAAGAGCCCAAACACTGAAACGGTGACGCACAAAAAGGTCAGTCGGATTGAATGTTTGCACGTGTTGGATTTTATAGTGTTTTAAACCAACATCCTTACGTAAAATACCCCAAGTTGTTGCATACGGTAAGTCGAGTATACTCTCATCTACTGCCGCAATATATTCTTCACTACGAGCTGGACGTTGTCTATTTGGTCGCGTATTGAACAATTGAAAAATGAATCACTCTTTACAGGATTTTTCGATTTACTATCAAGTTTAAATGAAATCTGAAAATATTTACGATTTGAAACCTATTGAACCATTTAATTTCGAGATTTTTATTCACTTTATAAATCGAAAGTACAAGTAAACCTATAAATTCGATTTAGCTCAACTTATATATCAGCTCATAAATATTTTGAAGGGTAATTAGCAACACTGTATCCTTGACGTTTGTACACATGTTATAGATAAGCTTTGTTTTGAGGTGCTGGGTCCGTTTTTCTAATTAATATGGTATATGTGTGTGTGGCCTTTTGTATATACGTTGTATAATCAACTATAGTTCACACTATATTTGTAAATAGATTTCACTCCTAATAAAATGTAAAAAGTTTGATCTCTCGAACTATACAACTCACCACTTATGTACAACTATATAGACCTTAAACATAAAGAATTACCCAATAATATTTATTAATTGGATTAAAATTAGTTTTTCAATTTCTTTACCATATTTTCTTGACGTTTTGACACATTTTAATTTAGAATCACGATCTCCACACCCCCATCAAATATTCATAAAGTGCGCGCATATTCGACGGCTTTAAATTGAAACAAATAAACGTAAAATGAAAAATTGTAGCGCTTAATGTTGACCTCAATTTAATTGTCTCATATAGTACAAAATATTGTTTAAATTTGTATATTAAGTGAGTTTATGAAAAATTATCAACGTCGCAAGAGAGTGGGACGCTGGGTATAGTCTTAGGTGTCCGTGTAAATTCAAAAAAAACGATCGAATAATTTTAATGATTTTGAAATAGCTTTGATTTGTATAATTATACGTTAATTTTTGATTTAATGTTTTCAATTATTATGATGCTTAATCGGAATATACATTTGCTGTTTCCGGTCAAAAATTGATTTATATTTGGAAAACAGAATGCGGAAATAGACGATAATTAATATATGAAAGGGAATGTGATCATTTATCTTATTGAATGCGTATTTAGCCTCAAACAATTAAATCTCTCATAAATCACAATTTGAACGATATTTGTTCGAAAATAATAAAGTTTGATTGTGTGTATGAATGAATGAAAGAGTTTCGATGTCCATTTTTTCGTCAATCTATATTGTTTAGCGTTTTTGGTATTATCATTAATGTCGTAAAACATAATGTAGGTACGTATACTACAGCATATAGAAGTCACGATATGTTTTGAAGTATGGTTCTTTCATATTATCATGAAAGTTGCAAAATAAAATATTTATTTCGTTTAATTTGAATCTGATGAAACACGCATACGATTTTTTAAATTAAAGATGAAAATAAATCATGTCAATGCTTCTGACACTTTGATATAATAATAATAACAGTGTTAAAGGCCATTACTGGCCCCTTACTGAATCAACAATCTGGCTCCAACGGTTTCGATCCTGAGCTTGGTCTTCATACTGTCTTAGACAATCTGAAGAGGCCAAGTCGTTCTCTACATCGTGGAGCCATCGTCGCCTGCAACGACCTCTGCGCCTACCATATCGTGGCTCTCCTTTCAGAGATCGCTGCACAATTCGTTCCGGATCAGCACGCAGAACGTGACCGAGCCAGCGTACTCGCTGAGATCTAACTTCATGTACAATATCGGGGATCTTCGACACTTTGATATACATCTTTGTTAATTGCTTATCCATGAAGAATCAAATTTTTACCTATTAATAGTTTTTTAGTGTTTGTGGTAACAAGGGGCAATTCAAACGCTTAATGGCGACTCGTTCACATAAAATCGTTAATTCAAATTTTCATTTAATCAAATAAATAATTTACGCCTGAGTAGGCCACAGAACAAATTGTTTTCAAATTAAACAATCGCATTCGTGTATTTTAAAAATTTTCAGTTTTAATTCATTTCGAATTTTAGTAAATTGACTGTTAGTGTGGTATGCTGAACATTCTCACATTGTGCTGTTCCCAGCCATGTAGAATTCATCTAGTTGGCGAGAAATCTAGAATGTATTTTATTTGGTTATTTCGGTAAACGGCGTGACATAAATATTCATGGCAACAAAATAAATTCTATCAGAATGCACCGAGTAGACCTTGGATATTCGTATTGGTAAGTATTAATAAAATCTACCCATATAGTGTTTAGCCAATATTGCATAAGCATACACAGTTTTCACACTAATGAAGTTGTGAACAAACAATTAAATAGATGTAGATTGAAACACCAAATTTTATTTATCTGACCAACCATTAAACTAAATGCGTAAAGTTAAATCTGCAGTGGTGTTCAACTTGCTAGTTTTAAGTCGAATTTATACGAATTAATTATTGGACATCTTACTATTGATTGGCAAATTAAAACCATAGGTATTATTATTGTAGTCACTGTATAAATAAAAAACAAGAAATCTCAGTAAAATTTAACAACATGTGCGTCTTGTTGTAGAATAATTGTGTTTACTCGCACGAATCGCAATCTATACAGAAACCGATAATCATAAGAGCAGCCGCATTGGTTTTGTCTATAGTCCATGGCCGACGAATTACATTGTTGTCATGATGTAGCAGTTTGATAGGACGATGTTTACGGTAATTTCGGTATGATACAGTACAGTTGCCGTATTTAATTATATTGTATTACATTTTCAAAATATTGTATTTAAATTTGATAAGATGATTCAAAATGTTAAAACAAAATACGATTTAAGAACAACAAAATACCATTTAGAAATTTAATAAGATCACAGAAATTCATATTAACTTCAGAGTTGAACAAATAAATTTGATTAAAACACAACATATTTCCAACATTTACCAGTTTCAACAAATTTGATAAAAAAAATGTAAAGAAAAATTGATTGAGCTCTACGGAATACCCATTTGAAATTCATCCAAAATTGTAATGTCATTAAAATTGTAAAATTTTCACTAGATTTATTGAATTTAATATAGTTTTAAAAAATTTTAATAAATTTCAGAAAATATTATAATTTTAGGGACAAATACCTAAACGATATAATTTTCAAATTTTCAGGACGCTTCAAATTTAAAAAATATCATAAAGAATTTAGTGCTCAAATTTTATTTATATTGAAAATTTTAAAATCAAAACTCGTATTTCAAGATTTGAACAGAACTATTCTATAATTTAGAACTGAACTTAATTCTATAATTTAGTTAAGTTCAATGGATTTATTAAAATAACTGAATTTTATACGATTTCAGAAAATTACAAACAAAATTTCAGGATTTCATGAAATTTAAAAAAATTGTTTTATCTAAAAACTTTCTGATTTTATAAATCGTGTTTAAATTTAAGAATTGTTTGAGCAAATTTTATTTGTAGTGAGAATTTTAAAAAAATTTCTAAACTTAAGATTATTTCATCGAAATTCTAAAATTTGAACAATTGTTTTAATTTAAAAGTTTCTGTGTTTGATAAAATATATTTCCTAATTCAGAACTTGTTAAAAAAGCAATTTAAATTCCGAAGTATTAAATTAGCAGACGAACATTGTTGTTCCATAATAATTATATATGTAGATAATCTATATGACTGGTTAAAATATATCGGAAGTTAATCTTCCTTGAAATTATAAAAAATGTTTTGCATTACACTGACCTTTTTGTTGGTGACGTGCCAACTTCCAACCCAGCAACAAACAATATTTGCAGTTCATTCAGTCCATAATTATATACAGGCAATTATTTCATTCGTTATAAAATCAGTACTTACCTAATTTTCAGCTAAATCAAACTCCTCAATTTATCTAGGGTCCTTTAAACAGTAAGAATCGAACCGATGAATTGATCACTGTGATAGTACTATGCATAAACAGTTAAACGCTTTTTATAATATAAATATATACATATGTATGTACCATAGTAATGTTCACAAATTTCAGAAACATTCAAATTCGGCATGTAAAATTATCGTAATTCAATTGAAATCGAAATTCTATAAAACGATTTGACGAATTATACGAATTATTTGAAAATTATACGAAAAACGAATTAAACAAATTTTGTAAAAGTCGAACTAAAATTTGACTTATTTCTTTTACAAAAATCTTTGAAAAACTCTAAAATACTAGAAAAATTTCAGATTTGCTAAATTTTAACATTTTAAAATTTTTTAAATTAAACAAATTTTTAAAATTTAAAGTTAATATTTAAATGTTGAATTATGTATGTATATATGTAAAATTCCATTTAAAAATGTTGATTCGATTTTAAAAATTCGGCATTTTTAAATTTAGCAACCGTGGCGGAAACAAAACAAATATTTTTAAAATTAAATATCTGATCAACTACATCGATTTTGAAGTTGTATTGAAATTTCAATTTAGAGATTGGTTTGCTACAAATTCACATCAATTTTTATATGACAATTCGCTTTAAATTTTACATGTTAGTATTTAAAAAACATCTGATTATAGAAATTTATGGCAAATCTTAGATATACAATGGATATATGTAAATTTGGTAAACCAAACTTATTGAAGTATGTAATGCCCCATGTGTGCCAAATTCCAGGAATTTGTTGGGTTTGCTCATCTCGGCTTGGGAGGTTCTTTAATAGCACACAAAAGAAAATTGGGTCTCACAAAAACTGATCCTGGATTCTTGTTCAGCTCAACTTCACTCACACCAATAAAATAATTTGATTTTCTTATTTAAAAACTCATTATAGGTTTGTATTCAATTTAAAAAAAAAAATAATAATAATAATGGATGTACTAAACAGTACATTATAAACTTAAATAATTACATAGCTAAATTATGTTAATTCAATTTTTAGATAATTTTAGTTAAATTTAAGAAAAACTAAACCTAGAATTTAATTATAATAAATAAATAAAGAAAATTTAAATGCTGAATTCAAATACAAATCTTAATAGATTGTGGTTTAACAGTAGGAAAGAATAAGAACAATAAATAATTATAATTTACATATATATTTAATTAATTAATAATTTAGATATACCTATATAGGCCAGGTATCAATAATGCAGCAGAGAATGCGACAACAAAACGAGCGTATATAATTTGTTTTTGGAACCAAAACAAAAGAGGTTGTATATATGTAATTTAAAATTAGCTCACCTGAATTTCCAGTACGAAGAGCGCTCCTGGTAATAGAAATCCGGTTGATTTGCTTCTGAAACAAAGAAAAAAAAAAAAACACCCTCCTGTTTGGCTCAAAAAAAAACTAAGAAAAAGCACTTCACAGAATCACCAACATTTTATAGTAACACCTGGTCTCATATGTACACTAATACACTAATAAAATAAAATTTGTAATAATAATAAAAAAAAAACACTTTTTTTTTTTTTACTTTTACTTTCTACAGCGGAACTAAACTAAACCGTGATGTAAAATTACCGGAATACGCGTATATATATTCACGAGGAATTTTGTATTCCAACGTCCGATACGATTTTGTTGCTACATATGTATATTTTAATCCGGTGCGGTATTTTATGTTAACGGAAGGTCAGGTCACTCATAACCGGAATCCAATCAATTTACCACTATATTCCAATTGTTGGTTGATCTTGCGGTAATTTCAAAATTTCCAACTGAATTTAATTGAAATTTACCGGGCGACGTTAGGCGTATGCGATCTGTACAATAGCAAAAAAAATATGACGAAAGTTTATTTCGCGCGCTTTTCAATTGTTGTATATGAGTCAACCTTACCTATTCCGCTATGTAAGTACGAGTATATATAAAAAGTAAACAATACAGGTTTATTTTGAACCGATCAAATAGATTGACGGCTAAATCTCGTAGTTACCAAAAAGCACTACAATAATTATTATTTCACTTATTATTTAAAATAACTTTAATTTTAACTTTTATTTTATATTATATTAGAATTTAGTTTTTGTATTTTTTTATTATTATTTTTCAAATTCTTTTCTTTGGTCTATTTATTAAGACAAATAAGCGGCAAGTGATCGAGTTATTGCAATCGACCGATTTTATTTTTTTTTTTATTTTTTTATTTTTTTGTTCATATTATGGCTAAAGGCAATTTTTTATGGCATGATATGCACATTAGGGATGAACAAAACCTGAAACATAATTTTTTAATTTTGAGCAATTTTCGGACCATTACAAGTATTTAACATTTATTTTGAAATTTTGGTTGCAGTTTGAGCAAATTTGTACTTTGACAATTTTTACAAAGAATGTTTCTACTGGATTCTTCATTCTAATTCTTTTGAACGCGTTCGGCTACAAATATTTTAATATTTTTTTAATCTTTAAAACAATAACACTTCATCAAAACCATGAGTCTATATACGTTGTTTGGTTACATGTTAAGATAATATTGATAGGAATCTTGTCTAATTAGGACAAATATTTGTTAGCTTCATCATAATTGTCATGACACATCAATTTATTGGCCATTTTTTTTATCTGCGGGTAAATTTTTGCGTAAACTAGTGTCTATGGTTTCGATGTTTCGTAATTAAACACTCTCAACCACTTTTGAAATTCAACTTATGTTTATGTTGCCTTTGTATATCTCGGATTGTTTGTTCGGTCATTCGCATTAGAGGGTGAAAAAAATCACTACAGATGCAACTATGAGCAATCGAGAAAAACTATAGTAAATTTTGCTTTTGCACAATCTTTGATGAGATGTAATCAGAATTGGTTTAGCCTAAAAATTTGTAATTAATGCATCGTTTTTTAATAGATTATAAATGCAGTAAAATTAGTAATAAAAAAAGCGCTCGATATTTTTGTTCATTTTATTGTACGATCCGATAGCGGTGGTACGCGGTACAATCCTTAAGATAAAATAAAAAATCTGTCCTCAAATGAAAAGGATTTATTTAATATATATTATATTAAATGATAGCTAATTAATAAATACATAGTTTCATTTATTAAAAGAAGTCTTTTTATATTTCATAATCTCGTATACATACATATATGTATACAGACATACTTATATTGAAAAATTGCTGTCATGCACTAAAGACCAAAACGAATTTTTCTTTTTAGAAATAAGAAAAAAATAATAATTGAAATAGGATTTACCTTGTAATTTTGTTTTTACACAAAAACATAAAAAAATAGTTTTCTACTATTAATTATATTCTACTAAGAATAACGTTATACTCTTATATGAAGTAATCCATCCAATAAACCACACAGTTATATTACCCTACGACGCTATTGTTATTGTTGTTAACAATACAAAGTCGTATTTCTTAATATTTTCCGATATTTGTTTATGAGTTTTTGTTGTTGTTAATTTTTATGTTTTATTTTTCATGTGGAATAACCAAGACCATTCCAAAACGGGGAAAAGTATTCATATTACATAGCACCGTGAATAGTTTTAATGCGATATCCGATTATTTTTTTATTGTTTTAATATTTTAAGAAACAGAAATGTTCAAAGTCAGAAACAACAACAAAAAACGATGGAATAATTAAATTAAACAATAATATTTTTAATGTATTTTAAATTAACAAAAAATTAGTGTTATACATTAAAAAATTATGTTTCTGATGCGGTAATTATTAGGTCGGTTTGCCCAAAAAAAAACGAATACACCTTGCACTAGCCTTGCTGAATAACAATATATAGTTTTAGTTGGAACCACGCTATAGACATTTCAAGATGTAGAGAAACAGATAATATTATAATCGACAGTATTAAATTTCACTATACTAACGGTTAACTGATTATTGATGATGTATTACACACCAAAGTATTGTGTAATTGAACCAAAAAGTCCATAAATAACCTTCATGTAAAAAATATGAATAACGTATCCATTGAACTAATTACTTATTACCATTGATTGCGTGCGTGTGTCTTTAAACAACAAAAACTAACATTCATTATTGCTGCATTTATACTAAAAATAAAAATAAAACTTACAACAAACTACATAAGTATAACGAAGACGCCGTTGTCTTTTGAAAAAATTCCATCGAATGAAATCGTTTGGCTTTGGTCGCTATTTATTTGCTTGGTTGATTTAAAAAGTGAAGTTTTTCTACTCTTTACTATTATTATTGTTCATCATACCCGTCATTACTATTATTTAACTATACCTATAATTAGTTGGTTTTACCATGATTTAGTTTTTATAGTTACAACATTTTTTTTTGTTATGACAAAATTATACCGCTTTGCAATAGTAAAATAATTCGTTCAATTTAAGATAAAAAAATATACAATTAATGGTACTGAGTTTATATAGTGGGTGGGTGCTCCCACTATATACTTATATATATGTACATATTATGTTTATAGGATTTAGCGAACTGAGATAATTCAATCCTATCGCGCATGAGAAAAATTAGCGGAAAATCAATCAGGGTTAACATTTTTCTATACATAATCATTCTTTTAATTGTTTCATTGTATGAATAGGTTGTACTCGTATATAGCAACTTTGGTGTGGACTTGCGGACAATGAATTTATATAAAAAAAAATCCTTGAACTTTAAAATAAAAGTAATTGTAAGTTTCTTTCTGTCTATAATAATATGTAGTACATATATAAGAATTATTTTTTGCGTCTTATTTATATATTTTGCGCTAAGGATTTTTATGTCGGTCTTGATATATGATTATCAAATCAAAAATAAATTAATTTAATTTCAAAAGGGTATTGTTAATCTATTCAACGTTATTAATTTATAATGTGAAATAAGCGAATTCCAATGTTATACAGGATAGTGAGTTTAGTTTAATTCAAGGGTGTGTAAGTGTATATACGAGTATAGTGTATTATAGTTCAGAGGAAATTACTATTATTGATTGTAATCCAAATTGGTCATTTATCTTTTATTTATGTGTGTATACCCATAAGTATACGTATGTTTATGACAAGGATCTTGAATTTTTCTATTACTTTGGCATTGAAACAATGGTGGCATGCATAACACATAAGATTTATCATTTATTCAACAAAAATCTGCGTACTTCCGGCTATTTAATAAAACGTTAAGTACATTATTCCCAAAAAATTAAATATTCACGATAATTATCTTAAAAATATGTACATAAAATGTGCATTTGAATGAAGCATTTATATATAATATTTGAAATGCCAAACAAGATATACAAAATAAGAGAACTAAATTCAATGTCACTCACTCATGATGAATTCGAAGTAAAATAGAAAATCATGAACCATGTTTTTGAATTAGCTATACATAAGTTCAACCCTATTCTCCTTCAAATGAGACGCCAAACCCAAAACGAAATAGGAAAGTTTTATGCACACAGCGGGCATTTTAATTAATGATTTTGTCTTCTGTATAGCTATTAACAAGGCTGTTAACAAGAATAGAGATTTTAATTCCCATACCTTATACAAATTTGACACATAATTTGTGTTGATTTCGACCACCTTGAGTCGAAATGTTTAATTATTTACTAAAATTTTACATAATTCTCATAATTAAAATTTAATATTGCAGAAAGCGCTATACAGTAGTTCTAAAATTTTATAATTATTTTTAAAAGTCTTGTAATTAATATGTATAATACCACTAACATTTTCTTATGTCGAACTGTCCGCAGCAGCAGTGCACACAGAGTACTTTCAAAAAGGAGGCAAGAAAACTTTCTCAATTTCCCTTCTAAATTGTAGTAAGTAAAATTCATTTTTTTTGATATTCATTTCAAAAAATTGTTTTTATTTTTATTGTGTTTTAATAACTTGCTGCTTGTTATGCTGTCTTATGTGTATCATGTTATCTTGAAATACAGTTTTGCTTTATACCTATACAGCATAAATTATTTCCTGGATTAGTAATTGTATGTACACTGTGTGTGGTGTTAGTTATGTTTGTTATTTTGCAAGTAATAACACTTTATTGTACATATTTTAAATCTCTGGTATAGATGTCGAATTAAAATTAACAAGATGTTTTTTTTTGTATAAATAAAGGAGTTGTTAATATAATTAAAGTGATTTATTATACTTATGCTGATAGTTATGATATTATACGGCCATGAGGCACGTCGCAGTATGATAGAAATAACATATGCATAACACAAGGGTGCCCCACGGTTTGAGGCGCCACAATGAGTTTAATTTAAATAAATATTTTGAATATTATATAGGCGAATTGAGTACCACTTCAACTTATTAATCCACATTGTAGGTGTAAATGGAACAATGCATATTATAAAGGTATATCAAAAAATAAGATGCTCTCAGACCTTTAAAGTTAAGCTAGTAATCCAGAATCAAACCTACATAAATATTTAAAAGATACCAATGAATGATACATCAGTTGATTGAATAGATTTTTAAGCAAGCTTATACATTACTTTTCATCAAAACCAGATCAGTGTTCGAGTATAGAAAATGCGACGATGTCACCATTAAATTAAAGTGCAAAAATAAAGTTACTGTAAGTATAAAAGAGTAATGGTCCTTAAATAGACCTTTGAAGAACCTCAATATTTAAATCCATCTATAAATTTGGTTACTACACTTTGAACACGATTTAAAAAAATCCTTCTGATACTTGCACATACGGGATAAATTAAATAAAAAAGCAGATCCTTTTAAGCCCTAAGTAAACCCTAAAAAATTGACTTACAAAATGAAGTTAAAGATTTTTCAATGGACGATTTTGTTTTAAAACTGAACTGTATTATATCCAAAATCAAAATAATTACACAGCATAAATTTGATATTTTTTTAAAAACTCATCGAAAATGTGTTAAGTAATGCGATTGAACGATATTTGTTAGTCATTTCTTGAATCCTTTTTAAAAATTGATTTCTCAATTCCGATTTTTAATTTCTCAGGCAACCCGCTCTGAGAAGCTACCGCTTATATATCTTTAAAATATAATAATAAGTTTTAACAAGAAGTCGTTTAACTTTAAAAACTGGTTTAAAATTACAAATATATTCAGTAAATTAATCTATAAATTGTACGTTAGCAAAATTAACATTAATTGAGCAAAAAACTGCATTCTATAATCATCAGTTTTTAAAAGCTCATACTTTCGAGCTTTTTTACAATTATTATCAAATTTCAGTGCGTGAAATTACAAAACAGTAAGTTGTCTATATGATCAACAAACAGTTGCAAATTCATATGAATACAGAATAGACGTCAGTGAAGTTAGCCCAGGATTTCATCCCAGAAAAATTTAAAAATGTCATCATGCAATACTAAAACTGCATTACCATCCCAGCCCAGGATTTTCTAATAATTTGTCTTAAATATGGTAAAATATTTTATCCCAAAAAATTGTATAAAGTAAATACATATCCCAGAAAAATTGCAAATTAAAGAAAATTATAGATAACAAAATAAATGAATACACTAGTTTTTAAGTTATTATGTGAGTATGTACTAATTAAGTCAACTTAAAAAATATGATAAATATTACAATTTTATTGATCTTATATCTAAACTCTCAACATACGGATCGACTTGAAATTTTTATGGTAATTAGTGTTGACTATAGCAAGTCGATCCCACTTGGTTCGGTTTCCGGAACTCGTGGTTCCTGGGAACCATAAATTTAAATCTGAAATACTTGGGCCAAACATATAAACGCGAATAGCTCCAATCACAACATTTAAATCAATCTGAAATTTTTAGTGTAGACAACTATCGTTAGGACCAGTCAACATGAATAGGTTCCGTTTCCGGAACTGATGGTTCCTGGGAACCATTAATAAAAAACCCCTTTCAATACACTGGGCCAAACATAAAAATGCATGTAGCGCCAATCTCAACATACGGATCGACTTGAAATTTTTATGGTAATTAGTGTTTACTATAACAAGTCGATCCCGCATGGTTCGGTTTCCGGAACTCGTGGTTCCTGAGAACCATAAATTTAAATCTGAAATACTTGGGCCAAACATATAAACGCGAATAGCTCCAATCACAACATTTAAATCAATCTGAAATTTTTAGTGTAGACAACTATCGTTAGGACCAGTCAACATGAATAGGTTCCGTTTCCGGAACTGATGGTTCCTGGGAACCATTAATAAAAAACCCCTTTCAATACACTGGGCCAAACATAAAAATGCATGTAGCGCCAATCTCAACATACGGATCGACTTGAAATTTTTATGGTAATTAGTGTTTACTATAACAAGTCGATCCCGCATAGTTCGGTTTCCGGAACTCGTGGTTCCTGGGAACCATAAATTTAAATCTGAAATACTTGGGCCAAACATATAAACGCGAATAGCTCCAATCTCAACATGCAAATCACTCTGAAATTTTTAGTGTAGACAACTATCGTTAGGGCCAGTCAATATGAATAGGTTCCGTTTCCGGAACTGATGGTTCCTGGGAACCATTAATAAAAAACCCCTTTCAATACACTGGGCCAAACATAAAAATGCATGTAGCGCCAATCTCAACATACGGATCGACTTGAAATTTTTATGGTAATTAGTGTTCACTATAGCAAGTCGATCCCGCATGGTTCGGTTTCCGGAACTCGTGGTTCCTGGGAACCATAAATATAAATCTGAAATACTTGGGCCAAACATATAAACGCGAATAGCTCCAATCACAATATGCAAATCAATCTGAAATTTTTAGTGTAGACAACTATTATTAGGACCAGTCAACATGAATAGGTTCCGTTTCCGGAACTGATGGTTCCTGGGAACCATTAATAAAAAACCCCTTTCAATACACTGGGCCAAACATAAAAATGCATGTAGCGCCAATCTCAACATACGGATCGACTTGAAATTTTTATGGTAATTAGTGTTTACTATAACAAGTCGATCCCGCATAGTTCGGTTTCCGGAACTCGTGGTTCCTGGGAACCATAAATTTAAATATGAAATACTTGGGCCAAACATATAAACGCGAATAGCTCCAATCTCAACATGCAAATCACTCTGAAATTTTTAGTGTAGACAACTATCGTTAGGACCAGTCAATATGAATAGGTTCCGTTTCCGGAACTGATGGTTCCTGGGAACCATTAATAAAAAACCCCTTTCAATACACTGGGCCAAACATAAAAATGCATGTAGCGCCAATCTCAACATACGGATCGACTTGAAATTTTTATGGTAATTAGTGTTGACTATAGCAAGTCGATCCCGCTTGGTTCGGTTTCCGGAACTCGTGGTTCCTGGGAACCATAAATTTAAATCTGAAATACTTGGGCCAAACATATAAACGCGAATAGCTCCAATCACAACATTTAAATCAATCTGAAATTTTTAGTGTAGACAACTATCGTTAGGACCAGTCAACATGAATAGGTTCCGTTTCCGGAACTGATGGTTCCTGGGAACCATTAATAAAAAACCCCTTTCAATATACTGGGCCAAACATAAAAATGCATGTAGCGCCAATCTCAACATACGGATCGACTTGAAATTTTTATGGTAATTAGTGTTTACTATAACAAGTCGATCCCGCATGGTTCGGTTTCCGGAACTCGTGATTCCTGAGAACCATAAATTTAAATCTGAAATACTTGGGCCAAACATATAAACGCGAATAGCTCCAATCACAACATGCAAATCAATCTGAAATTTTTAGTGTAGACAACTATCGTTAGGACCAGTCAACATGAATAGGTTCCGTTTCCGGAACTGATGGTTCCTGGGAACCATTAATAAAAAACCCCTTTCAATACACTGGGCCAAACATAAAAATGCATGTAGCGCCAATCTCAACATACGGATCGACTTGAAATTTTTATGGTAATTAGTGTTGACTATAGCAAGTCGATCCCGCATAGTTCGGTTTCCGGAACTCGTGGTTCCTGGGAACCATAAATTTAAATCTGAAATACTTGGGCCAAACATATAAACGCGAATAGCTCCAATCACAACATGCAAATCACTCTGAAATTTTTAGTGTAGACAACTATCGTTAGGACCAGTCAATATGAATAGGTTCCGTTTCCGAAACAGATGGTTCCTGGGAACCATTAATAAAAAACCACTTTCAATACACTGGGCCAAATATAAAAATGCATATTTAAATCAATCTGAAATTTTCATAATTGTAAAATAAAAAACAAAAACAATTTCAGATTGATTTGCATGTTGTGATTGGAGCTATTCGTGTTTATATGTTTGGCCCAAGTATTTCAGATTTAAATTTATGGTTCTCAGGAACCACGAGTTCCGGAAACCGAACCATTCGGGATCGACTTGTTATAGTAAACACTAATTACCATAAAAATTTCAAGTCGATCCGTATGTTCAGATTGGCGCTACATGCATTTTTATGTTTGGCCCAGTGTATTGAAAGGGGTTTTTTATTAATGGTTCCCAGGAACCATCAGTTCCGGAAACGGAACCTATTCATATTGACTGGTCCTAACGATAGTTGTCTACACTAAAAATTTCAGAGTGATTTGCATGTTGAGATTGGAGCTATTCGCGTTTATATGTTTGGCCCAAGTATTTCAGATTTAAATTTATGGTTCCCAGGAACTACGAGTTCCGGAAACCGAACCATGCGGGATCGGCTTGCTATAGTAAACACTAATTACCATAAAAATTTCAAGTCGATCCGTATGTTGAGATTGGCGCTACATGCATTTTTATATTTGGCCCAGTGTATTGAAAGGGGTTTTTTATTAATGGTTCCCAGGAACCATCAGTTCCGGAAACGGAACCTATTCATATTGACTGGTCCTAACGATAGTTGTCTACACTAAAAATTTCAGAGTGATTTGCATGTTGAGATTGGAGCTATTCGCGTTTATATGTTTGGCCCAAGTATTTCAGATTTAAATTTATGGTTCTCAGGAACCACGAGTTCCGGAAACCGAACCATGCGGGATCGACTTGTTATAGTGAACACTAATTACCATAAAAATTTCAAGTCGATCCGTATGTTGAGATTGGCGTTGGCCCAGTGTATTGAAAGGGGTTTTTTATTAATGGTTCCCAGGAACCATCAGTTCCGGAAACGGAACCTATTCATGTTGACTGGTCCTAACGATAGTTGTCTACACTAAAAATTTCAGATTGATTTGCATGTTGTGATTGGAGCTATTCGCGTTTATATGTTTTTCCCAAGTATTTCAGATTTAAATTTATGGTTCTCAGGAACCACGAGTTCGGGAAACCGAACCATGCGGGATCGACTTGTTATAGTAAACACTAATTACCATAAAAATTTCAAGTCGATCCGTATGTTGAGAGTTTAGATATAAGATCAATAAAATTGTAATATTTATCATATTTTTTAAGTTGACTTAATTAGTACATACTCACATATTAACTTAAAAACTAGTGTATTCATTTATTTTGTTATCTATAATTTTCTTTAATTTGCAGTTTTTCTGGGATATGTATTTACTTTATACAATTTTTTGGGATAAAATATTTTACCATATTTAAGACAAATTATTAGAAAATCCTGGGCTGGGATGGTAATGCAGTTTTAGTATTGCATGATGACATTTTTATATTTTTCTGGGATGAAATCCTGGGCTAACTTCACTGACGTACAGAATAGTGGAATTTTGGCAAACCATTTCAGAGAACAAAGAGTGTTCCATTTCGAGGTATAGAACCTTGATTTTAATTTAAATAAAACACAGAAAAATAATTTTAATGGCCACGAATGTAGCGTCATTTGAAATGTTTCGAATATGTGGCCGCCCTCTGGTTTAAGACCCACGGATCGACGTTGTGATCTTTCTCTTTAGTTAAATTTATTTATTAAACCAAGTTTATTTTCTATAAACCAATTAAAATCCTCCTATTTCATAGAGATTCATTTAGTTTAAAATGAGGAATTGACTAAAGATGAGTAAATTTAAAATTTGGTAAATGGTTGTGATGCGTTAACTAATTAAGCCAGGGACTGTTTTTACACCAATAAGAGTTAAAAATGTAAGTAATTTCGCGATCATAAATTTGATGGGAAACTTTAAAATCGTTTAATATTAAAATCTTGAATGAGGACAGGCCGTAATTTAGCGAGCTTATCCTCAGGCCATAATTAACGAGTCTTTCATCTGTTTAGACTATCCTTAAAAACTACATGTACAAATATATACAAAATTATACAAAAAATATACCGTATCGGCTAATACACTTTTTAGATAACACCAATGCTGGTAGACGTGTAAGGTGTAACCTATACATAAGGAAAGATGTTTCCGACAAAATTTAAAAAAAAAAAATATTGACACCTTTTTACAATTTTTTTTAAATCCCCACTAGTTATGGAGCTCAAGAATCTCCTGACTCTTTCACACTTATTTGCGTCCTTACCTTACTCCGTTGCTAACCAATTCGAGGACGCACGGCCACAGGTTCGATTTTTTTGACCATGCCAGCCACACCTGGTCCATGCCAGCACTCACATCATTCGCCCATGGATTATGTACTCTCAACAGAGGGTCATAGATGTGTTTTCGAAATCAGTCGAATGAAGAATTCTTTTGGCATCCTAACTCTATTGGGATTCAAAGCCAGTACCTCCCGATCCAAATGTCACAGCTATAATATTGTGCTATTTACTGGGTTTCATGAAAATTATTTTTAACAATAGGGCTGGGATGTTGTACGCACATCACAATTTTCGATATTCGGATACTGTTTCATTTATTCGCAAATAAGCATTTTCTATTGGGATCACAGCACGCTCGAGTAGAATAATATTCAATTTCTATATATACATACATTCATTCGATAAAGTACCACAATTTCTTGACGTTGTCCAGCACGTTCACGGGAAATAATTTTTGCCTTACCCAAATGCTATAGATCCGTTATGATAGTAGAGCGATTAGAAGGCAACTGGGTGTTGTCTGGTGTGATATCAGTTTAATGAATTATAGCTAGGTTATTTAATTCAAATTTTGTATAAATATATTTTTCATAAATCTAAAAAAATTAAATTGAAGAATTATTTGAAATTCAATTAGATTTGAGGCTTTGAAAGTGAGAGTATGTACTTTGTATCGACTTTATATAATATAAAAATAATTTAAAATAAATAAACGTATCTTCTCAAATCACGCATTCACTCCTGCCTGTACCAATTTTTGTATTAATCGCACCATTATGTTAAGGATTTAAGCTGAACTTAACATGCCTTAACTATTGTAGAGACATGGCGTGTTGAGAAGGGTCTGTATGTTAATCCGTTTAAATCTGATTTAATTGTGTTTACGAAGCGTAGGAATACTGTTGACCTGTCTGGTCCCACATCAATGTGACCACATCATGCACCTTGGTGTTGTATTGGATAGTAAACTTTCCTGGAATTATCACCTGGACTAGCTTCAAAAGGCTCCTACTGTATTTTGGCAATGTAGAATAGATTTTGGAAAATTCTGTGGTTTAAGCATAGACATAGATAAATTCTTAAAAATTATTCTTTATATTTATCAAAAATTGATATAGGGTTAATAACAGATTACTGCTCGAATTTAACTTCTCCATTCTCGGTTACTTATCCTTCGAATGATTCGGAAATTTCGTAGGATTCTCTCAACAAGTTAGATGAGTACATAGTTTTCTTTTCAGATGTCTCTCGTTCTAACCTCAGTGCTGGTTTTGGAATCTACTGTCCTTAGTTTGATTTGAGACTGTTCGGTAGTCTTGGTTTGCATTGTACTATTTAACAGACGGAATTAATAGGCTATTTCGTTGTTAAAAATAAAAGGGTTTTTCTGTGTACAGATAGTAAAGCTGTACTTAACTCATTAAGAAATTCCTTGACTGTCTCCAAACGCATTACAGACTGCAAACATTTTATGAAATTTCTTTGTTTTAACAATAAAGGTACGGTCATGTTTTCCATGAAAGAGCCCTATTTGAGGTCCACTAAGTAACTTGGTAGCGATTCTTACGGGACAAGGCTTTTTTAAAGATCGTTTACATCGTATGGGCTCAGCTCAAGATGTGTTATGCGAGGACTGACCGGAAGAAGAGAATGACTGCCTTCGCTTCGCGAGCAGTTGTCTAGCTTTCAGTTCTGTTCGGCTTCAGGTTCTCAACTTTAGGGTGTTTAAACTTTGGGTTAATTATCCTAGAATCCTGGAATTGCTCCATTGATTCCAACCGATTTTTTTAATAATAATAATAATAACAATAACTCTGCAAATCTGAAGCCAAATTTTGATTGTCTATACTTATGTATATATGATTATGATCTAACTGTGTTAATTTTTATTGCAATTTTGTAAAATCCACCAGTTCCCTGCATATTCTATATTCTAATTTTAAATCAAACTTGCATAATTTTCATTAAAACCCACCTGCATTTCCAGTTACATTTGATTAAATATAAACTATTGTGCTTTTATATATATGTACTTATTCTTAAATTCGGAAACATATTAAAATTTATTCATAACATATGTATACGATACAGACAAACTGCTTCAATATGATTCAATTACATCAATATTTTAGTTTAATTACAAAAATTTATGATCGCCTTTAGTGATACTATAAATTGTTAGTAAATAAATCGAGAGGCGGAAATTATTTAATTTGATTACACATTTCGATTTAATTGCATTTTATAATTATTTCATAACATCGCAGTAGCTATAGATCGCTAAAATTAGTTAATATACCTTGAGACATATAAAGCTCCTAGCTAAATATATTTGTATGTATTTGTATAAGTCAGACGAATTTTTTTATAAATTCCAAATTTAAGTGGTACTTGTATGCATATATATAATTCTAATTTGTATTTTTGTTAGTGATGTGGTAAGTTCAAAATTTATAGTAATTAACTTAAATAACTATCACTTCTCTTATATATACATATATACATATGTAATGTAATAACAATTGTATAAACTATAAAAAAGATATATCAAAAAGACAACATAATTCTCGGCCGAATATTTAAATATTTATTAATTTGTATAAGAAATTTACCATAAATTTTCTTATAAGAAAGGAATCCTATATATGTATGTATGGCTAGGTATATAGTTAGATATAATATCGATTATGCAATTTAGCTACAAGAAACTAAATTTGTTGTATAAATATAGACATATGATATCGTATATATGTAGTTACAGTTTAATGTTTATTTATTTATGTATTTCTTTTGCACGAGCAGGCACACGCCTCCATCTGAGGTATTATATGTACTACTATGTATGTAGATATTAAAGGAAAAAAAATTGTTACCTTGAGCATATTATATTGTCGATAGAACTGAAATAAAATAAAATTTAAAACGCTATTATTTAGAATGTACAAAACTATTAAATTTGAATTTAAAATTGCTTTTATGCTTAATTTTAGTGTTGTAGTAAACATATTTATTTATTTATTATAACAAATGTTTAATTTTTAATTTGTATGTAGATACATAAAATAAAAAAATAAAAATATTTCATAACTTTATCGAAATGGGTTGGGATCGTCGCTATATATATAGTGACATTGATTATATAGGAACTGTACATAACACTTATTTAAACTACATACGTATAAAGTTACATATTCTGATGCAATTTTGTATCAATTTCACGGTTAGCAACTAAATCCAGTTCGAATAATTAAATCACACATTATTTTATAAATAGACGCAACTATATAAATGAGACAAAGTTAACAGTTCATTATATCGCGTATACTATATGTACATAAATTACACAAACATTAAAAAAACTTGAATTAGTTTTGATTTATTAATATCGCGCGGACTGAATATTTGAATGATTTGCGCGACATTTGTTAAAGAAACTATAAAAACACCCACGCCCTATTTAATGGTCTTACAATATATATGTATGTACAATTGTACACCGTTTAAATCTAGGATTAGATAACTAATTTTAATTTTTTTAATATTTCTTGTTTTTAAATGTTAAATTTCCTGTTTCGTATACACACAAATTGCATTAAATTAAATTTTAAATTGTTTATGTAATCAACATTCTACAAATTCATATATGTACTCAATTATATTATGCTCCAGCATATACATATAAGTTAATGTCCTTCTCTAATTATGTAACTTATACATAATTTTGCGATATACATACTTTCGATTTAAATTTTTGTTCGGCTGTAATCAAAAATCTCGATTTATTTTTTGTTTTTTTTTCAGATGTATTGTTACATACGAATGGTATTGAAAGTTAATTCAACTATCACTTATTTAATACCTGAATCAAACTTGATTTACACGTCAATGTTAATGTCTTAAGACCAAAAATAAATTTTTTTTTTGTTGCTATAGAATTAATGCGCGCGCTTAATTGAATAACAGGAGAGAACTTACAAAATATGTAGACTCGCGTAGTCGCGTATATGATTTATATGGATGTTATCGAGTTTTGATCAGACAGATTATAAACAGAGCGTATTATACAATTATTTGAACAGTTATAGATGTGGCAGGATTAAATGAGTACAACCGTGTTTGACATTGAAATAATTTAAAATAAATAGTTGAAATTTAGGTATACATATACAACACGGATGTAATCGTTTGCTAAATTTATTTAATGTGAACCAAATGTTTACGCTTAAAAATTACTTTAAAATCTTTAATGAAAATACTAAAAATTAATTTAAATGCAGGTTACGATTCTATATGTTCTGGAAGCTTCTAAAAGATATCATTTTTGAATACCATTAGCTTACATATTATGCACAAAAAATGAAGACATTTATTAACGTACGCACCGATACTGCGTATCATACATGTCTTCGAAACACATATTACATCAAAGAAACCATATTAATATAAGGTGGTACACAATATATGACCCTTAACATCCTGATGGCTCTGTACATGAAAACACGGGACTACCTCAGTATACTGAGATGTTTATCTGCAGCATTCAATTAACAATGCCAGTGAACGCTATTTCAATTCAGAAATGTGAACTTAAATATTATTTGTATTTTATTGTTATTTTAAAGAATTATTCGAACACTAACATTTAGCGCTGATTTATTAAATATGGGGACCGGTTGATTCTGAGGAATGAGAAACAACGGGTAAATAATGGTCATTAAAATAATTACCTCCTCTCAAATTAGATTATGTACAAATTATTCGTTCGACTTTACACTGAAGGCGATCATAAATCTTTGTACCACGAAATTTATATTACTGAGCCACAAGCTGATTAAGACAATATACGTAATTATATATGTATGTACATAAAATACTGCTCTAATTACATTTCTATATCCATTTCAAAATATCACACTTGCTGGTCATTATAATCATTCGGCGCTAGATGCAAGCATAGTTTTAATAATAATTCCATAAAGTTATCACAATATTTTGTACTACTTTAAACTTAATGAACCCAAAAATGGGCGCTGGTAAATTTTATAAATTACCTGCAACTTACAGACATATAACACATAAAAAAACTCGAGTTGAATATCAAGATATAATACGAGTTACATATACTATATATCCAAAAAGTGAATGTTGCAATGTTTTTAATTTTTTTATATTTTTTTGCATAATAAGTGCACCGCAAAATTTATTTTTTGTTACAGATTTTGTTGTTTTCATTTTCACTAAACAACAAAAAAAAAAAAAAATGTTCAACCCATATTGGATCACGAGTGTAGCACGATTTTATTGTCATCTTATATTTATGTGGAGTGTGCGCGCGCACAGTAGCTTATAATAAGTCGTGATTTATTATGACTGCGATGAACTTAGTTTTAATGCATAAATATATGCATTTCTTACTTACATACATACACATATCACCAAACAGGGTTAAATTAAATTTTATATATAGGCTATATATTTATGATATATGTACATAGTTACAGGGACATATTCGAGTCTTGTGTAAACTCGAAATTTTCATGAAAACTAAAATATTTATTTCAACCATTGTATATGTACGGACATATATATTGTGTTGTTGCTGCATAAAAATTTGTAAAGTTGAAAACAAAGCTTTTTGGAATGTTCGTATACCTATAAATAAATTAAAAGAGTAAAGGTAACAAATTTGTGTGTGTAAGGCAAAATGATAAAAAATGTAAATGAAAGTAAAACATTTATTTGTTATACAAATTCTCGAATTATTTGAGCCATAAACAAATAAGGGCACGCCGTTTGCTTGTTGCGCCCTTTTGGCCACACTCTATTTTGCAGTATATTAGATTGAATTTCTAATCATATTTCGCTTATCCTCGGTGGCAGATTCAACTGTTTGAAGAAAGTTGTGATGATTGTTCTATAGAACAAACGTTTTTACGACTCTACTTGAAATTCAAATTAAGCTTTCAGGTTTCTTACGGTTAAGCATAATTGGTTTTTAAAGTTAGAATTCGTTAAAAAAATTTTAGTAAATTTTCAATATATTTTCCAATACATACGTATATACTTACAGTTTATTATAGTCTTTATCTAAGTTTAATCTTAAGGTTAAACTTGATTTGATGGTTTAATTTGTGAATTAATAATTTATAAATTTTTTCAAGTACTAAACGTTGAGAAAAAGTTTAGCTTTAATCCTAGATTCTTAATTTAAATTTAAATTCTAACCAACTTGCTGTATTTAGTGATGTCTGCTAAGGTTTGCCATAATTATTAAATTTCATTTTGTAAATTTAATTATTATGTTTTTGACAATTTCTTTAATCAGAGCAGTTAATTCGATTAACTATGGCTCGCTTACGCACAACGTTTAATGCCTAAAGACCCCATAGCAGGCGGCGGCAACTGTGGTGCGTAGTATTGAAGAGGATCCAAATGAATTGACTCGCCATCGTACACGACAATTGGGATTTGATCCAACATCTTTATGGAGAAGTTTGCGTAAGGATCTTGGTTTACATGCTTACAAGATTCAACTTGTGCAGAAATTAAAACCATACGAACATTGGCCGAAGCCAATATTGACATGGATGGAAACTTTTAATATTAAATATTAAAATTTTCTTCAGTGATAAAGCATTTTTGGTTGAATGGCTATCAACAAGCATAATTGAAAAATTTTTGAAGTAAAGATAATCGACGAGCCATTGTTCGGAACCATTACACCCAGAAAAAGTTACCGTTTGGTGTGGTTTATGGGCTGAAAGAATCATCGAATCATATGTGTTCAAAAATGATTCTGATGAAAACGTTATAGTCAACGGAGACCGGTATGGAGAAATGGATACTAATTTGTTTGTGCCTCAATTGGTTGATATTGACCTTAGGGACATGGTGGTTCCAACAAGATGGGGCCACATGCCATACGGCAGGCGATTTAATTAATTTACTGAAACAGACATTTGATGAACTATTAATATCAAGGCCATCAGCCAGATTTGAGGTCAAGAGTGATCGAAAATTGGAGATCTAGATTACGCGCCAGCCACTGAGCAATATTTTCATTTTTGTATCAAAATTGTGCCCAAGATTGTATGCGGAAATATCTTAAATAATACAGCTACAATCAAAAATTACCTGCCAAAACACATTACTATAACCGTCGTCAATACAAAATAAAAATTACAAAAACTTACTTTCAAAAATAAATCACAAAAACTGTTATAATTATCAATTTTATCAATTAGTTACCAAATTTTGGCGACCTTTCAAGCACACTCATAGTGAGAAAAAAAATTATATGCAACGGTGCTAGACAATTTTACGGACGATTTTATGTAAATACTTGAAAGTTGAACTAAAATTTGGAATAAACATTTAAGTTTTTTATAGAATTACATTTCGTATATTTTTTTTTAAATTCTTAATCTCAACGTTTGATCTCCTTTAGTGTCACTCACATAGAAAAACACGAAAAATTCTCTTAGATCTCAGTGCTAGACAATTTTTCGTGTGGTTCACTATGTAAGTGCTTGGCAAGGTCGATTAAAATTTGGTATCAAAACTTTTTGTTGTTTTTAATTTCATACGAAATTTCATTATACGAAAAATTGCCTAGGACTGATGCTAGACAATTTTTGGTGTGGTTCACTATGTGAGTGCTTGGCAAGGTCGATTAAAATTTGGTAACGAAATTTTATTTTTTTACAAAATTTCAAGAGATTTATGGTTTTATAAATAATGTAGTTCTTGATTTTATTTATTTAATTTTAGTGTGAGCATTGCCCACCTTGCTCATCATATTGAGCGCATGACAGCAATAACATTTAAAGAAACTTCAAGAAATATTTATTATTAAATTCACTTGATTTTAGCGTCCTAAAAAATAATTCCAGAAATTGTAACTTCTAACTGAAATCATCAATCAATCAATTCTTAAAATTATGGTTCTCGGCCTCGTGTATTTTTGTGTGGGACTGTTGTATGAAGATCGACTATAATAATAATATATTTCTGCCTCTGTGTCTCTGTATTACTATGCTTTCACAACATCTCTTTAAAAGTTCAAAACTGTAAAATAGTTTCTTTCCATAATTTTGTCTTGCCCATTGATAAAGATTTGGCTCTAATCCGAAAAGTTTTTTAATTTCACTAACCCGTTACTAGGCTTATCGTCGATATTTGCAATTTATATTCGATAAGTTTCAAATCAGTTTACGAACCGTCTCAGTCACCCATACCAGATCATTTAATTTAATTTAAATTTTATTTAAGCTTAGCCTTTAGGATTATTTCCAAAACGAATATTTATTCAAATTACATATAAGAAAAGTGTGGTGGGTGTAATAGTTTTCCACCCATTTTTGTTAGAAATGGTACTGAAAGTTTAACTGCTACCTTTACTTTATTTTAATAAAACACTTCCAAATTTTTCCAGATCCATGGAAAATATCATTTATTGGTCCTACATATATATGTATAAATCGAGTAAATAAAGTTAGATTAGCAACTATCCCGGAACTGCTCTACTTTCCACCATTCCCAATCACTTCGAATCATTTTTTCATTTTTTCCTTGTAAACAAATACATGTTTTCTTTCTGGGGCAATCGAAAGTTAGTAACCTAGTGTCTTTCTGTGGCCAACTATTTAAAAGGCAAGATAATTTACAGAATCGGGTTCCTATCTGATCAGGGTGTCATGTTCTCGTCTGACCCAACGTTTATAGTTTATACTATTATAGGCTATTATATAAATTAATTCTGTCATTTCAATAGCATATTCCAGAACCAATTTGTCGCGCGGGATAATCATCACCTCCATATCGTAATCGAAAATAAGGTTTAATTTTTATGGTTACGACCATGCGCTGTGGAGTCGCCTGGCAAAATGCAATGGACATTTTTATTTTATTTTATAACAAATGATGAAGTAAATTGCTTCATTGAGTTGATCCGTTTAAATTCTGGTACGCCTTGTATACGAGTACAAATAATATGTATGTATATGCATTGTTGGACTGACCTTCACCTTTGCTCAACACTATATGCATACTTCCATATTATATGTTTGATTAATATATACAGAATGAACCTGATTTCTATTGTTATACATTCTGAATAAAATGAAATATTTCACCATAAAATAATTCGACAGGTTTTGTTTAAATTCAATTTAATTCGAATAAAACGTTTTACTTAATTTACCTGTCAAATAGGTGCAAAATCTTTTGTTCGTATCGACACACTATATAAATCATCATTAAATCGACAGCCCATCTAATTAAATATGTACATATTCGTATACACGTATACTGTAAATACCAAAAAAAGTAAAAATTACGGAAGCATACAATGAATAAGACGCGCGCGCCGCACATAACCTCACAAGGTTTCTGATCTTAACACACCTTATAACAATTTGTCAAAATCTCTGTCACTCTTAAACGATTTCTTCTTTCTCACACTATATATGTATACATAACAGTAACATTCTAATCCACATTTCTAATTTTATTGATCCCAGGGTCGTTCGTACGTTAAGATTTGTTTATTATTTCTCCCTATTATACATATGTACTTGCTTTTGACTCAAATATATATGAAATTTGATGACATGATACACAAATAACAATAAAATTTAATATTTCTTTTATTGTTTATATAAAGTACACCACTCAGTTTAGATTGTTAGGAAGGTTCTTTGAAAGTCTATATACGTAGAAAGGAATATTAAAGTTATGGTTTTCGTATTATTTAACTTTTATTTTTTATATTGTAGAGGTTATGTAATTATATAACGATCATATAACTTGCTAAACGGATTATATACGCGACACAAACGATTATATCGATAGCAATTTTTTTAATTAATTTTTTTATGAATGCGTAATGTAATTAGTTACCACCGCGCGCATACATACAAATACGTAAATAAGAAATACAAGAAAGCTCGTTTTTAATTAGTTTGATATAAAAATAAATTTATTGACAGATAATTACAAACGTTATGCATTATCTGATAAATATATTTTTGTAAAGTTTTAATGGTTTGAACCTTGATACAAACAAAATGCTCGCACTCGATTCGTTACAACATGCATTAAACATAAATATATGTATAACCGCAGGGTATTTGTTCCGATTTAGAAGTTCATGTACTATTTGTGATACATATTCAAAACTATTTTATTTGTTACATTTTTTATAAGATATATATAAAAGAAAGTGTAATTAATTTAAAAAATTTGGAGGCAATGAAATTTTAATTATTGATTTCTTCAAGGAATTTATTTGTGTATATAGAGCACGTCAGATGGTATATATCGTATCTCAATCATTGCACCATAAATATACATTTATACAAGACATATATAATGCAATCAAAAAACCACATGTAAATATGTATTTATAAACGTACATATATTTCCTCAAGTCATTATAAACAATGTACAAAGCTTAATAGAAAAATTATGACCGTCATGGGTTAAATTATAATGCTGCATGAAAATCATAAGAAATTGAATTGAAACAAAAACTAAAAATCCAAAGCAAACATTAAAAATCATTTTGAAAGGCATTAACTTAAACGTAATGTTGGTATAATTCGCGTGCCACAAAGTATTACTCGTTGTTTTTTCGTCATGTAAAGTCGTTAACATAATCGCTGGCTGTTCACCAAATAACTATATAACTAAGCTGAAGCTTACATCAAAGTGTTAAATCGTTACATCGATGGCTATAATATTTTAAGACAATTGTGATATAACTATATATATAATGCAGTTGTATAATCGATCATGTAATTGAAATCCTTTTACAAATCGTAATATTTTGCGCGAGTCGCGGAATAAAATCGAGAGTTTTATATATGTAGCGACCTTTCAATGCCGTATCAAATCCGGTTTAGATTTTTTTTTTTGTTATATACGATAAATTGCTTAACGCCAACCACATGTATGTTCATAAGTATATATACAGAACAATAAAAATTAAACGATTGTTTGTATATTTTTTAATTCGTCATTTTTGTATCGCGCGGCAGATAAGTATACACGTACATATGTATATACGTTCTAATTCCCACAATAGACGGTAAATAAAATATATACATATATATGTTTTCTATCTCCTTTCAGGACGGATTTTACCGCATATTTGGGGGTCGATGCAAATCCAAACGGTGCGTCTGATAGATGTGTACATATGTACATAATATAAGAAACGCGCTCACATACTTACATAATTCGTTTGAATTATCTATAAACATCAAACAAATAGATTATAAACGGTCCGTGTTATAACACAATAATAATTATAAAATTATAAATCAATAAATAGGCGGGTATCGAACATGCATTCAAGTTATAATTTGCCATGTATTATATTTTTATACATCAAGACATCGTAAAACCAATCTGCTTCAAATTTATCTTTTTATAACTTCCGTTAATCATTCATTTCAATTATCCAACTAATTAAATGAACTTATATGTGTATAATTACATAATAATAAATTGATTTTATTTTTATTTTTATTTTACTACTTGTGTTGTAAAACAATTGAACTATATGTACATACAGTGTTGGCATAACTCTAACCGACTTGAAATATCCGCATGAATTGTAAATAGATACATACTATAAGGTGGAATATGGTGATTGATTGAAAATTTAATGGTATATATAGATTTGAATTGAAATTGTCTTTGTTTCAACGCTCCTTTATACATTACATATTGTAAACGTGATGTAATTATGTCTATTATCGTAATTCAGCCATATACATGCCTACGTAATACAAGACGGTAAATTATTTATG
Source organism: Tipula unca (assembly GCA_951394425.1). Taxonomy (NCBI): domain Eukaryota; kingdom Metazoa; phylum Arthropoda; class Insecta; order Diptera; family Tipulidae; genus Tipula; species Tipula unca. The sequence continues at coordinate 220,689,898 of OX596381.1, forward strand.
CAGTAAGCTATACGTAAGTCTGTCTTTAAAACCATATACATATATATATATATATATATATATATATATATATATATATATATATATATATATATATATATATATATATATATATATATATATATATATATATATATATATATATATATATATATATATATATATATATATATATATATATATATATATATCGATAACACAAGTTTGGATATTTAATTATTAAATTCTACGATCCAAAAAATATTCAATTTAAAACACCGTGTGGGTGAATCTTTAATGTAATTTCAACGTTTTCATGGCAAAACTTTCCATAAAACTTGACTAGACATAATTGCAATGTTGAATCATCATCCACCACCATCATTTCGTTTTTATTAAATCGCTACCGCGGGCATTCGGATATATGTATAATCCAAACTATATGTATAGTACTCGTATATACCCAAGACTCATAAAATGAATGTGCGGTCAAAACACATAAAATATGTTGAATGAAGATGACCTAGAAATATATGTGAGTATAAATTTATTTCAATTCATTCATATTGGATGTGTGGATCTGGTGTGATTTATGTAACAGCGCGTATACACATAAATTTTGGCATATTCATAAATTACGATGTCATTTATACATTTGAGAATGGCTTAATTTATATGAACGTTTAAATTTGAACGCGATTGTGTCAAATATGAATTCAATTGAAATTCCCATTACCTTTTTAAGGCTGTTTTGTTAAAAAAAAAAAGAATGGCTTTTGCTGTGTGTGTGTGTGTATGTGGATTGAAAATATGTAATAGGTTTTTGGAGATTTTTTATTTAAAAATTATGAATTGTTTCGCTCAACATGAGTAATCTATATTTTGTTTTGTTATTGAACGATGACGACGGCCTCAATTAGAGTGCACATGAAATTATATTCGACAATGTTGTGTGCGCAATTAAATGTTTAAAATCACACAAATCTGTCTTTTCGGAATATCCAACACTTGCTCGATGGGATTTAGATCCGGAGTATTCGCTGGGCAGTTCATTCCCCCAATGTTGCCATGTTTAATGCACATTTTAAAGACGTTGGCACTATAAGGCCAAGCATTTTCTTGCTTTATAAAATTATAATATTAGCATTATAATATTCCACCCCAAACCATTATTAAACTTCCATGAAAACGATTGCTTGCTTGGATACAGCAGTTAGGAAAACGCCCTCCAATGCGCCTATATACCTGATTTCACCTGTCACTGCGATGCTTAAACTAAATCACGATTCATCCGTGAAGAGCCCCCCAATGTCCAACTCATATGATATTTACACAATTTCAGTCTTGCTACACGATGTCTAAGGAGCAAAAAGAGACATATGGGTGCTCTTCTTAAGCTTATCTTTGCTTTTTTGAGACGCTTACGAATAGATTGATCCGATATCGGGCGGTTTAATAGAGTGTAGAATGCATTTTGAATCGATTAGGCTGTCTGTCAGCCAGTACTATGGGTCGGTAACTTCATTTGAAGTTATGATGCATATACTATCCGACCCAGAATTCCTTTCGTATAATCCGATCTCGCAAAACTTAACCACACGTTATACGTACTGAATAATTAACCTCACTACAAAACGCAACTTTTTCCCTCTTGTATCAGTATTGTCACTCTTGCCACCTCGGTAGCCGTCACATGAATTCTAATTCGCACCATCTATTGAAAATAACTAATTTACACACAGTTTGCAATTAAAACCTAATTAATTTTGAGATAAATATCCTAACTTATACAAAATTCAAGTTACGACTTGTATATTTTACACTTTATTTTCAGTAAAGTCAGACGGCAAGGTCTGCTACGATTTAGAGGTATGAGATACGAGTTTTGTTTTAGGTAAATTCATATAGACAGTAGATTATTGAAAAACATGGCATCATTCGTTTGGATAAAATTGGCCTTCAAGGTAAGTTAACAATCCTAGTGTGTTTCTTATTTATATTACATTTAAACCACAATTAGAGGACTCTATATCAGCAATATGATATAATTATTTTCATTTATTATTCTCACCCGTAAGTGTGAGACACATTTTAATTTTAATCAACCTTGCCAAGCACACACATAGTAGAAAACACGAAAAATTCTCTATCACTGATGCAAAACAGTTTTCGTGTGTTTTACTATGTGCGTGCTTCTAAAAGTCGAGTAAAATTCGTTATTGAGAAATTTTAATATTTTTTTGTTTTAATAGTATTTTTGTATATCGTTTTGGCTACTATATTTATTGTACTTAAAGTTTTAAAATTGTTACTAATTAAAACTATTGTCATTAATAAAATAATCTATTTAAAAAAAATACTCGCTTTAATTTAACAACTCACATGAACGTTGCCAAGATTATTGCTTTCGAAATCTTAGAACAATGTGTAGACATTTTTTTTAATCATTCGAAGGTTAATAAATTTGTTAAACCTAATCTGAATTATAATCTCATTATACTCATACATCATTCATAAATGTAATTTTCTCTTTCGAAAATTAAAACGAAAGTCACAAATATAAAAAATAGCGACAAAGACATTTTGCCATTTTCAATATGTGTAGTAAATTTATATATTAGTAAATAAATTTGTTACGTTCATTGACATTCATTTTAGATTTACAAAACCTAACAGATTCTATAGATTATGGATAATCCAGGATAGTTATCAATCTAGGATAGTTATTCCACAGACAATTATTCCGCATGTTTTGATTTTTCTTTTCAGAAATAAAAATGAACTTTGAAAAACTATAACTTTCTTGTTTCCTCCGTTCTGACGTTATTGTATCAGGCTCCATGTGTAACCAACAGTCGGTCATGGGTAGCCAAACAATCGATCTGTATTCTATAATTTTTAACGAACTATACTTAAGCTTGATTTCTTGATACACATGGACGTGGGACCCCTGATAGAGGAACTTCAATTTGGAATCCATCAGCGCCTTTTGATAGAAATATAAATTTAAGAAATGTCTACAAAAGATAAGAAATGTACAAGCTATATCATTTGTGACTGTTAACTTTCACTGCGTCTGTTCTCGATTAATAGGTACTGGTTGACTTATATGATTATATGATGGGTTAATTGAATTCAAAGAAATATCACAGTTAAAGTAGAATTTGTATCACTACCAAAGTGGTACAATTTAAACTTTACCTATGATATTTCTTTGTTTTATGTAGCCGGTATATGATCTATAGATATCACGGAGAAGTCGTGTTTGATTTTAATCGCCTATAGATGTTAACCTGCGAGAACTTTTGACAGTTCAAAATGATCTTCTCAACCGATTTTTCGCATAGAATTAGAGCCAGATGAGAAAACAAAGGAAACCACAGTATATATAACTTGAGATATTTACTGCATCACAAAATCACTGTAGAAGAACCCAAAAAGCGAACCGGACCAGTACAATGCCTCAAGTGCCAAGATTACGGCCACACAAAAGCTTATTGCACGTTGAGTGAAGTTTGCGTTATATGTGCCGAACTTTATGATTCAAAAAAATGCGTAAAGACGAGAAATGATCCATCAGTAAAACACTGTATAGTAATTGCGGTGAAAATCACACAGCAAACTACAGAGGTTACTCAGTATGTCTATATGAAGCGTAAGATCAATCCAAAGTTGCGATCCGAGCGACGAATGCTTAAGTCACGTTACAATCAAAGAAATATGACTCCAAGAAGTACAATTGCCCAACAAGCGTGCATTCGCTCAACCACACAAAATGACCTGGAGAATGTGAATGAACAGCCTAAAAGGTACCGCCCTAAAAACGAAAGTTCATTTCAACGAAGAAGAATTAAATATTCACGCAACCGTAAACAAACTGACCGAAACGATCCTCAGTTTCATGATGATGATGGACAGACAAATGAGCATGATGATGCAAAATATGACCACACTAATGGAAATCATCGTCAAAAGTCAAAAATGACGTTCCTAAAGATAGATGTATGGAATGCGAACGGTCTTTCATGCAGCACAAAGCTGAAGTTCAGACATTTCTTGTCGATCAAAATATAGACATCATGCTAATTACAGAAGCACACTTTACAAAAAATACTTTTTTTAAAATCAACGGATATTCATTTTATGACACCAAACATCCAGATGGAAGAGCACACGGCGGCACTGCGGCCTTGATCAAACGAAGAATAAAGCCTTTGTTTTAATTTATTTATTTATTACCGACTTTATTACCGGAAATATGATCGGAAAATTACCTGATAAATGCATAAAACTCATAACTTATACCTTTACTGCAAATATGAGATGTGGGTATTTCCCTAATAGAAAATATCGCAAATTACAATGATTACAAAGCCTGGACATTTTCTAAACTTTTTGAAAAATTGGTATTACAAAAATTAAAACCAATATTATCTGAAGGAAAGATTATACCCGACCACCAATTTGGGTTTCGAGACCAACATGCCACTGTAGAACAGGTGCACAGAGTTGTTAACACAGTTAAATTTGCAGAAGAAAAGAAATATTGTTCAACAGTTTTCCTAAACATTGCAGTCCTTGAAAGCTCAAAGGAAATACCAGGTTAAACACAATTCAGCCATTACTGAACTAAATGATATAATCGCAGGAGTTCCACAAGGCAGCGTACTGAGAGGCCATTATTGTATTTGCTGTCTACTGTCGTTCTACCAACAACTGTTACGGTTATCACATCGACATTTGCAGATGACACTGCTATCATGTGTTCACACAAAAATTCTCAAACTGCATCAAGAAAATTGCAAGATCACTTTTACAAAATTTAGAATTGGCAAAGAACGTGGCGGATAAAAGCGAATGAAAACAAATCAACACACATAACATGTACGTTGGATAAGCTTGCATGTCCAGCGGTTAAATTAAATAATATCACCATCCCTCAACAAACAAATGTCAAATACTTGGGTCTTCATCTCGATAGAAGATGAAGAAACACATTGAATCAAAGTGGAACCAAATAAAAGTAAAATTCTCAAATGTACTGGCTGATTAGGGGGCCAGTAAAGGCCTTTAAAACCTGTATTATTATTACTGGCTGATTGGAAGAAAATCAAAACTTTCCCTAGAATGCAAGGTTCTACTATACAAAATGATCTTCTTCTAGCACAAAATGGCAACTTTCATCTTTCTGCTAGAAAAGATGAAAAAACGCACGTCCAAAACTGTTTAACATTGTAGCTCTTTTTGACATTATTTATTTTGTTTTGAATTGAAAAATATGTTTTTGGTAGTTTTGTAAATTTTTAAGCACATTTAATTTTTTATTGCTTAGATCCTATAAAAGAAAATTGCATAACTTGCTGCCAAATATATTTATTTCCGTTTTTAAATTATGTACAATACCTAAACTAAAATATGTTGGCATAACATTGCTTACAACAATCTGCTATACAATATGTGGAGGCATTTTGTCTCGCTTGCTGCATAATAATTTTTATTCGTGTTAACTAGCTTCAAGATGACTTGTTTATGAATGAACATTTTTCGCGGTTTTTTATTCCAAATTTTGGTTTTTTGGGCTAGTGTAAATCATATACCTCCATATAATAATATTGCAGAACCACAATTCTGGTTCGCGTTTCCATAAGGGAGGAATTATAAAAGAGATCCAATGTATTCTTTTTTATTGCCAGCTGAATGTGCCTAGAGCATTCGACTTTAACTAAATTCCATGGTCGCGTTCACATAATTGCAAAGACAAGAGCGCCAATTATTTTGACTTCATAACCCACAGCGCGAAGTAATGGAAAATTCTCTAAACTGTAGACAATAATTGGAAGTGACCACATCGTCAATTCATTATTTACACATAATTATTTAAAGTAAATTTTAAAACTGCCAATCCAATTAACAAATCTATAATTTGTTGACAACATTCGATTTTTTTTATACTTTTCCAATTTGTAATTGTTAACAATTTATTAATTCACGTGACGTTTTTTGTTTAATTATATAAACTACAAAGCCATAAAACTATCTTTCAATTTATCAAACATTCAAAACAACTAACTATGTAGATTTATAAACAATAAATACCGATTTCATAATTTTCGTTTATTGCAATTATTTCAACGGTAAATATTTTCTTAATTACAATTTTCACCTATTGTTAATTAGTGTTTTAAACAACATATCGATTTATGTATTTTATGTATACTGTGCTGTCATAATGTTATAATAAGTGGATATACATATGTATGTACACATGTAAAACGAATTATTGCAAAATATCTGTCCTTTCGCGTTTCTAAATTCTCAATAGTTTTTTGGAATTCTTTTCAAGCAACAGCACCAACAACAAAAGGTAAATATGTAATACATACAGACATACATATATAAGAGACTTGAAATTTAATTTCTTTATAACAATTACCAAACATTGCTCTATTTAATATTTAAATGATTTGTTAACCCCTTGCTGGATTAGTTCGTGCTAATGTGTTATTTTCTATAATCCAATTTATGAGAATGGGTTTATAAATAATAATTAAGAAACAAATCGCGCGTTGGTATGACGATTTATTATTACATTTTGAAAATCAATTTTTGAAATTGAATTGATTGTTCCACTTCAAGGTAACCTTGACAAGGTTCTTTCTCGGCGTTTTTTGTTATTTATGTGCGGTGTTATTTCGTTTTGGACAAGACAATTAAATATATAAAATAATGTATTATAGAGAGAGCAGCATAATAGATGCGAAGAATGAATATAAATCATAGCTATTAGACTATTAGCATATGTGATGAAAAGATACTCAGGTTGTATATACATACTATATGTCAGAATTAAACGCTCATCAATTATTGTATTGACAGCGGTAACGAATTTTTGATTAGCTATGAAATTAAAATTCTTTTTGCGGGAGAGGTTCTATTGTTACCCGAATTCTAAACAAGACACGATAAATCGCGCACATTATGTATACATAACTAGCATAAATTCACCTTCTAATTTTATTATTTAAACGATTTTATTTCTATAATGTCATTGTGACTTGACTCAAAACCACCAATTTCGTGACTTACCTCTATAAGATAAATATTTCGTTTTGTTTGCTACATATATATATATATATATGTACATATCTTTCTATATGCGAGCATAACAAAGAAACGACCACACCATAAACTCGTTAAATCAGGGCACAATCATATTCAATTGCATATAAAACTTCGAAGGATTAGTTTTTTTATGGTCATTAATGCAAAAGAGTATGACATGAAAAGTATATACATATATCTAAGAGGTTTGCATGTCTGTTGGCGCAATTTGATACGTTTTAGACGTTTGTGTAATACTTTTACCTAAAGTAATTTACTTTACATGAACGTTTTTTGGTTGATAGTTTTGCAGACAATGATTTATTAGAATATGTTAATTTTGTTATGATTTTTAACATAATCGATTGGCAACAATGGCAAATGCGTGCTTTAGTTTAATACGATACATTATCATTTGGTGATGACCGCAGTCCCATATTTGAACATGAGTAAATATCGTTTTTGGAATGATTTTTGTTGGAACTTCATTTTTTAATCTTGATGGTATGTGATCGGTTGGTTCTGTTGGTTTTGGTTCTATACTGTCTCCATATTATGACATTACACGATTACAATACACAATCTTATAATTGTTTCGAGGTCATAAATATCCCCTGTCCAGCGCTTAATATTTACAACTAAAAATTGAATTTGCTGTAGAATTGCACAGAACCAAATCAAACAGTTAAGGTACGGAAGATATTCATGTTATACGTCTATAACATGGAACATCATTTCTAGCTCCAGTTTTAAAAATTGATGCCACTTTGGTTAGTTTCTATTTCTGAGGAAAGTCTGGTAATTTTAATAATTGATTAAATAGAAAGCAAAAAGGGATTACCAGCTGGAATCTCATCGAAACCGCATCCATCTCCAAAAGTTTCTAGAGCTTGATGAATACCCTCGTCTATACAAAACTAAGCAAACATGTTCGATATGACTTGCAAGATTTCTTTCCAGTAAATCATGCTTGCTACACTCAAAAAATTATGCCTGCTACCCTCAGAAAAAAATTTGAGAGATTATCGTTCTTGTTTTTAAGATGAATACATTTGCCATCACACCATGATGAATATTTGTTAGGTTTTCTCACAGCGGTGGGAACTAATAATTCCATAATATCTTAAATAAGATATTATGGAATTTCTCCACGTTTACATCTAAATTCCTGCTATTAGCTCATCCAGCCAGTTAATTTGTTCAAAATATATACGAAAGTTTATTACATTTGCTTTTTTGAAGTTGGGATAAGTCCGGTGATTTTGGTGATTGGCAATACCATTTCATTTGCTCTTCAAATTTATTTCAATCGATTTGTGGTAATGATGATGTAATGGCGATAGTGCGATTGCTTAATTTTAAATACAACCGGTTCATTTGTAAAAATCCAGTCTATAGAATTCTATCGCGACTTTTTCTTATCTCACAAATTTGACTCAGATTTCAATGAAATGGACAAAAATTAATTTTTAAATTACCGGTCAATTCCGGATTCTTTCGGCAGATACGATAATTATTAATTATATATTTTTATTTTTTTCAACCCACCATTGCACAGAAATTCCATTATTTCCTCATTTTGATTAGCAGCAATGTTCCGCCATTTTAAAGCTGCGAGCTACTTCGACTATTCCAATGCATTTGACGGGCTTCATACCAAATACAAAATTTACAATTAATGCAACCCTTTGGACCGTATACCATCTGCCATAATAACAGGTTCTCAATTGCTATAGAAAAAAGCCGTCCCTACAAAAGCTTAGACATACGATTTTTCTTCGATGGTCTTATTTATGTATAGGCAATGCTACTAACCAAAAAAATATCAGCGCTGCCAGAGGCCAGCTGGATTCTTAACTCAATCGGTTTAAGGAAATAACCATCCAAGCTAAAAAATTGGACAAGCAATTGTTTCTTTTATTTATTTATAAATAGAAAAATTCGAGAAAACGGAAATTTATTTATTTAGCGGCAATTCCAACTATCAAAAATTTATCAGCGCTGGCCAATAGGATTTCAAACTCAATTGCTAAGAGTATATATCGTAGGATGTACCATCTTTTAAATCGTTTTTGAACTAGCGATTAGTTTGCGGCTCATAGCTCTGAAGAGCTAATATAATATCATCAGTCAAGCGACAGAAATTCAGTATTATATTCCCTGTAAACCAAATGGGTCGATATACACACGTGTGATCAACGTTGAGAAATATTGAAAACTTATTTCCAAAGTAGTGAGACACTTGCCAAAATTTTTCCAACAAAGCTCATATTTACCTCGGCGGTTATGTGAACAGGCGAAATTACCGCGGTACAGAAAATCCATACGTGACAATTGAGAAGTTAATATATACCCATAATGTCGGATATGGTGTGGAATATGTTCAAAAATATTAAAGTGCCATTTTACTCCGAAAATGAGCAAGAAGCCGCGCTAACAGTCAATGGCGACCACTTTCGTGTCATTTTAACTGCCTTTTTGTTCCCTCCGATTGAAGAGGAAGACTTGGGTGATATTTGGTTTCAACACGACGGCTCCATTGCCCACACAGCCAACGATACAATTGACGTTTTGCGCCCTATTTTCGAAATCCTATGTCAATGATGATGTATGATTCCTATATCAACTGACCGCCTAGGAGCTACGACTTTTATCTGCGGCGATCCGCCAAGGTCTAAGTTGTCCTAATCATCCAGAGATGACTGAGGCTTTGAAAAAGACGCATGGTATTCCATTATTAATCGGAAGGTGTAGTCTATAAAATAAAATACTAATCATAAATATTTGTTCCTTTTTATCTAATAAACATTTTTAAAAGGAACTAAATGCCGCACCATTTAGATGACGAAAAAGTCTGTGGTGACTTGGTGAGTCACCCGTACAAATGTAAAATTCCTAGACTGAGCCAACTGTATAAATTATATAAGTTTGGGATGGTTTTTTACGTTCGTTTTAGAGGTAATGGTAAATTTTCCTGCATGAAAATGTTCGTGGAATAACTTCAAGATAGTATTATATTGATACGGCCACGCTACATAGGATGCTTTTAATAATGACAGTAACAATGTCAATAAGATTATTGCGGAAATACGTCCATATAGTGTTTTAATAATGGTTGTTTTATGGCATTTGATATACGATTGAGTTCACGAGGGCCTTACAATCGCTGTGCGGGCTATATATTAACTTTTAGGACTACGAGCTGTTTTCGATATACAATATACATGCAAGTGAAGTTCCCATCACCTTAACGTTTATTTAAAAAGAGTTATACATATGTATATTTACTTAAAATATTCGGACTAAATGTGACGATAAATTATTTTATTCTTAAACTTAACTTTTAATTCCAAACGACCCATGACAGTAGAATTTGACTGTTAAGAAACGGGCACAAGCATAGAATCTGTTTTTATTTTTAGTTGTAAGTAAATGACCATCATCATTATAATCATAAACATAAAAACAGATTCTATGCTTGTGTCCGTTTAACAGTCAAATTCTACTGTCATGGGTCGTTTGGAATTAAAAGTTAAGTTTAAGAATAAAATAATTTATCGTCAGATTTAGTCCGAATATTTTACAAAAGTAAAGCTGCCAGTTATAGACAAATGTAAAATCGTAAATGTTGCTTTTTAAATTAAATTAAATTAAATAAATTTCCTTGTAAAATTCTCTAGGTGGAATCATCATACATCCAGTCTAACAATACACTCTTTCAACTTTAATTTATTCACTTTCAAATATTTCGATACTTGAACCATACATATACTGTATTTTGTTTTGGAATGAAAAATCCGCGTTAATGTCGGAAATACAACCGCTCGCTCAAAGATTAATTTCTAATTTAGAATTAAAGTCTATAATAATCGAATTTCGTTTATGACATTGTGTGTGCACTTTGGAATTTATGTTCGTAATTTTCTTTGAAGTTGGGCGATTTGTAGCATGTATATGCGGCTATAATTTTTACCTTTCATTTAATTGCGTCCGCATATACTCATGACACATGTAATTATTTAGTTTCTCTGCCACCCGTTGAAATTCCTTCGCTCGGCAAACTCATTAAACTATCACAACTTCATTGGAATGCTATTATAATTCCATTAATAAATAATAACAACACATATGTACGTATATAGTTACATTTGAATTTTATTAAAATAATATCATCCACTGAACCTTGACTTCGTTCAAATTACATAAATATTGCGTTAACCATATGTATAGCATGTTAAGACGTTATAAATATAAAAATATACGATAACTGTCCATTCAACAAGAGTACAAAATAAACTTATATCGTAAAGTCTTTATGTTGTAGGTATACATGTTATGTGAATAAATATGAAAAAGGCAAGTAGATGTAATTCAAGACATTCAACGTAACATCATCTTGAAAATGTATGCACTCGTATCTATAAATTAAAACATATTATTGTAATTATTTTTAATTTATTCGCGTACGTGGCTTATTGAATCATATACCTATCTTATGTATGTTGCATTGATTCTAAAATCACCTTACACCACCATATCAAATTCGACCAGCCGCGATTGCAAAATCCACCTTCTCTATTCTGAATGTAGATACGTATGTTGTATACTATGCACAATAAAATGAATGTATGTACTTAAACTATAACAGCACCATGACCTTTAACCACACGGTCTTTCCAGAAAACATATAGCATAACAAAAATTTAAATTAATGCTTTTTATGCATATTTGCATAATAACATTTATACACAAAACTCTAGAAAAATACAATAGTTTCGATTGTTTTACACCATGTATATGTATATACAAATGTGTATGTGTGTGTGTGTATGACAACATTTTTATCTCTTGGCTGTTATTAATTCGTGTTGATCGCGATCAAAATTTGTAAGGAAAAACATTCACATATAATTTGAGGTAGCCGAATTTTTTGATCATGATTTGTGTGGGAACTTGTGTTGCAATTTATAAAATTTGACAGAATTTGGTTCGATTAAATACTATAGATTAGACCACAACAAATACCACAAACAATTGTTGTATATTTACTTATATATAGAATTTTTAAAGATCAAAATATTAGATTGTATATATATATATATATATATATATATATATATATATATATATATATATATATATATATATATATATATATATATATATATATATATATATATATATATATATATATATATATATATATATAGGTATACCTTGAATGAACTGAAAAATTGCGTCTAATCTTATACCTGCTGCATTACATAACTATCATAAATTTTCCCACAAGCTTAATATAAACTTTTCATTTTTCAAATCGTATATGTCCACACGATTTAAGAAAAATAAAAGTTGGAAAATAATAAGACAAAAAAACTATAGCAACCGACCACACCCAACCAAACAATTTTATTTCTAATTCAATTTTGTATTTTCAATTGATTTTTTATTTTATTTGATCTTGTTAAGGTACTTGTACATTAACAAAAATCAGTGTATATTAGCTCAGTCTTGAATATTTTGGGTATAAAGTAAATTCTTTGTTACATATGGGTATTAGATGCGAGGATAAAGTTCATGGAATTTAAAACGAGAGAGGTGAGTTTTTCACACCTGTTTGACCTAAAACGATATACTATGTATGATTTATTACTATAAATATGTATATGTAGTATATAGAAAGGGATTAAATCTTAATATTAAATATTTTGCAATATGCTTGTATATTCACGTTCTTGGAGGTCTTGCCTGGAGTATAATTATTATAGTACTCAGCATGCCTATATATATTGCACACCGTTTGCTATACAAAATCTACTTTTACTTTTGTCTCTATATATGTTTATACATCACACCACTTCTAATTTTAAGATTTCTGCACTTCATCGAAATTGAGCATTATGCATATCTTTAACAATTAAACGGTTTTGTCGTGAACTTGAAATAAAACATTGTAAGTAATTTCATTATGAATTCAAGATTAATTAAAACGTCTTACAATAATTGTCACATATATAATAAATTTAAGTTTTAATTTATTTTAAAATATGCAAGAATTATATTTGCGGAACACATATCTTAATTCACCTTTCGGATTTCGTTATGGTTAACATCTTATATAAGTATATATGTGTATGCTCGATTAAAATTTTAAATGCTTTTACATTATTTTTGATGTATGTATATTGTTCGCAAAATTATGTGCGCAAATTAAGATGAATCCTAAAAACTGTTAAATCAAAAAAAAAATAAAAAATATAATTATTAACAAAACAATAAAATTAATCAGTATTTCCTTTCTCCGAACAAAAGATATCATATAAGAAAATTACAGTGCTTTGTATTTAATGTTTCTCAAGTTTGCAGAAGAAAAAAAACATAAAACCTTTTATTATATCAGTTAACATCACAACTTACGAGTAATAATTTCTTCTTCTGTATATAGCTACATGTATATTGTTATTGTTTTTTATTGCTTTTGAAGTTGTGCAGAAACTATCACTTTCTTTTAAAAATTCGTTTTTCTTTTCTGTTCGATTTATTTTTTTTAAACAAACATTTTATGATTATGGAAATTATATAAGAAAATTAACAACAACTAAAATTGTAAGTGGTACAATAACAGGGCTAAAGGCGAATTTACTTTTTTATGATTTTAGTTGAGCGCGCGTCTCAATAACATAAAGTATAATAGTACGCGATTAATGGAACAAGACTTTCGAGAAATTTATGTTACATGTGATGTTAAAGTCAAATCCACTATCGCTTTTTATGCCCGAATAAGTACATATTTTGGACTTTGGACTTTGGAGTTACTTGACATACATACATATATGTACATATTAGTTACTCAATAAAGGATATCATAAATAAAATCTTTAGATATAAATGCAACTAACATTAATCTTTTTTAAATTATATGTCATTTAGATATGATGACATCTTCATTTCAAGATCTATAATATTCTATTTATAAAACACGATTATTATCAATAATGTATAACAACAAAAAAGTGTAATTAGCTAGAAGATTATTTACGATATAAATTGACCTTGTCGATATGTTATGTTTATACTCGTATAATAGAAGCTAATTACTATCTAATTAAGATTTACCTAAGATAACGCAGCTTGGGATATACATTGTAAATAAAACATAATTTTTTTCAGATGTTAATCGCAGATAAAATGTGTTCCCTACAAATATTACCACCCAATATGCGATTGCAAAACAAAACTATGTATATATATATATATATATATATATATAAGAAATTTCAAATTAAATTAATTCGATGTCTATAAATTTCAAACACTTTATATACACAAAAATTCTTCCATAACTTAACACATTTGATCTGATTTTGTGGTTAATATTTCATAAAATTATGTAACTCTATATATAGCAGTTAATTCGTATTACAAATTCGTATATGATTTATGGTCTTTTATTACAATTTCGTATATACGTATATGTAGTTGTTGTTATATATTTTTCTCGTTGAACTTTAAACCCGCGCGCGGTATTTATTTCTATAATTCACGCGGAACTATTATTGTTTGATGTATAATTGCACGCGCGGCTGCTGTTAAGCACTTTTATGTATACATTATACAGTTTGATTCAATTAAAATATAGTTTAAAAATATAGTTTTGATGTTGAGTACATGAGGCACCTTCAGTTTTATATATACAATATACTTACAATAAATGTCAGACGTGATATTGTATTACTAAATTACTGTATTCTATTTTGATGATTGGTGTGCAATTTAAAAGTGATAATTTTGAACTTTCATGTGCTGATGATGAGAGTAGAGGTTCAAATAAAATATTAAAAAATTGTATTACGGTATAGTGCACGACCCAACGCTTTAACGATTATCATACTATTTAGTTTTGCGACCCAAACCTAATTCGAATTCATTGTTCGAAAAAAAAATATTTTGAACAAGTAAATCATACAGGACTTAATTACTATTTATGATACGCCACAAATTTCGGCAAGGAAATAGCCAGGCACATTAAAAAATTAGGATAATGTTATTATCAATTTTTCTAAACCGCAAAGATTTGTAAAAGTATAGATGCATATTAGCCAATTTCAATATTTAAGAATCCAAACTGATATTTCGAGTTTAGAACTGTAAAATAGTCATGTGCATTCATGGAGTTTCATACTCACATATATGCAAATATTCTTAAAAATGGCGCTCCTAGAAATTCAAGCAAATTTAGAAGAAAATATCTCAACAGCCTTAAACGAGCTCACTAACATGATGCAAAGCTTCATGGTGATGATGGAGAGAACCATCGATCTAATGATGCAAATTATGACAATATTGATGCAGATAGCTATATGGAATGCAAACGGCCTAGTACAACACAAAGCAGATGTACAAGCATTTCTCATCGAGTACAATATTGACATAATGTAAATATCAGAAACAATCAATTCACCAAAAAGAACTCTTTTAAAGTTAATGGGTACTGAACTTATGATACTAAGCATCCAGATGGCAACGCACATTATTACTGCTGTATTGATTAAAAGAAGATTAAAACACTTTGAGTTTACGAAATACCACAAAGACCATATCCAAGCAACAAATATTTACCTGCAAGAGTGGTCCGGACTCTTTGTATTCTCAGCAGTATAATTCCCTCCAAAGAGAGTGATTTTCTTTCTCGATCATACGGTGAAAAGAGTAACAGTCGGGCACAGACAAATAAACAAACTGAATGGGATATATTTAGAATTCTAGTAAACAGAATTGCAAACGTCGGCAGATATTAATGCGGCAGCAGAAATACTAACAGATGCTGTTGAAATAGCAGCCAAAACTGCTATACACCCAATATCAGTATCACAGAACAAGTTAATAAACTTTCAAATAATATCACCACTACAAAAATGGACACTGAATCGAGCAATTAAAAAAGTTTGAGATAAGCGTCCGAAATCTGAGATAAGCATCCAAAATTGTTCAAAATTATTTAAGTGACCTCTCGCGAACAGAGAGAACAGATTACTCATTGTGAAAAGCTATAAGAAATTTAAAAAAAACCGCAAACTCGACCCCACTCTTTAAACTGTCACATGGAAATCGAGAAATGTCGAAGGAAAAGTCAACACTTTTGCCATTCACCTACAGAGAAAGTGTTTTCACCTCATGATGAAATTAACGACTGCGGGCATAAGCCCAGAAAAGGCTTCAGGACACGACCTTGTTACCGCTAAAATGATTAGAGAATTACCAGATAAATTCATAAAGCTAACAACATATAGCTACCACGCTATCATGCCAACTGGTTATATTCCTCAAAAGTAGAAGATATCGATAATCTCGATGATTCATAAGGTTGCAAAAGATGAAACACAAATCACGCCATATCATCCAATAACCAGCACGGCATTAGAGAGCAAGTGCTGATTGATAATTCTGAATTATAAATGCTATAAAACTCACCTGGAAAAACAAGAAATATTGTTCTGCGGTTTTTTTGGATATTGCACATGCCAAAGATTAGCACGATCCAATTTACAAGATTAACAAGCTAATGCCGAATAATTTTCATGTAGTGCTCGAAAATTATCTACATCAAAGACAACATCTGGTTAAACAAAATGCAGCAACTACTGGATTAAATTATATTAGTTCAGGCGGCCCACAAGGTAACGTTCTATAGGTCCAGTGGTTTACTTGTTGTATGAAATTAAACAATGTAACTATTTCACAACAAGGCGATGTTAAGTATTGGTTAATTGGAAGAAACTCAAAATTATCATTGGACAATAGAGTGCTACTCCTACTATACAAAGCGATATTAACGCCCTACATACGGTATCCAACTATGGGGTTCCACCATTAAATACAGAACTATTGCAACGAACTTAAGCAAACATATTTCGAAGTGGTATATTCGAAATACCAACATACATGCTCATCTGGGTATTAACACCTTTAAAGAGATGATTAGAGAATTCAGTTCCAAGGGGTATAAAGCAGCCGAAATGCAGATGACTAAAAATTCGAAAATCCGTACGATTTCTGCTCAGAAGTATACGTATAATATACGCAATTGAAAATTTCAAAATATTTATTGTTTTCAAAATTGTAAATTTTATAAGTGAGTTCTCAAAAATCATTTAAGAATTGAATGCTTCGGTTTCAAACGTATAAAATTCGATAAAGTCAAATTTTATTTCTAGAATTTTCAAAATTTAAAATTTTTTTTTCCAGACTGAATTTTCATTTAAAATTTCTTATTCCATTGATACTCATAAGAAATAATTATCTAAATACGCAAATTTCCAAATATCTGATTTCCAAAACATCTTACAGCTCGCAAAATTCAAGTATACCTATATGAAGTTCGTGAAATTGGAGAGATACTGATTACCTTATTTTGGTCCGCCGCCCATAATTAAAAAGCAGCTGCTTTAATCATTTTAGTTAGGATCAATTCCAATTCCTGTTATTATTCCAGATCTTGGGATATATCCAAATTGCCTTAACCAAGCATTTAAAATGATTAGGCCTGTCTACTGTCTTTCAGAGTCGACAGGCCTAGATTTGTGTGTCTCTCTGACGAAAAAGAAAGGTGTAACTTTAATGTGTGTGCTAGGGTTAGTGTATAGTAGCCAGCGTTGCAGTAAGCAGCGTATGAATATTTTATTTTGTATATAAGAAATTGATTTACATAATTTGTGATTTTATAAAATCATAACTGTAATTGATATTTTTATCACCATTACCGTATGTCTCAAACGCAAACAAGACAAAAAATTTACTTTCCAAAATGAATGAAAAAAATACGTAATAATGATTTTGCTTATTATTACATATTTATTTATTCATTTCCCAATGATTCATTACAATTTGCTAGTTTCTATCATAGTTTTTCTTGAAATGAGCATTTTTTGAGATAATCATCTATTTCAATTACATTCTCATTTTTTTATAAAACTCAAAAATAATTTCTCCTATAAGTAACTCAAAAATCAGTTCCGTTTGCTGTTTTTGTTGTTGTTGTATTCAGTTTTATGGAGAAATAAGCAATTGAATGGGGTAATTCATTTCAATTATAAGAATCCAATAAGAAATGAATATGTTTAAAAGACTATTACGAGTAGAAGTGTTATGGTATTGACCACAGCGTTAAAACATATTTTAAAATCATTATTATCTACGGAAGATCGACAGACATTTTAACCCGGTCCGAATATTATATTAAAACTGTTTGGCTATAAAACTGAATGCTAATTTTTCATAAAATTGGCCACATATAGTTCGGTAAGCCGGAAATTTATGATTATAAGGAAATGAACCAACCGCAAACAGTAGTCGTAACTAGCTAACTGAAATCAATATATTGTTAGAGATAGAGGGAATCTATCAGAGGTGTATGTCGAAATCGGTACAGGTGAACTTATATCGTAACTAAAAAGCATATTCTATGACCACTTAAAGGTTTTAAACCTTATAAATCTGCTGGTCCGGACCGTACGTATCATACAAGCGCAATTTTAAAACATCTCGTTGATTATTCTCGCCTGGCTGGAGGTAATCTTCTAAGGGTGTTTAAAACTAGTCTGTATTCCGAAGAAGTGAACAGAAGTCAGGTTGATGTTTATCCTGAAAGCGGGAAAAGTTTTGCATGACTACCCAAAGGACGTAAGACCTATAACTTTATCATCCTTCCTGTTGAAAACTTTGGAAAGGTTGAGAGAAGTTTATATACGATCAAAAATAAAGCCTATTTCTTTTGAATATTCTTCTCTGGAACGTTACAACCAATGGATTGCTGTTGGAGCTGGAGAGAGAGGGGATTGGAGAGATTGCTATGCCGATGACGTAGCGATAGCTGTCTCTGGAAAATACATATAAGCACGGTTAAATATAGGTAATCCAGAATGCCCTCCTAATCATTATGGGATGGGTCATCAGATGTAAACTGGCAATCAGCCTGTCCAAGACTGATCTGGTATTGAATAGACCCTCTTACTTTAAGTGACATAAGACTAGCTTTTACTGAAAAAGACAGATTTCTAAAAGCCTAACATTTAGGAAAGAGTAAACAAGAAACCTGAAACCTGAGCTGGCACACAGGCTTTACACTACCGTAGTAAGAGTTATACTTTTGTATGGAGTGAGTGTGTCGTGGACATTTCTTGAGAAAGTAGCTTATATGAATGGGATTGGAAAGGTGCAAAGAACAGTCTGAAACTTATAAGCGAAGCCCTGAATATGACACCGACACGCGCCTTATAGGTCATGTTTCACCTTCTTTCGGTGAATTTTTTTAGTAACAAGGTCGCTGAGGAACGAACTGGCGAATCTGAACTATTTTGCAACAACGTTATGCTTTGAGAAGGTCCCGGATCATGTATGCTTTTCAAGAGAATCTTGAAAGGGCGGATTACTATCTCAAACCGAAGCTATTGTAGTTTTTCACGGATGGCTCTAAGAGTGGCGTTGGGTTGTCACTCTTTTCTTAATGAGATGAGTGAGCATTTCAACATCCGGATACTCTAGGCTGCTCAGACACCATGGAGAACTGCAGGGTGGGCGAATTAGCTAGGCACGGTATAACTCTTCAACCAGAATGGGCAAATTTGGGGAGGCCTATTACAGCGTGCAAAGGAGCGCCTTAAAAAGAGGCAGTAGCCTCTGCGAACGAAAAAAATACTAACACCTTCACATGTAGTGTAGCAAGACAAGTCTGGTCAAAGCTGAACTTGAAACGATCCAATACTCTAATCTACCTACATAGACGTGAATTAAAAACGATCGTGGGGATACTCACAGGACACTGCCTGTTTGGATAACATGCAAGCAGGCTATAGGGCTGAAAATAAATTACTTTTGAGGAAACTTTATGGAGCAGGCTTTAGCACACACAAAAGGCATAGACATATTGGGTAGGTACATAATACGGATCTAAGAGCCTCTCGGATCTCGAAAACTGTAAAGTGAGAGATATTTCACGCTACATAAGTAGCTCTGACTGTGGTTTGTGCGTATTAAAAGATTAAGGTGGAAACCAAGATGTGGATTTGATTGTTGAATCTGTTCGGTGCTGCCAATGAGAGGTGACCATGTAATGAATTTTATCATAAATATAGGCAAGGGAATCCTCACAAAATTTACTCTGACAAAATTCATTAAATGTAAACCAGCGAATATTTTACAAAAAATATAATCGATATAACCATTTATTCCGATCACGACCATTTGCTAAATAAAAATAAACGATCGAACCGAATATATGGATAGCCGGAAGCCGCACAACTTTACATATTTTAAAATAATTTATTGCGTTTAGTTATTTTTTTTTACCTATCTCAATTATGTACCATGAAGGTCTTTCGATAAAACATATTTTGTATATCGATTGATTTTTAAATTTGAAGTGAATGTAGATCAAAATAACCGTATATATATACGTCCGCCGCCCGTCTCAATAAATTCATACGACGCCCAATAAGTAAGATTGTGTGTATGTATGTATGTACGAGTATATATACACAATGTAACGTGAAATCGATATTAAATTATCTTATGAAGGTAAGACATATATTTATTTTGTAATTCCACTCTGACCGTTGATAATTAATTTATTATGAGAGTTGATTGTTTTCAATAAAATTAAAATTTATTAACAAATAATTTTCTGGTCTTCATCTCAATTCAACAAAATTAAATTCGTGACTACAAAATTTATTGTAATTGGTTACATATTTTTCTTATCAAGTACAAGGCCACATTTAATTTGGTTTAATGTACATGAAGGTAGAAACTAAAGTCATCATCAATTTGAAATTATTTATTTGTATGTAAGTTACGTGTGTGTTCATCAGTAAAACGAAAATTATTCAATTAATTGGATTTCAAGTGCAAAAAAATCCGTCCTCAACATAAAATATTATCACAAATCTTATAATTACAGTTCTTTGTTAGTAAATTACTTGCCTTTCAATAATATTATCATCATTAATCAACAATAACAATACACAAACACTTCTAGTCTATCTTATATGTATATATAGTCTTAGTCCAATTATCGTTAACTAATCATCGACCAAACAATTTTCAGCTATAAACACGCGTGTTTTCGTTAAATAAATTTAATAATAAAAAATGTCTCGAAACTGTTCAAAAACGCTTGGAGGAAATTATTTGTATTATGTTTTTCTTTTCATGAACCAAAACACCAAAAATTCATTTTGTTTTGATTGGCATAACAAAATCGTGGTATGAAGAAGTGAATTTCGATACGTATAACGCACACATAAGTTTCAAATCATTTTATTGTTCAACGTTACGTAGTGTGCGCAATGAATTCGTCGAAAGTGAACGTGATTGAAATGATGTGCCCTCGTATTGTGTCATAAATTTATATAAAAAAGTAAAAACCCATATGAATGTATGTTCAGTTCAAAAAGCTATAAAATGTCGCCTCCGCACATACACGATCAAATCAAATTAATTTATTCCAACTTACTGTTAAATTGTTTATTTAAGTATATAAGACTTTTGTAGGATCTTGTCGATCGTAACTCTTGCGGTTAGTTCAACAACACAGGCAAATAATATAAAATTCTTATAATTTGTATATATGGCATAATTGCTGCAGTTAATTCTTTTAATCAACGTTGTTAACAATTAACCGTCCTCCACACACATTATATCGCTTGTAGGTTTTCATTTTTGTAAAAATCTTAAACCAAGACTAACAACTAAATTATTTTTGGTATTTTACGAGTATTACCAACAGCCGAGTACAAAATATAATTTGTTAATCATGTTATAGTTTAAGTTAAACATGAAAATTAAAAATTTAAAAAAAAAATTATTCTGAAGGTAAGATACAGCCTGTTACAATTATAAGTATTTTCTTGAGCGTGCTGTTATTAAAACCTTGGAATTCAATATTAATGATTTTGATTTGTAAAATATGTATATTCGATTTGATTGACAAAATGGAAATTATATGCTGTTCGAGGAAAATAAATTAATTAATTTGTTGAATATAACGGAATTTTGAGCGAGAGTAGGAAGTATAGAGTGGTTTTTTGTACTCGCGGTATGTATGTACGGGCACGCCTTGACACCGCACACAGTTCCTAAAGTAGTTAATAATTTTTAATTGATTCTTTTGTGAATTTACCATGAATTAATGTGTGTACACATAATTAGAATTTCTTTTGTCCGGGTATAGCCTTCAGAGTACACGACCTCCCGATAAATATGTAACAAAATGTTAACTAATTTTTTTATGTATTTAGAGTTGTATTACCGGTTGGCACGCGACCTATAACACCATCAGATTTATTTTGTTGAGTTACTGTGACACGAAATTTCAATAGTCGATTACATCAAACGACTTTTATCTAAGTAACAGACGTTTTTCTACAATTGTTTTACCTTTTCAAAACCATCCATCTGTGACAGATGTTCACGTTAGTCTGGAGTATTCGATTAATATATACCGTAATGACACCAACATTTCCGTAAACAAATCACTTGTGAATTTAGCAATGTGAACTTTCTAATGCAATTCATTAAGATATTTTTGATGTAATTTGTACCTACCAGTAGTTCAAACAAGTAACTAAATTGAGCAGATAATTAATTAATTAGTGGGTAAAGTTTTGATTCAAACAGATTTTTATTGATTTTATACGATCAACATGAAAAATTCTTACTTGATCGAGTGCACCTAATAGTTGACGTGATTTTATTTTATTTAACTTTAGGCGATTTATATTCTCCAAAAAGTTATTTAGTTCATTCAATATAAAATTGAACATAAAACGCATTCATTTCGCCCAATTATTTTTACGAAAAAATTACAGAATTCGTCTTCGCATTCTGTCAAATTTGCCAATTGTCATTTGCTAACAAAAAGAATTTCGATTTTCATCGAAAGAGTGACAAAAAATTAAATTTTTGATTTTTAAATTAATTATTAAAAGTCTATTTTAGTTGTATTTAGTAACTTTTTTTATTAAATAATAGAATAAACAAATCAAAATGTTGATCAAAGTGAAAGTAAGTAGTAAAAATTTCGTAGGTTATGTCCAGTTTGACAACTGATTTGATACCAGCTTTGAGTCATTGGCATTACTGTACTGGATATTAGTAAATTCCTTAAATTTGCGATTCTTTTATAGACTTTAACCGGAAAGGAAATTGAAATCGATATTGAACCAACTGACAAAGTTGATCGGATCAAAGAGCGCGTCGAAGAGAAAGAAGGAATTCCCCCACAACAGCAACGGTTAATTTTTTCCGGGAAGCAGATGTATGGAGGGCCGATTTTGGATTTGTAAGGCTCAAACTAATCGAATCTTTTGTAATTCTAGGAACGATGATAAAACGGCCGCCGATTATAAAGTTCAAGGAGGTTCGGTACTTCATTTAGTTTTGGCCCTCCGTGGCGGCAATTAGGTGGCTACAATGTTCGAGGCCTCCGCGATACATAAAATAATGTTTAAATTAAAACAAAAAGAAATCTTAGATTAAGTTCTCTTTAATTAAATTATAATTATCTATTTGTTTTTAATTATTATTATATATATTTTTTTCATTAAAGACTTGTGAAAGAGGAAAATTGTTTTGACTTTTGTTTGTTGCCAAAATACATTACAAAAAATTGAGGTTATGTAGCATAGAATTTTATTGCCCGTATTCAGAAAAATGTCCAACTAATTGAATAGATACCGTAAATTCAACTCTTATATTTAGAATGCAACTAAAAGTTAGTTAGATTATTAACTTTCAAATTAAATTGCATTTTGCGTGTTTATGTCGCAATATTGTGTTTGGTAATTTTTTTGACGTCTGACAGTTGTGTCGAAGTCATTTATTTATTCAGTCGTACTCATTTTAAAAGTAACCCAAATGAATCAGGAAGTCAAAATATATCTGAATTTATTAGACGAATTAGATGCAACTAAAGATGGTTAGTGAATTTGTATTAATCTTTTAATTAATTTGTATTAATCTTTTAAACTTGTCGCAACTCCAACATAAACATCTTTTAAATACAAATTTTTCTTCAAATATTTAAAACTTTACAGATACTTCACAACAAGCCCTGCAATCGAGCATATCAAAAATTACATCCACATGCAAAATCAGCCCATTAATTGATACTAACCACTTGCACATTAATTGTTCCAGTCAATTAATTCAAATCTTGGCAAAAATAAAAGCTCTGCTAAAATTCAACGAGGAGTTCGACCCAGGAAACTTAAATAACTTCATCACGATCAATAAAGGTATAAACCTTGTGTTAAATTATGGATTATACCCGTTTGCTGGTTGTTACTTCCGAATAACAGAGAAGCAATCGACTGTAGATCGTACTTTATATCCAATTCACCTAATACAATACCTATTAAATTACCTGAACTTCAATAGCTTAGTTCGTTTGAATGCAGATCTAAAACCGATTAAATTACTCTTGTATGGAGGATTTGGTCTTCTATTTCATTTAAAGTATGTGCAACAAGACGAGCGGCTCGAAATTATCATTGATCAAAAATTAAAGAAACGACTATCCGAACTTCCACTTGGTGACGCAATTCAAATCCTCATGAAAATTAACACCACAGTGCTTACGAAAGAAATGGGCAAAATCGTGACGGATAAATTAAAATACCTGCTACAAAATCCATCAGGATTTTATACATTTACCGATGTAATTGTAAAATCGAGGAACGACGATCAGCCTGTTTGGAAGCGAGGTGAACTCGCTTCAAGAATCGTAAGCGCAAAGGGACACGCAGCTGGATTTTATGAAAATATGGTTGCTCAAATTTTTGAATATATTCACGATCTTGAACGGCATAAAGAGTACATTCCGATATACGTGATGACGCTAAGTCGAATATACTTTATATCAAATGATGATATACAGACGAGTATACGGCATACATTATTTGGAAGTTTAGATATGCTAGCAAACCCATCCGAGTTATTAACCGGTGTTGTTGTGCTGGAGGACTTAGAATTTCGCCGCACAATTCGATTAATCTATAATACGTTTTGCGGCACATCGACGTGTTCGATGAAAACAGTATTGCTTGTTCCATACATCTCTATACTATTCAAGATGTACGCACTACTTCCGAATGAGATCAAGGAGAAAAAATTAATCAACTCGATTATTGCACAATGTTTACTAAATCGCAACAATACACAGCTTCATTCTATTGTTGAATGCATCGTACTGAATCGTGATTTGCGTGGTCTTCATAAATTTCACGAACGAATCGGCATACAATTTCGAAACACTGATCAACTCACGTTTATTATTACGCCCGGCGGTCAATTTTACAATCCAGTTGAAAATTTGATTAAAATTTTACGAAATTCGGCCAATAATTTATTAATTTACTCGATATTTTTGATAGTGCTAAAATTATTTGAAACAATCTATGATGAAAGCAAAGCTAGATCATCGGATTTATTAGATATGGAAGAAGACACAAATGATCCAGATGATTTCTTATCCGAACACCTGATGAAAAATTTTAACAAAAAAATTCTGATCATTAATCTATTAAACGAGATAATTCTGATCAAGGAATTTCACTCGCAAATTTCTGAGAATCCGAATGAAATTCTAAATTTTATTAAAACTTTCCTTAACAAACAATTGACCACGCAGGTGATCAATGAAGATTTGTTGATGATCATTTTCTCATTAATTAAAATATTCACTGTGGCATGGGACCGAAATCATGAATTGAAGAACCAGATTATAAGATTACTAGAACAGTTAAAACTGCGGGATACATTAAACGAATTTATTGTCAAGCAAATTAATTTGCTGATATACGATGCGACCGGAAGTAGGGCTCAAAATGGAGAAATTAATGAGGAATATCAAGCCGCCTTAGCACTATGTAACGAATCTGAGACTTTTTTACAAGTGTACGGAATACATAAACTTATTAAATTAGCACGCGATCGAGATGAACAAATTCTTGCAAATAAATATGAAATTTTTTTACTAGGCCTCAGGATTTTGAAGAACGATCGGGATAGCTATACATATCTAAATTGTATTAATCTCATGATAGAACTCGCACCGTTATTGAAAAAAGAATTTTTTGATTCGCTTGTAGTCGAGTTTGGCAATAAAGATAGCGAATTGGATTATCGACTCAAAATTGGCGAAATTATTGTTAAAGTAACAGAAGCGCTCGACAAAGGCGCTTTCAAATATAAAGATTTGTTGATCAACTGTTTTATGAAAGGTTCGAGAAATAAATCGGATGAGTTTCGAACTTCAAGCTTATCAAATTTAGGAACAATATGCCGATTATTTTCATATCAAGTACATCATTTCTTTCAAGAACTTATGGTACTTATTGAATCTATTATTACTAGTGACATGTACTTACCTTCACGTCGTGCTTCTATCATGGTGCTTTCTCATCTATTATTCGGGATCGATAATATTTTAGATTTCCAAGAGTATTTGATACCAATTTATCGGGCTCTCAAAAATATTGTGAAAACTGAAACTGATGAACAAATTCTAATGCATGCTCAAATAGGGTTGGAGCACTTAAAAACTAAAACCAAGGAATTTCTACTACCCGAACCCAAAATGAAGAGAGAAATCAAGATTTTTGGAACTAAAGATGATGGTGAAGCAGTTACAACGCATACAATTATTGAATTAAACTAGGTTTGGGCAATTTCATATTTTTATCATAAAATCAATGTATTTGTTTTAGATATTAAATTAATAAAAATAGTGAAACGTTGAATTAGCCAGGTAAATTAAATTGTCCAGTTGAAAATCCAATGCTCTGATGCTCCTCGTCATTTTATGGTTAAATATGACCTTAATTTTGATCAGTACTTTGATGAAAATTTCTAAAATCTTTGATATTTGTTTAATTTTAATTATTTTTTTATTCGAGACACAACACAACGTGAGTCGTGCTGCAAACACAATTGGCCCGCTTAAAAACTTTATTACCCGTAACAAAAGATTTCGTTGTTATTGTTGGCCGTTATATTCGTGAACCAGCCTTCGCTGATTGATGTCTACTAACTCTCATTGTGGTTACAGTATTAACGTTGTGATTGTGCCTCGACTAAAAAAATACAATAATAATAAAACAACAACTTCTAATTTTATCATTACACAAAAAAATTTTATTATTTGATAGACAAAATTCGACCATATTGACTAAATTATTAAATTATCAGGCTCACAAAATTATGAAAAAAAAAAGAAAAAAACAACTGTGAGCCCTTCGACGTTGCCTGGTAGAGCCCCGATATCGACTAAGATTAATAAAATTATAATTCACTTAACATCTCTTTCAATTTGACCAAACTCTGTACTTACCTGAATTACATTTGTGATGACGGCCCAGACGGAGTATCATTTTGTTCCTGGTTATTTGGACTATTTTCTGCACGTGCAACTTCGTTTGGCAATGCTGTAGTTGTAGAGGATGGGATAGGTGTTGCATCTGCCGGTATAGTGACATTTTCTTCTTGGTTATTTGGACTATTTTCTATACGTACAAGCGGGTCTGCCAATCTTGCAACTTCATTGTTATCCATAGGTATTGCATCTTTCTGTATAGTGCCACGTCCTTTCCATGGTTTATCCTGATTACTACTCATTTTAATTTTTAAGGTAGTCACTTGTATGGTTACTTACAATAATTATCGTACTAAATTTGGACGTAATAATTTTTATTTATAATTTACAAACCTTTCACGTTTTACTTATCTTATCTAATTCGCACGATAAGACAATTTGTCTTTCCAAATAGTGACACTGGGAGTTCTTAGAATTTTATTTTCATATGTAAAATATGTAGTAGTTAAATATTTTGGCTACAACGGTAATTGTTCCGAGTTCAGATAAACATTACTACTTTCCAATTTCGGTATACATGTTTTTTGTTTAGTAACTCTGCACTAATCACAGTATACTGATATATTTGTCGCAAATAAGTATGTAATTGATTGTGAGCTGCTAGACTGCTAGTAAGCTTAAATTTCATAAACATAATTATAATTGATTTGATTAGGAAATTATCTAGTTTTTCAAATCCGGTCTTATTTTTCAGTTCGCTGGTCACACATTCAAGACACAATCTCTTTAATGTGTTCACTGATAAGTTCACTGGTAAGATAACCAGATATTAACTTTCATTTTTTGCAGTTGATCCGACATTTGTGCGATAACAGAACCACATTTACCTATTACACATATTATGTGACAGTTGCATGTACATAAGTAGTCAACCGGAGTCAACCGAAGTAGTAATTTGACCGGAATATCATGATTAATAATGTATCGAATAATAATAAGTACATTGAAACGTAATATGTTTTATTAATTTGGTAAATTACCGTTCGGATTACCGTTTTTAGTTTTGTTCGCATTACTGGCGATTAATGACATTACTTGTAACACGTCGGCAAACTTATCTACATAATCTAATGAATATCAAATTTATAAATATACGTCAAGGCTAAAAAGTCATTAAGGTAATAGACGCGATAAGATAAACAAGCAGAAATAGACCAACTGGGCCAGTTTTATATAAGTTACAAATAATAATCTATAAATGATTAGTTGTAAATTCAAAAATATTAGTGAAAACTAAGGTCTCTATTTCATAAGCTTTCACTAATACTATTATTTTCTATATACATTTTTACATGATAAGTTATCAACGTTAGTGAAAAAATCTCAAGCGTAATAAAATACAGAAATAATTATGTTTAGTAAATAGTAGTGATACCGCTTTAATTCCGGTTTTTTGACGGATCTGGAATTTACATGGAACGATTTAGGATTTCTAACCAGAAAATCTACGAACTAAAGATTTTGTCATTTTTTTCAGTGTTTCGTGATACAGTCCTCAAACCCGGCAAGTTTAAATAGCTTTATACTGGTTAAGAAGAGGTGCATAGTCAGTTGCACACAATAACATGCATATGGATATAGTAAGGCAACTATAGTTGTCTGAAGGGTATTACTTATGCATAGATCGGAATGAAAACTGCATATTTGGTTTCGTCTCTTTAAACAAACTTTATTATGTGGGCGCAAACTGAACCAGTTGACAACTATACTTAAAGTATTTTTCTTATATTATTTTTACGTTCAGATGACGAAAACTTCAATAAAACGATTACTATTCGCATCTAGCTATCTAATATAAATTAAAAACTGCATTTTTATTTATCATTTTGATTTTGAATGGTAAAATACAAAAAATATTTATTCCATTTTTTATTTTGTGATCACTACAAATACAAATTCATCTTAAAATTAAAATCTGTGAATAATTAAATAAAATTATTTATAATTAATAATTTATTATGCTTTGTCATTTCTTTATCAAACTGAAAAATGTATCAAACAATGATTTTGGGTTTATTATTTTGTCACAAACCATATTCAGCGAAACAAGAAAGCATAATACGTGTTATGTCCTTAAAATTATTGGGATAGTCTGGATAAACGCTTATATACTACAATTAATAGTATTTAGTTATATGTATATATATATATATGTATATATATATATATACATATATACATATAGATATACCTACAAAAATTATTAAGTCTTTTAAAAAAAAAGTTTTCTTATCACTAATTGTTAATACGTATGTAAAATTGGACGAATATCGTTTGTTTACGGATTTAAAATCTGTTGTGACGATGATCGATGTTTCTTCTGTTTTTTCACTTCGCGTTGAATTATATAAACAAAGGCGCCGCACATGATTACGGATAGGGATATTGTTATTAAAATTCCAGTGGCTGTTGAATTTGTAACACGTTGTTGATTATAAGTCGATTTGTCTGTATCCCCTTGCATTTCATCGATTAGCCGTGCAAAATGAACGTTTTTCTTGAAGACATTTTGGTCCGGGTCGATTAAATTATCGTCAATACTTTTTGATTGTCGTTCACTCTCGCGAATTTCATCGGTGGTCTTTGAATGCAGCTCTTTCAAACTGTGCTCCCCACTCTCACGATCCGGATCGTTTTCTTTCAAGACTAGTGCTGTTTTATCAACCAATCGAAATTGACGTTCACGAGCGTTACGTCCATTACCAGTTTCATGCCATTCTGAAGTCATTGGTACCGCGCCTCCCTTGCCGGGGACACTAAAACTAGCACGAACCGTTAACATTTCGGGATGGTATGTGCACAAAACCATAAAACGGCGAGTGCTATGTGTAAAAATACCGAGATTTTCTTGTACTGTGATAAAAGTTTCGACCGTTAAATTTTCGTGATTCACTCGACTTCCGCATTTTTCGTGATCGATGTGCATTGTATATGTGTCTTTAGCATCGTTTATGTCGCCTTGAATGAAACAGTCACCATTTTCGGATGCAATTTTACCGCCAAAATACGGTCCAGTTTCAACTTCGATTTCGGATGCATGTGATAAGCATTTCGTCGCATGTGCTGCAACTGTCAACAAAACTATTAATAAAATATTTTATAACTTATATATACGGAACTTACATCCTTTTGTCGGAATAGTTATCGATTCACTAATTTCATTCGTATCCAAATCGTCTTCATTAAAATCCCGAGCCGAAGTTTTCCTCTGCCCATGTTTCGATTGTTTTTTGACATGGAACGAATATTTCGTAGCCATTCGTAAATTATCAATCAATAATGAATATTTTTTATCGCTGAGATATCGATTACCATCAATTTTTTCAAGCTTTAATGATGGATCATAGTAGTTCTTCGATTTGCACCTAGTTGGCCCCCATGTTTGGATTTCACAATAGAATACGGTGAAATTATGTTTAGCATTTTTATTTTTTGCCGCCTTTTCTTCGATTTCCCATGTTAAATTCACTGATCGATAGTTCGGTTCTCCAGATAAAGATCGAATTTCTGGAAATATAGAAAAAAATATGTTTTTAATTTTTGTTTTTTGTTAGATTTTCGACAGGTGTTTGAAACTGCAACGGATATAGACTCATCTAGCGATATCACTCAATGTACGAGATCTACAACTATTAAAAGTAATCATAATTGTAGAAAATAAAAATAGTTTTCGATGTTTCTTTCCTCTCATTGATAGTGTGCGTAAATACATATGGATTAAGCATTTAACGAGCAACAACATAAATTAGTAAACGAGTACCATAATATTCCAAAGTTGGTTATATAATTCTTCCCACATTTGTCTAATACATAGATAAATCGTAATTATATTCATTTATAGTTTTTTTGTTGATGTTATGTGCATTAGGTTAGTGATAGGTAGACTTATAATTTGGAAGGTAACGGTGCTCTCCTTAATTTATTTACTCGTTTTATTTCTGACCTATATGAAAATCTGTGATACATTGTACGTCTGGCCCTCGCCCAATACGAAACAAATTTCACACATTTATTTAAGATAGAACAAAACGTTAATTCCGTTGTATATGCTTAATTTAATTAATTTACGTTTACTTTACAAACAGTACTTACAATTATGTATTACATATAGGTACATAATTCTTTTGTCTGCACAATTCATTATCGTATTGTTTTACCAACTATACTATGCGTATATACACACAATTATTAATTAATGAGAATTAACATAATTTTTGGTGGATTTGTTTAAACTTAAATTTTCACATCACACAACGAAATTAATTGAATTGTTGATAATCATGCTTGTGTATATATTTCCCGTTACATCACCTCCATATTTTTTGCATGTATTAAAAATTCGCGAAAATCGCGTCAACATGTCAACATTGAACATGGTATAGCATTACAAGTAGGTATAGTATATAAGAATATAGAAATATGTGCGAATTTTCTTTGCTTGCACGCCGGTATATAATTAGTTCACTCATTTCAAATGATTTATGTAATAATTTAAAATAATATGTACTTTTATGCTACGTGACCACAAAAATTGTATGTTTTGAATTTACGTGCTTGTGCACGATGATATTTCCTATGTATATAATCATCCGTATATATGTATGTATATATAGTTTGATTATTAGCTAGAAATGTAAAGTTAATCATTGGGTTTGTTGATTATGTATATATATGTTAAATCAATAATTTGTTTCCTGAGTTCAATAGCTCCTATATGTGTGGTTGTGATCGATGGTTGAGTTTTATACATTTTTCATCAGTAGTCATACATTTGACTGGTGATACTTTAGCCATTAATCTACATCATTAGTTAATCCAAAACCATATACATATTATTGCATACTTAAATAAGCAGTTATAATAATTAACGTAGATTAATCAGATACCTCTCTAATTATAAATAAGCTATAATTGTATAAATATATATATAGTATAGAGCCTTTATAAATTAATGATCACTTGCAGGTCAACTGGCCATGTCAAAATATCCCTGAGGTTCGTATTAACTGGCATGATGCTTAAATACTAAATTCAAGTTGAACCTTAGCCAGCAAACCACAGATCATATAAGGAGTGTGTAACTCGATCATATATAGAATTTTGTATGACTTGCTTATAATGACGTAATCCTAC
This sequence comes from Tipula unca, assembly GCA_951394425.1. NCBI lineage: Eukaryota > Metazoa > Arthropoda > Insecta > Diptera > Tipulidae > Tipula > Tipula unca. Next base: position 220,722,539 of record OX596381.1, read on the forward strand.
AATCAAATCATTCAAACTTCATACATTTCTAAATGATCGAAATATGTATCACTATTGAGAGAAAGCGATAAAATTATAGTCTCATTTGTTTTGTTATTTGGAAGTTCCATTTTTATACTTTTATTTACATATAGTTTACGCACAACATTTTATTTAAATATTTAAAGTTTATATTTTAAATTGTTTGTTCGTTATATTTTATATAATTCCATTAATGATATAACCTTACATGTCCAAACTTCAAAAAGTTCACAGCTCAGTCAGAATTCAAACTTCCACACATTTTGAAATGTTTCATAATATGTCGGGCAATAACCATTTGTGCTACCACCGAATGAATGAATGTATCAATTGGATCACTTCCAGGGATGGGCGTTTACGCGTCATCTATTATTTTCTACATTGACGTGTCGACAACCCGTAAATAACGTCAACAACGTAGGCAACGACGATAATGTAGACAATTCCTAGAGTGGTTTTGTCAATTAGTTCTAAACCAAACGGTGACCAAATTTCTTTAGGAATAATGCTTTATTGGTGATAGTTTTATAGAATGTCCGTCAATGCATTTAAATCTCTTTTCAAAAAGAGCGGAATTTAAAACTAAACGTGCTCAAATACCATGAATCTACTTCAGCGTCATGTTTATCCATTACCAAATCATTAAATTGACCCAAAACAACGATATATAGCGTTATATAGAGTGGGGCCCTCTTTATAACGGTGAAACGGTATAAAACACCCCCCAGAAAAATCAGAAAAACGGCTCAAAAAAAATCAGACAAAAAGGTTATAACTTTCATTGAAAATAATCCGGGGAACCTTAACTATGGTCGTGCCATGAAATTTAACACACCCCACTCCATGGTTAAACGAATTCGAGTTCAGGAAGGCTATAAGTGCTACCGAGTTATTAAAAAGCCAAATCGTTCAGATTACCGACACTAATTCTATTGAAAACAAACAATACTCAGAGTTCTTCAAGCATCTGGGAAAAGGTTCATAATAGGTGGTGACTTCAATGCGAAGAATACTCACTGGGGTTCTAGATTAACTACAACTAAAGGAAAAGAATTACAGATGGAACAACTGGAAAACAGAAACATATTGGCCGACTGACCCAGGAAAATACCTAACCTGATCGATTTTTTTATAACCAAAAATATTTATGGGCTCTGCTTATTTGACCATCGACGTACACTTTTTCATTGCGACCGTATTCAAGAGATGGCTCTTATAAATAAAGTAATGGCACAAATAAAAATAATAATGGCACTGAAAATTGAAACTTTTAGCAACAGGAATGGACTCTGCTCTTATTTGACCATCACATTTTCGTTGCTGCTACATCCCCCTTTTATATTTGGCAATTAATTGGAAAAATTTGAAAATTTTAATAGAAGCTGAGTTGAACTAATTTGTAAAATGAAATTAAATTAATAAAACGTTAGCCCGAATGCCGCTTAAACTCACGTCCACTAATCAAACGCCCATTACTCTTCTTACTTGACCACTGCCGTACAATTTGATTACTGATAAACCCATCTTGTATACGCACCATTCAAATAGAGAAAAATGAAAAATTAACAGAATCTTAATTGAATTAATTTGTAAGAAATTAAATTAAATTTTTTTTTTAGTCCTAATTGAGACTTAAACTCAGCTATACCTATTTGTTATACTTTCAGTTTGTATATGGAAATTTTTTATTTGGACGTTATTCATGTACTTGTCATATTTTTAACTTCTTCGAAATACACTGCTTGGAATGTCATCGAAATTAAATGTTGCACCTGGCACTATGCAGTTCAGTTAAGTGTCAAATTAATATTGGGACAGCTTCTGTTAAAAAATTTCCCAAGTTTCTCAATTCAATTAGAAAGTATAAAAGTGCAAATCTTTTTGACACCAAATATATACAGGGTGGTGGGCCGAGGTAGTAGAGTGATTGACTTTCGATTCGTGGTTCAAGGTTCGAGTCCCATTGGTTACGGTGTTATTTTAATTTAATTTGTTCTGTATTCAAATTGGTTCAACACACAGCTTCTGTTAAACAATTTCATATTTTTCAAGTAGTGACATGTATACAAGATGGGCATATAGCGATGGTGAAATAAACGCAAAGTCCATTGCCTTTGTAAAATTTTCAATATTTTCTATTCAAATGACAGATATAAAAGTTTTGTATACCATGAAATATATATGCGGCAGTGGTCCAGTAAGCAAAGTCAGTGACTTTGGATTTATGGATCCTAAGTTCGATTCTCTATCGAGCCAAACATTTCTTGATTTAATTTCTCGTGTCAAATTGGTGATGTTGAAAAAAATTACTCAAATCCCCCCCCACTCAGCTTCTGTTCAAAACTTCAAAATTCTCCAAGTATAGAAGATGATGGGGTATATGGGTAATATGGAGCGGTAATGAAATTGTGTACGGCGATGGTCAAATAAACAGAGTTTTCACTGCCGTTCAAAAAAATTCTCAATTTTTTTATTCAAATGGCAGCTATAAACGATAGGAATATCACTATTTTTATGTAAGTCGGTGGCTCGGTGGCTCTTATAAAAGATGCTGTGTGATTGGATAGTTCAAGCCTCAATTTATATTTTTAATTTAATTGCAAATTGGTCACTTTTAAATCAAATGCGAGGCTTGAACTCAAGTTCACAATTCCAAATGCAACGACTCTGCTCACTAACATAAAAGATTTGTATAGCACCAAATTTATATACGCCGGTGGTCCGCGTATATAAATTTGGTGCTATACAAATCTTTTATGTTTGCCAATTGAATAGGTAAAATTGAAACTGTTAGCAACAGGAATGGACAATTCATTACGGTCATATACAAGAGATGGGTCTTGCATTTTCATTACGGTCATACACAAGAGATTGCTCTTATATTTGCCGAAGAAATTAAATTAAAAAAGTATAGACGCTGACGAGAATTGAACTCGAGTCCACGAATGCAAAAGCAATGACTCTGTTAACTCCACCACCGCCGAATATTAATAATGCAATACATATATTTTATATTTTCCAATTCAATAAAGAAAATTGGAAATTTTTGGCAACAGGAATGGACTATGCTTATTTGACCATTACCGTATATTTTCATTACGGTCATACACAAGAGATACTTGCAGAAATTAAATGTAAATTTCAACAGAAGCTGTGTTGAACCAATTTTACAGCAGAAATTAAATTAAAAAAGTATTGGGGCTGACTAGTCTTGAATTCGAGTCCACGATTTCATGAGAATTGACCCTTACTCGACCATCGGCGTATTAAAAATTGGTGCTGAAGAACGATAGAAATCTTTACATGGCAAAACTGATAGAAATCTTATTAAAGATTTAAGAAACCTTCATTAAAAATAATCCGGGGAAATTTAACTATGACCGTGCCATAAAATTTAACACACCCCACTCCCCATGGTAAAACGAATTCGAGTTCAGGAAAGCTATGAGTGCTACCGAGAGTGGTGACAAAATTTTCACAAAATTTAGTGGATACACATTTCCATTTGATGGATGTCGAATCGTACATGAAATTGGTTTTAAAAAACTTCAAGTTAGATACATTGGCAAAAAAATGTATGATTTGGCCAGCAATTTGCAGTTGTGGAGCCAGGTTTGAGAATATCGAATGGTATTTGCCGAATGACACGAGTAATGTTGGCTTCCATAGCCTCAAATCTACCTGGTTTATTCACATAGACTTTGGACTTTGCGTAGCGCCAAAGAAAAGAGTCTAGAGGTATCACACGATCAAAATAGTCAATTCAACGATCCAAACCGTGAAATTAATTGCTCGTCAAAATGATTTTTCAATAAGGGCTCATGCAGCAAATATTCCAAATTTAAGTTCAATTTCATGCAGCAAATATTCCGTTATCATGGCGCAATAACGAGCACTATTCACCTAGGTACGTCCCGGCCGTCTTCTTTTTTGAAGAAATATGGACGAATGATTTCACAGGCGCATAAACACCAAACCGTCTATTTAGTCCCGTATCATCCAATACTGTAAATTGGGATTCAAACTTTTCGATGGTATTCCAAATAGTGGTCTCGACAGGCCGATTATGTCAACCATAACTTGGTCTAAGCACACGAAACACATTCTTCACAGAACGCAGATTTTCGTAATAAAGCTGAACAATTTGTATAGACGCTATGCCGGGCTCATTCTTTCCATGTTGAAATGGCAAACAATAATGAATAAATAAAAACACGATTTCAGTTTGAAACTATTCATGGGCCATTTGTCAAAAAGAAACAAATGAAAACCTCACCTCTAGATGAACGCTTTCACAAAATACTCCCGCGAACTGGCGCATTCGATTTCAAATCGCTAAAATATCGTAAGTTGTTAACATTATTTTATTCGTCGACAACCGCATAGATTACATGGTGGAATCTACCTCGCCCACCCCTGATCACTTCTTGTACTATCTCTGTCACACAAATCATTGCTTGCTCTAACGTTAGAAAAAATCGGCATTTATTTTTGTACATTATTAGCCGTGTTTCTTGACGTATGATCTGATCCGGATCAGATCATATCTGCTTCCCTTTCATTTGTATAGCCGCGTTTCATGAAATCAACACAAAAATTGTACTATTTTTTGTTTTTGTATAAAAATTTTGAACCAAAATGCTACTAGGATCAAAATAATAACCTATAAACAAAAAATAATACAATTTTTGTGTTGATTTCATGAAACGCTGCTATACAAATGAAAGGGAAGTAGATATGATCTGATATCTGAAACACGGCTATTATTATTACACAATATACCCAATCAATTATTTAGGTCACAAGGCCTGATTAATTTGAGTGGTGGCTAAATAGATGTTTTGTTTAATCCCCATGAACGATAATTTCTAAATTATGTTTCTGATATTTTACTTAAAATTAGTTTTAACCTTTTTGATAAATGTAACTGAATATACTGATTCACTATGTATCACGAATAAAACTAATATAAGATTTCTAATGACATATCGATCAAAACAATGACTACTTTGTGACGTGCAGAACTACTCTACGGGACACCTTATTCCTAATGTTAATCGAAACGCAAATTTATTTTGTTAATACTTATATAGAAAAAAACCAATGTTATGCTTTCGTGTCATTCGAAAAACTAATTTACGATGTTTTATTAGCAAGCGGCCAACAGAAACTGATTAACTTAGGGCCGATATATGATCATGCAAAAATATTATATGACTTTAGGTTTACTACGGTGGTTGTGTCAGTAGTATATTAGAGCTCAACATTTCGATATGTAAATTTACAAGTCATATACTATCAAACAATTCGTCTCATGAAATAAAAAATGTTGTGTTCTATAGGAACAACTTATTCATTACCTACATTCTAAAACTATCATTGGTCGACGGTCTGTCTATTAACTACAATTACCATGCATCATTTGAAACCTAGATAGAACTAGAATTCTGTGCTACCCATCCAAAATGGCAATTTAAATAACGTGTAGTTATATCATGAGTATGTCAAAATGAGAATTTCTAATTATTAAAAATAATTTTTCATCCAAGCATAACCAATATTCACAACTATGCATGTATACAGATTGCCTTGTCGCGCTCGATCGAGAGTAGAGATATTAAAATATTTATTTTATTACACTACATAATATAAAATAAGAAATAACATAAAAACATTTATCTTAAGACAAAGTGGTACGATCTAATTATTATCTATGATACAAAATTTACAAAATAAAAAAATAAGGAATGAAAAATTGATCATCTTTGTTACCAACATGGTAACCTACTTACTATATATTATGTATAAAGACAATCAATTTAATTATATATATGAGAGTATAATATATAGAAGAGGAGGTTTGATCAGCCGTATGCATGCGCGGACCACAAAATATTTTTTTTTTTAGAATGCGAACAAAAATAAAAAATGCAGCGTGATGTGATGATGGTGGTTTTGTGAAAGTAAAGTGTAAAAATTGTTCAATTACTTTGATTGATGTAGAATTTTTAATTTTAATTTTTTTCAATTTGAGGTTAGAACGAAAGTTAATTAGAATTTTATTAGCCATGCAATTATAATATGTATAGTAAACTAGTTTTAATGGTCACACCTTATACTGGATTATGATATCGGATATGCCTACATTCATAAGTTTCTCCTACAAATGCTATGGAATAAAAATGGTTCGAACAAAAACATTATGATATCCATCCAGGTACCTACATACAATTTTTTTATTCTTGATGATTTTCTTTTTGCAAACAAAATGCAATTACAAGCATTTCTGATGAAACGACATGGCATTAACATTAAAGTTAAAGTGTAAACTATACATAAATAAAAACTAGTTTTTGTTCGTTATTATGTTAAAATTCATAGACCAAATAAAGAAAAGATTGTAAATATAAATAAATAATTTTTTAACTGGTAGATAGATAGATATAGACATAGGTGTACTATAAGTACTATAACTACATAAAGGGGACTGCTCAGTAGCATGAAAGAAAACTTTATAACAATACAAATGAATCTCGTGGGATCAATTTATATTCGTTCGTTTCATTTTTGTATATACGTATAACAGGTAGCCGCATCTGATGTTAATTGTCTTTATGGTATTATCATAATACTAATTTGCTGTACTGTGAATAAAGTAACTTTATGAATTTCAGTCGTTTTCATTATTTTGTATTTCGATGCAATTTTATGCTTCCTGTTGAGCATTTTTCTAATTGGATACAAAACAATTAAAAATAAGATCAAAATTATTGTGGTTTAATTACTATGTATAATACTTAGTTTTACTGAAGGCCATCAATTTGTATATGTATATACGTATATATATATATATATATATATATATATATATATATATATATATATATATATATATATATATATATATATATATATATATACGTATATATATATATATATATATATATATAAATATATATATATATATACATATATGTATATATATATATATATATATATATATATATATATATATATATATATATATATATATATACATATAATTATAGACTAAATTCCTAAGGCAATTGATTTCGTACACGTACTATAATTTCTTGTTTTTTCTACCTCGATCTCCGTAGGTAAATTTATTGTTCTGCCTTTTTTTATAATTTAATTAAAATCGAAAATGTTTAGTAAAAAAATTTTTGTTCGCGTAATATAACGATGATTTTGTATGGTCTAGCGAAGGCATGAATGAATATCTGCAAGGCATATTAACTTTACAATTAGGGAGTAAAACGTTGGTGATCAAAGGTCATATATTATTAGAATGGATCAGCAAACTTTATTTATTAGAATTAATTAAAATCAAAGGTGTAAATCGGGAACTAATAATCGTACAGAATTGTTAATGAAAAATGTATTTTTTTGGCGTACCATGGAACTTAGTTAGGGTAAGTTTCTTTGGTTAATCGGATGATCACTATTTACTTATAGACATATAAACTAAATACAAAAATATAAGTGTATAAAATTCAAGGTTAAATTACAATCTTCTATATGCCATCGAAGATTTGCGGGAATTGGTCTTCACTGTTAATCAGTATACGAGAATTATGGAAAAGTATTTAATATCATAATTCCTGAGCAGAACTCACATGAGTGATAGTTAATTTCCGGCGCAGTTATTCATATTGCGCAAGACACACGTTCCTTTCACCACCCAAGGAAAAATTTATTTTTAAAAATATAAATTCCTCGACTTTTTCAAGCACTACATAGTAAAACACACGAAAAATTGTCTAGCACTGATGAAATATAATTTTTCGTATGTTTTAATATTTGAGTGAAAATCCCGACTAAAATTTGTGATTTGAATTTTTTTATTTTATATTGAAGACTGCTAAATTTATTTTAAATTTCCCTCTAAACCATTTTTAGTCGTCCCGTGAGTGCTGACGTATTTAGCGGCAAACTCACTGTACCGATTACATGGGCACAATTTTAATACTAAATGTTAAAAATAAAATATGAATTGATATACCGATTGCATTTTTAATTTTTACCTACTATGGTTAATCTGCATTGGTATTATGCACAATTGTATGCAGGAGTGGATTAAATTATCCTAAATAAGCCATTATCATTGTTGTTTTTGGTAAGCAAATCATGACAAATGACATTTCGAAAGCAACAACAATTTTCTTTACGGCATATTAAAATGTGAGATATTACCGCAGAATACCCAAAATAGCATCCAATAAAAATTAGAAATGTTCTCAAGCAATATTGGATATACGAGTACATAAATCTCGCCGTGGCTGTTACGTCACGTGAGTTGCATTTTGCTATTATTATTCTCGCTTTTATTTTGGCGAGAGGATTACGCGACGAATTGCGTCGTTTACTATATTTTTTCCGTACTCTAGTAGGCAACTATTATTTATTATTGTACTTTTAGCAATTTTGACAGTAATTGACATACACTATTCGGTGTTTTTGAAACAATTTAGCGTTTGTAAATAATAAAATGTGAAAGTTGGGCGCTGACGGATGAGTACGAGAGATGGCTCCTTACATTTGAGAGAAGAATCATGCGTGTGATTTACGGCCCTAAACGCGAAATAGATGGTACGTACCGAGCTCTGTACAATTTCGAGATCAGAGATCTGCTTATCTAAATTTTAGGGTTTTTATAATTATTTATTTTGCTTGAATTAAATAAATTTTACCGAATCTTTGGTTTAGTCAACATTTGAGAATCTATAATGGCTTATATCCAGATACTTACCTGTTTATCAACCAATTTGAAAATTATTGATTTGATTGTTTTGTTATTAGGCATAAACCAAAGTTTACAAACACTTTGGTTTATGCCTAATAACAAAACATACCAAACTTGTTGTTTGAGGCAGTTTCCTTTTGATTGTGCAGAAACAGCCGACAACTCAGAGGAGTGCTAATTGAGATCCATGAAAAACGATTTTTTTTGGGTTCAGCTGAACTTTTAAGTAAATTCTTCGTAATTTTACAGACCCCGAACAAATGAAATTCTGAGTTTTTTGAGTCATACGATTATGGGATATGTACTTAGAAAATCCAGTTTATCTGAATTTCGTTGAAATTTTAAGTAATTCGCTTGCAACATTCCAGAATGTTTAGTATACCCATGTATCATCGTGACTCTGCAATGATCTGTATGTTTGTAAACGTTCTTTAGTACTTTTTATAATTTTGTCATTATAAATTGTCTTTCCCTATTCTTTTCTGGATACAGAAAATCCAGAAATGCCCGGTTTTGCTCGCGTGTATATCTGTGAGTATTTTCAAATCAATATTTTATGTTTCATAAATTTACAAAGTATGCAACTTTAATATTAGTTAATTCTTACGCGAAATCGGATATCGGTGCAAATAAAACTCAAGAAAATTTAGAATTATTTCAGAAATATGAATAAAAGGAATTCTTAATTTTACGACTAGTTGATCCAAATTATCAGCTGTTTCGCTGAATTGATGTTAATTAAATTTAATTTAATTTTAATTTTAATTCAAATAAAATTGCATAGCTTAGCATGAACAAAATGGTTCGAACTAAACTAATTTAAAAAAAAAAAATTCTTACATTTTTTGGTTGCAATTCAAACAACATATACTAATGCATATTTATCGACTTTACGAGTATCATAATGTCACCGGATGTGAATTTCAAGAAAAAATTTAAATTTCGAAGTATACAACGCACTTTCAAAAGGGTATGCACAAAAAATATTGACAATCTATAGAAAAATGTTATTTAAATTAAAACTAAAAAATTAAGATATAATCACAATGAAAATAATTTTTTCAGATTCGTTTAACCCGAAGTGATAAAACATGCATTGGGAATATTACAATGGCTATGGAGCAGTATGAAAAAACCCTCTTAGAAAGTTATCCCAGGATTTTTTTAAAATACCTCTGACAACACAAGCGTAAATAATCCATGGACGATAATTAAGCTGGAATTTCCGCAATATAAATAAATATAGCGCCCAAGAAAAGAGATAACTGATATAACTTCAAGGGGGTATGAAAGCCCACTTTTATTATCTAAAGGCGCTTAGTAAATTTTAGATGCATTTTGTAAACGAATATTCTAAATTTACAAAGTTGTATAAAATAATACAAATTATTTTTAATAAGCTAAATTTTGAATTTATTAATGCTTAAATAATTGTAAGGCGCTTAGTTGGCTCAACAATTTGTCATTTTTTGGTAATAATTACTATACTTTTGGTAAATAACGCAATTATTTTTTAGAGTACGTCGCCTACCAACAATGGTTTATTCTTTTAAATTTAAAATAGCAACGAGACATTGTCCCAATATGAAATCATATTTGAAATAACTCGGCTCTCATGGTTCTTGAGAACTATGAATTAGAATCTGTATAGTAAATAGTATATTGGGACTATCCTTGAGGGCACGAAAGATTTGTATATAAATGTTAAAACCATAGGTATTCCAGCTCTGATTGTATGCTATATGCGTTAAGACAATAAGTCACACCTGAACGGGAACGGCATAAGTCATTCATCGCTAAACACGTTACAGTTCAATATTTCATCAGCCTTCTGCAGACTTGTAAGATCAACTGGGTATGATGACACTTTTCATTTTCCTTTTTCTCCCTCATATATGTATGTATGTACATACTTATATATAGTCACAGTTTACTGAACAGTAAAATTAAATCTATTTCCACTCAACAGGCTTGAACGCAAAATAAGTATAAATCATTTTTTTTAAGATATGTATATTATTTTGTGTCATTACTATATTGTGTACTCGTATGTTTCACGTTGAATAAATTTGAAATACAAAATGTAAGCAACGTCGCGCGCGTATATTATAACAATATATGAACGAATGGTTTCACTTAGGAAATCCATATAATTATTATAATTCAGGTGATTGGCTCTATGATTTTCAGGTATTTTTACAATATACTACAATATGTAATAAAAAATAATTTGCACATCAAGAATTCGTGCGAAGTCAATGTCATAATATAGATATTTATTAGTCGTACATATATATATATATATATAAATATATATATAAATATATATATATATATATATATATATATATATATATATATATATATATATATATATATATATATATATATATTATATATATATATATATATATATATATATATATATATATATATATATATATATATATATATATATATATATACATATATATATATATATATATATATATATATATATATATATATATATATTATGGTAAAAAGCTCTTAAATTAGGTGAAAAGATTCTCTTTATGAGATATGATTTCAAGAAGACAGAAAAACAGAAACGATTACACAGTACAATTATTCGTTCTGAATATTATAAAAAAGAATTCTACAGCTTATCTTTTTTCTAAAATCTTGTTATAAAAAAATTCTTTTATTATTGTATAACTACATATACAATATAACATAATTATTATCGTTTTAAATTACATAGATGTAATTTAAATAATAGCAACTATTTTTGTAGTTTTCAGTTTATTATATTATAATACATCATGGTAAAATAGAAAGGTTTTTGGGATAGGTAAACATTATACAACAGTAATTTACTTTCTTTGGATATTAACAGCGATCTTCAAGATGTAATTACGTGATTATTATATGTCGGGAGATCGGTCAATTTCTTATTTCTATAAAATAATAAAAGGTCAAGTGGCTTTGTATATCGGTTGTATCGTATATAGTTTAGCGACCTATTTAACTAAAATTACATTTTGACTATATATAATTATGTACACATATAGCAAATTTTATATTTTAACGATCATCTACCGTAAATTGTATGTGTGCCATTTTATAATATAATAAGCTGATATCACATTACCTCGCGGAATATATTAGCATTTTAATTGAATCATTAAATTTCAACATTATAGAACATTTTATTTAGCGTATTATATGTGCGCTATTATATACATATAGAACCGTTACAATAAATCACCCAATCTTTCTTATAAATCTTGGTATAAACCTATATAGTAGTAATAATCGTAAACTATATAAAGAACGAGAACGCAAACTTAAATTAAATATATAATTGAATATTCTACTTATGCATTTATTTACAATTTGCAAATTAATTCACATTTTGGTTGTTGTATAAAAATAAATAGTTGTAAGAAGACGTATCGATACGAGATAAACCGCATTCGGAAATAGTTTTAAAATGTTTATTGTCCAGACACAAATATGCATACAGACACAAATATGCATACGTACGTATACGTATACGTATATATACATACATATAAGAAATTAGAATCGTCTTAAAGTATAAATTCTACAATATTTGCGGTATGATATTTTATCGATTGTGTTGCATAAGCGTATATAATATATGTATATCCAATTGTGTCTTAAGAAATTTATCGAAAAAATAAATCACAAGAATTATTTTTGCAATTTTTATTATTTATGTACATTTTATTGGAATATCTCACATCTGTCTATATAGGTATATGTACGAGTATATAGAATATATTATAGATTTTAAAAATTGCCAATGAATTATTTATGAAAAAATGTTGTTTGGAAAAAGAATGAAAATAAGAAAAGATTTACATCTTTCATCATTATTGTATAGTTTTGAAATAAATGGAAAAGGATAAAAGATGATTGCATCTTTTGCTGATCTGATTTGGTTCATATTTATAGATCGATTGAATATGATAGAAAACAGATATAATCCAAATCAAAGCAGAACTGTACTGTATATTTACAATTCGTAAGTTAGAGTGTAAATTGTATTACATAAATATATCGTGACATTATCAACTGTTGGCTGTTAAAAAAAACAAATATAATTAGAATAATAAAATATATATTCAAAATTTGGTAAAGTCCGAATAGACGGTTAAGAAAATTAAGGGGGGTAGGGGGCAGCGTTTCAGTTGATCACGATATACCAGCCCAAATGTCAACCTCACCATGCTCTTGGTGCACTAGTAGCATGTTGTTCTTCTGTAGGACCCTCTACCACTTCGTACTGGTAAACCACCTTTAGGTGTAACATAACCAGTATAACAGCTAGTAATCTAGTGTACAATGAAATGAGTACAACTAAATGAAAAATATTACCCCAGGTGGTAAACCTGGAGTATTATTAAAGCTGGGAGATTCACTTTCTATGGATGCTGTTCCAATGGATTCTGAGGTGAGCCAATCATTAAACAACCCTTTTGAACAAAGTTCCAAGGTTGCCAGATCATCAACACTTTCTACTAGTGAGGAATTGAAAGTTTTCCTTTTTCAGCTTAAAATGAAAATTTTGAACTCCGCATTAAGCTAAGCAAAATTGAGAAGTTTACTGTTCATCTAAGTAATGAAGTTATGATTCTTAAGAAAGAAAACGGACACCTAAAAAACTTTACAAGCCGAGGAATCGGATAAGCCGCAGACTGTCAAACATAACTACAACATAATCATACAATAATAATCAGTTTTAAACTGACGATAAAGAACTGGAAAGAGAAACAGAATGGATATTTAAAAAGTACAGAAGACCGAACAAAAAAAGGAAAGACGAACACTCTCCAGGAATGGCAGAATGCTTGCAAAGTTGCAATCAAAATTAAATGAAACTTCAACAAAAAAAAAGCAACAACAGGATAAACAACTTGTGAAACCTCCACCAATCAATATTATTGGGATAACCAAATTTGCCAAGAGATGCAATCGATAATGAAGCCGATTACAAATAAAGATTATAGAGTCATTTAGTTAAACAACAATGTATGGATAAACTATACACCAGACTCTAAAAGCTAGATTGGTTTGAATACGAAACTGAAGAGGAGAGATCCAATGGTACACACATGGAATGCAAATGGGCTAATGCAAAATATTCCAGAACTATAGAAACCTTTCTATAAATACAGATAAAATAAATATATGTTTAATATCAGAAAGCCATTTTATAACAAAAACATCTTTTAAAATACATGGATACTTTGTTACCACCCCATACACACATCAGGGAGGCCAAGAGGATGGTCAATAATAAATGTTAAAAGAGTATCAAACATTATGGAAGCCTAAAAATAAAAGGTGAATAATGCAAGTAATCATTATAAAATAATAAATATATATACTTAAATGACAATAAAGAATGCAGTATCTGACGTTTCTGTATGTCACGTTATTCAAATCACTAGGACACAACTTGGACTATCGTCGACCTCTCATCATGCTTCTCAGTGCTGCGATACAAAAACCGATGTCCAGGTTAATAAACAATAAAACCAACTGGGACCAATTCCGGAAATTAATTAAAGACCAATTTAGAAGTTCTAATTGAAACGTCGGTACAGTTAGAAGTTGAATAGATCTCCTAGATCTGCTGCTCAAAAGAATCAAATCAATAATAGAAAAAAGAAAACTTGCATAGAATTTCAAACATAATCGAAAATGCACTTTAAAATCAAAAGATATGCTCTAGTATCTTCTTGGATGTAGCTCAAACATTTGATAAGGATATGGTATCATGGACTAGAATATAAACTACACCGAAATCTACCGAACAGCCTTAGAGAACTACCAACTACAGATGAAACCAATATAGCAACATTTGCGGATATTACTTCAATCTTAGCAATCGGTAACAATATAAATGAAGCAATAACCAAACTTCAGAGGGCCAATAACACAGTGAGTCACAACACATGTAAATTTTACAAATCGAAGGGTTGACGGGGTACCAGTTATGCTTAACGTACAGCAAATCCCTATGCAAATACCGCTAAGCTCAAGTGGAAAGAGCATGTGAAAAAAAGAAAAAACAAAATTAAATATTAAATATAGAAAAATGTACATAATAAATTGATTTATATCAGCGAATTCTAAAACTTATATGGAAATCCGGCATTCAGCGTTGGGGTTGTGCTAAGAAAACAAATGTAAAAATATTACAGGTATTCCAAAATAAAGTACTACGGTACATAAGAAATGACAACCTTCATATGGACCTAAAGATGTAATACGGCTGAGAAAAAAATAAAGAATCATGCGAAGAAACACGTACATCGTCTAAGTCAGCACCAAAATGCTGATTTACGTCATATGTTGGGACACCCAAAACCCAGTAAGACCGCTTCAAAAGAAGAAGCCACTAGAACTGGGAACCTAGGACCCAAACGACGATTAAATACACTGCAATGTAAATTTTAAGTGACTAACCAGTGGGTTACACCCCTACAAAAGTGAACAAAATAAGACAGATAAATTATTAGATGAATTGTTGTAATTTTTAACAATATTTATTAGCTGGTTTCTTTATTTTTATTATCTGGTTGGAATTAAAAACATAGCCCTTATTAATCATCTGACCAATAGCTTTATAGAACTTATCCTGAATTTGATAAACTGTTTAATCCTAAATTTCAAAAGCTTAGAAAACCGAATAATATCCATAAGATTTTTAACATTCATTTTTAGTAATGTGATTCTATTTTCCAAAGAAAACAAATTTCTCAACTATAATTAATAATAAACTTCTTTAATTTGCAAAACTATCGCCAAATAATACAACTAAAAAAAATATCATAGTTATTGGAGATAATAATACTAATATTATTACAACCGTACTTACTCGATTGCACATTCCACGTTTTACGAGTGAAAGTTGAAAGCGTTTCCAAATCAATTTTCTGCAAATATTCTATAAAAATATATATATATGACCTCCTTAACCATATCAAAAGTGCAAAAAAAACGACATCTGATCCACACCAATCAGCGAAATTTAATTTCTTATTTGTTTACACTTATTAAATTCAATTTTTATATTTATATACATACGTTTATATCGAAGCCAAACGACAACAACACAGGCGAGAGTGCCGACTAATTAAGTTTAATATATGTATGTATACAAATTAGTTCCGACCTTCACCTTGTCCTCAATCTGACTTTATACACAATTAGTTTCTTTGTATTTTACTTCTTCTCTAATAATTTATTGTATATTATTTTTTCATTGTCCAAATAAATGATTATATAATTAGAATGTGTTTGTGCGTGTGCGTGTGTGAAAAGATAATTTCCATGATATAATAGATGGTTGCAAATTTCTTAAAAAAAAAAATTATAATTTTCACTTCCTTTAACATTGTGGCATAATAATATGTATATATGTATGTACGAGTACTTATAGTTTTGCAAACAATAGAGATTGTGTGATAAATTAGAAATCAGATTTTATTTTTAATTAGAAGTCGCTCACCCAATAAAATTAATTAGAAATAGAAATTGTTTTAGTCGCACGGGTGGAAATACCAGAAAATTATTAAGTGAAAACATCATGGTTCTGTGCAAAAAAAAATTAAATTATTGAGATGATTAATTTTAGTTAATTGAAGTGTATTCATTGAAATAAGACTGTTTGTGGGTTGATGCTTTTTATAAATGAGAAGAAAATATAAGTGAAAATCTCTTGGTATAATAATAATTTATGTTAATTTATAATTTTTTTTTAAATATAAAAGTGAGGAGATTAAGATCATTAATAATTTATTTACGTAAAGCTACAATATTTGAGACATGCATTCCCTAAAGCGTTTTATATTATATTATTGTAATAAGAAAATTTTAGCAGGAAATATGAGATCAGCCATCATAAAATGTAAAATCCAGAGCACAAAAATTGTTATTGTGGCGTGTTAATTACGTTTTTGTAATTCCTGTTACAAGCATACATATGTCGTTGTCGTGTATATTTATTTAATGACACGTAATTGACCCAATGAAATTCTTTATATTGGTTTGTAATGATCGGTCCGTTACATTGTTTAACAACTTGTATTATTTTATATGTCTTATAAACATCTTTCTTTATAATAACTGTTATAACGTATATTTTTGCCATCACAATCCACACCTCCACTCACAGTCGTAGGAGGTTTTGGTTATATATATATCTATACTATATCAAATATCGTTTCAAAGGTTCCGCACCTAACAAGATACCAATTCTATACCGTTAAGTTTTATTAATTTAGTATACAAAAATTATAAGAAATCACTTTAATGACATGGAGCTAGCAACCAACAACAATAAAACCATAAATTATATTCACATGGATCAGATGTTACGTAACGATAAAACGATAGTAACGATAAAAATAAAAATTTAACTGTGAAATGCAACTTAAGATCAGTGGCTATCGCGCGCATACTCGTAATAACAAATGAAAAACTTGCTTTATAAAGATAAAATTTGATATCGAAACAGTTATGTTCGATTGTTAGTTCTATAAATTGTAATAAGTTCTTTTCACACGTGAGATTTTTTGTTCTTTACTTTAAGAATTAGAATAGAGTTAGAACAATAAATATTTAAATTGAAATTATTCAAAATTAATTTGAAAGAAACTGAGAATTGATTTTCCTCTAAATTAATTCATAATTATATAG
The DNA here is from genome assembly GCA_951394425.1 of Tipula unca. Taxonomy (NCBI): domain Eukaryota; kingdom Metazoa; phylum Arthropoda; class Insecta; order Diptera; family Tipulidae; genus Tipula; species Tipula unca. The sequence goes on from OX596381.1 coordinate 220,740,045, forward strand.
ATCATAAAAATAGAGAACAGTGCCACTGACTCATCAATGAGAAATTTAGCTCTGCAAAAACTGTTTTGACGTAAAACGTCTTATAATTCAATGTGATGATCACCTCATAGTTTTCGGCGATACATCGTACGAAAGTTAAGGAATATATTACATAATATTGAAAGCTGCCTAAATGATTTTCACACTCTCATTAAACATTTAATATCTTGTAAACTGTTTTACATATTATATGCTAATGATGATAAACTCTTAGCTCTAACAGTCTGTATTTGAGGTGACTCATCTACAGATCAAGTAGGTCGGTAAAATGTCCAATCCGTGCGTCGATGTTGACACAGAGGTTTCCATCCCAGTTCCGAATGGCGGTTGATACAAGCCTGAAAGTATGGTGCAATCCAGTAATTTTCTTAATGAAATTACGTGAACTTCGCTCATTTTAGCTGCCCTCCTAGAACTAGCAGCCGTATTTTCCTCGCGATTGCGTGTGACGTTGTTTCACTTCACTATGGTCTATACATCGTTGCTCAACTTGAAGACGAGACTCGTCATCAAGACGAATATTTTCGAGGATGGATCCTATATTTGTAATAGGTCGTGAGCAATTGCAAACTACATCATTCTCTCACCAATATCGATCGAAGTTTCATGTCAGGATTACGGATCTATATTTTCACACAAGTCGGCCTGATTTCTGACATCGTGTACAAAATTTAACGGCATATTGGCTAACTTCCTGTGCATAAGCGAAACTTACACAATAAGTTAAAGACTGCTAGGAAATCCAAAACAGCCAGCTTTACCTGCGGCTTAAGAAGAAATCCATAGCTACAAGATTTCCGAGGTCATCTCCACTGTAGAGCAACGTATTGTCCTGGGATACATTTACTCTTCACTTTTAGGCCAGCGTATTTCTTTCTAGATTCTTGCGAGTTCATGCGTGTAATTAGGATTTTTTGGCGGTATCTATTTTTCTTTCTGTTTACATTATAAACATGTTTACATTATTTTCTTTCTGTTTACATTATTTACATTATAAACATGTTTTTTTAATGCTAGTCCTCATAGCCTAGCTATCCAGCCGTTTAATCGCCCCCTACGACAAGCAAAGGATATTGTGGTGGAATTCCTGAAAACATAAACACGCAGTTTAGGTTTACGAGACATGTTAATCCCTCGCGACCAAAGGGGCCAACATTAACATATCGATGAAAAATTTTACGTAGCTTGAACAGTCATCTAATTCCAACCTTAACACGAAATTTTGGCATATTTCTGTTATTCACATCTATGCTGTAACTCAACCTGTAACGTTTTGCCCAGAACATGTCCCTCAAACTAAAATTGCGTATGCATCGATCTACAATTGAATTGAAAATACAACTTCTTAAATTTTAAAATTTCATGAACCAACTGTACATATATATATACATATATATTGAACAAATTATAAAATTCTTTTGACATTCTTTAAAATGTTGTACCTCTATCCAATTCTAATTTTGGGTTTGTTTACGGTAAATTCAGCTTCAGTATGTCTAAATACAACTTTTCATCATTTATAGTATCAGTTACAGTTCTAATAAAAAAATTCCAATTTTATTCGTTTATGATTCCAAGTTTCATAACTTGTATGCTGTTGAGATATTTATTTAGATGTTGGCTCCTGTTGGGAGAAATCGCACTTAAATTCTAATATTCACCTATAATATATGAATGTACATATATATACATATATCTATAACCAAGGTTTAATCACCAACACTTTCTATATACCTGATATGATGACTCCACAATACCTAAATCAAGCATTATATATGTATATATGTAAACTATGTAATACATATATGTATATCATAAAAAAACTCATTATTCTAATTTCTAAAACCCAAAACTAATTTAAACTTATCAAATACATATTATAATTTCCATTTTATGGATGATTTATTTAGGTAAATATGATGCGCTCCCAACTGATTATAGAATATAAGCCGTACCGCATGCGGTTTCTAAATATATGTGGAACCAAATATCCGCATTACACAACTATATATTTCGGAATGGCTGGCGCAGATCATTATCTTTTTTATATGAAAAATGTTTATTCATCATGCAACCACATGACGACCATACATCCGTTGTAATCAATAATTTACAGCGCGACATTAAAAACGATAAATACACGATCGACGTAATGTATGGTAAAAACGGGAGAATAAGAATTTTTATATATTGTATATGCACACTGACACACAGGTAATATAAGATGTATGGACATTGTACTTTCATCTATGATTATAAAAGGTTGTTAACACGTCAATGCATATGTATATATTCATTTACTAGAAATATACTATAAAATCGATTCATAATTCTGAAATATTTCGAGTGACATTCAAGTTGTTCATTCAACATAGTAAGCGGCGAACCTGAAAATTAATTCTTTCTCTAATTTAATATCTAAACAAATTTTTAATGGATCATAAAATTGATAACTTTTAAAACAAACAAGAGTAACACATTTATTTAAAATGTGTAATACCTAAGCTATGTAAGCAAGAAGATGAAAGGTATATATAGAAAACTCGTATAAGACGAATGTGAAATTTATGTTAAAATAATTCATGAATTCGTATATGCAATAATGAAAAACAAATTAAATTTAAATAAAAACAATCACGATTTTATGTTGCTTATGTTATTTATGTGTATATGTATCCAAATATAATTCAAATGCATTGATGATGATGATGATGACGATGATGATGGAAGTGTTTCTACACGAACATGTTATTATTGTTACAATGTAGTGTTGTATATAAGTATAAAAAAGGTTTTAAGTGTGCAGGTTTTGTGGTTTTTAATGATTGAGAAGGTGTTTTATAAATAAATACCGTTCGATCGTATATGTGATAAAAATAAAAGACCTTTAACTAGAACATTATACGTATACGTATAGATATATTACATAAATAAATAGACAACAATCAACGTTAATCTTTGTATAAATATTTGTCCCTCGTGTGCAATCAATCATAAATGTATATGGTACATTTGGGTCAATGGATTACAATCATTAATTATAAGCCTTATGGGAATTATGTTCAATTATTATTTCATTACAATAGAATTATAATTTTGTATTTTAACCTATTCAACACTCACAAAATATTTGGGTTGCATCTATAGTGATTATCTTGTCTTACTATATAAATGTATTAAGTCTTTAACTTTTCTTAAATATTGATACATTGATCGATGGAGTATAGGGCAAATATTTTTATGTAATTTTAAAAGTTTTATGCTTTAAATTAAGAATATATGAATAGGGTCAACCAACAAAAAATGCATTAAAATCAAAACGGTCATTAGGTTCGGAGATCATTAAAAGAAAATACTAACATACACTGCAGTAAGCCAAAAGTGAGCCAAAAGTTTTTGATCGATGTTATTTTTGTTTTATTTTTTTTTTTTGTTTTATCACAAATTTGTTTTAATTAGATTAAATTTAATTTATTTCTAAGTCATATTAAATACGACAACCAAAAAAAATGATTACAGGATTAAAATGAGGCCTCATCGATATGGCCTTTCTTTGTTTGAATAATTGCGCGACATAGTCTTGGCACTCTATTTAGTAATTTATTCAATTTCTCAGAAGATATGTTATTCCATGTATTACTTAGTTTATGTAGCACATCCCTCGCAGATGTTGGGCATGTTTCCCGAAGATCCCTATCTAACTGATCCTATACAACAGCTCGATCGGATTAAGATCATTGCGAGCGTGGCTGAACTATTAAATTTTGCTTTTGGTGGCGAAATTATTGCTGCAGATCTTCCTTACACACGTTAGATGAGTGTTTTGAATCATTAGCGTGCTGATAAATAAATCTTCGACCTAATAATCTTAGCCTAGATGATACAGCATTGTTCTCCAATATCAAGAGATAGTCGAAGCGATCCATTTATTCTGTCATTTGTACTAAATCTCCAACCATGTTCTCACTAAAGTAACGCCATATCCTATATTTATAGGAATGACACAGCCTGGAAGCATTTATTCTGTAAATAACTTTTCCGCACTGCCAAATTTACTATTTCTCATGGTATTTAGCCTAATTGAGTCGTCTTTAGTGGTTTGTCTTCAAAAGCAGTTCAAAATGTTATCATCCTCTTTCGCGGTGGTTATTTGACAATCTTATTATTTACAATCTTATAAATAAAATAATTATTAATTCAAACAATAAATTAGTTAACAAAAATTTTGCAATTTTGATGAGATGGAATAATTCTCTTTGCTTCTAATTATACTGATTGCTCTATTTGCAGTATACGGTTATCAGAACCTTTAACGAAGTTGTATAGTGATCGAATTAGCTATATGATGAATAATTTTTTGTTACTGCAAACGATATGCATTTATATCAAACTCTGCCTCAATCACTAAAGAAGATTTAACTTTCCGTCTCATTAAATTATTTAATAAGTTTAGTTAGGTGCAGTTTCGACAACCAACATCACCAATGCAAACGTATTTCAGAGTTATTTAATTAAAAACGTTATAGTTTATTTAAATCATTTGAACTCTTGCTAAATATTTATAAAACTTTAATTCGCTAAGATATTGTTCCCAATTACTTCATTCAAATAGTGATTTTTTTCAAAAACTACAATAATATACAATTACTTTAAATAGTATTGGACACTTTTACAACACAATTTAAAGTAATTTTATATTTCAATTTCAGTGGGAATTAATTGGATGAAGTATACTTTTGAATAATATCTAAACGAATTGAGGTTGTTGGTGTAAAAGTTTAGCAACAATTCGGTTGAGTCAATTACTTCAGGATATGTATGGTAAATATGATTGTACCAAACGTGTAAAGTAGGCTGGTTTAACAGGGTTCTCTTTGATTTTATTCGATCAGCAGTTTCAACAACAGTATTTTATAATACTCCGAAACAGCATCATCGATTATTTGAACCGAATATCGCACATATAGTAGAGTATATTCTATTCTATGAACAGAAATAAATGGTAAGGCAATAGAAAAAGAGACAGCCACGACATTTTTCTTAGTTGTGATGAACAAATTTAAGAGATTTTCGCAACTCTTAAGTAAAAAATGTTTAACGACCAAATAATTCGGGTTGGAAAATTGATTCGGTTATCGCAAACGAAATTGTTCTCTGAGTGTAATAAGAGTGCCCTTCGTCACGTAACGCGATAGACTGCACGTAATTCGTTAACCAGTTACCAGTTTTTGTTTATTTTTTATACGTTCTGAAAGCTTTTTACATAAAAAAATGAAACCAATTTAATTTTTTTTTAAAACAATTTAATTATTTACTGTTAACAGCAAAACTTAAAATGTTGCGATATTTAAATATTAAAATAGAAATCATTCATATAAAATTGAAAAAAAAATGTATTCAGAAAATTTAAGCTTTTCAGTATTCGGAGATTTCCTGAATAGGTTGAAATAATTTTAAAAAAATATTCATCAGAAAAACAATTACATTACCGTAATTTTAATTGAAAAACACTTATCAACCAAAAACTTTTGGCCTTTAGTGTATATACTCGTACAGATTATACTACAACCAATCGTCGTGGTGTACATACAACAAGGCGTTACAAGGTAATTTACATCAAAAATATTAAAATAATTACCAAACAATAAACTTTTATCTATTTATTCGCAACTGCATTTCCTCAATTAGTCTACATAATTTTAGGTAGGTAGGAGAAGGATGACTAATAAAATAAAACATTACACAGTAAAGTTATTAAACTGTAAATAACTATAATATACTTATATATAAATTAATATGAGTATGGATGCGGATATTAATAAGATGATTATTAACTTTTTCTCTATTAAACAGAAATATGAACGTTCAAAATAAAAATTACAAGTTAATCGTATAAGTCCTACTTCTCGAATATTTTTATTTTTTAAATTAACTTCTTGTTACATATATACAAATTACATCACTGAAAGCTTTTATTTTTTAAATATATGTACATACATAAGTATTTATATTTTACCGTAACCAATTATCTCACATAAAATGTAGTTTTCTTATTTTTTTAGAGAAATTCAGTATATAAGCATTCTAAGATTCGACACAATTAATGCAACAAATGTAACAACTAATTACATTTATTCATATCGTATATTGTAATATGTAAATAAAATAAATTCTAACTAACTATTGAACAAGTTTTTTGGATAAACGCTATATGTATATCGTCTTGTACGATGCCATTTCTTTTTAGAAAAACTTCTTTGGTTGTATGTATGTATGTACATTGCAATAAAAATATACAAGAAATTAATCAAATTGTTTACCGTGAATACAATGTATGGATTGTGTAAGACAAATATTTTTAGCTTTCGCTATAGATATCTCTATGCTGCATTTTAAGTCGCTTGTATTATTAATACATATTTTATATATGTACAAACATCTCCCAAAAATTCAGTCAACCGACTTTTCTTTATACATAATATGTACATACAATAAATTTCTCCTAAGTTCTAGTCGGTTAAACAGACTGTTTACAATTCTTATAATAATCCATAAAATTGAGCTAAGAAATTGAAATATATAATTTCCTTAACAAATAAGTAAATATTTTAACGGTAAGCTATGTTACAAGAGTTACTTTGTATGTATGGAGCCACCAGAAAACATTACCTATTGGTTTCACTGTCGGCTGTGTTAAACCGATTTAATACCGCATGTTGCGAATTTTCACACATCACAAACTATACACTATACAATGTTACATGTGTAGTGTATAGTTAAATACAATTTTGACAACAACAATAATCAAATTTAATTTAATTATTATACTGTTAGGTACATGAGAGAATCATATTTGTGTACATCATAATGTCTGACAACATAATTATAGTAGGTAGAGCAGTAGTATACAATTACAATTAATATGACCTAGAAATATTTTCAACAATAATTGTAACAACGATGACAAAATTCACAAGATTCCATATTTTGTGATTTTGTTCTGTTAACCCACTCAAAACATCATCACCATTGTGTCATGAAATAAAAAAACACAAAATCTTCTAACTAACAAGACAATAACAATATTCTCATTCTATAACGTTACCACAGTACAATACACAACTCTAATTAAATTCTCATTAAACCGTAAGTTTCAATTTGCTCTTGTTGTTTTCTAAATAGAAATAGAAAATAACAAAGTGGTTGAGTGACGAAATTCAATTGAAATTAATTAAATATTTTGTTTTGTTAAATTGGCATGATGATGGCATCTTATGTACGGTAACCGATATACATAATATACAGTTTCTTCTTGCGAAATATTTTTGGTTGTTTAAGCGTGGTTAAACCGTTTTGATGAAGCGGATGTATGAGGGGCCTTATTATTTTATTTATATAGTTTTAATTATTTGTTGGGTGATTTGGGTTGCAGGTCAAATAACCGAAATGGGAATTTTTGATTTTTATAATATACGCAGAGATGAATGTTGGTGGATTTTACCTACTTATTATAATTATAAAATTTATTTTCTGATATCTTCTTGATTTTAAAATAATTGTAAACAAATATGCTCCCACATCAAAATTTTGTATTCTCCGCAATATCATATTACAATCTCTCCATAGTAACATATTACTTTATAATTAATTTTAACTTTCAATTCGTCCTCGCTCATTTTTTTTCCTGCCCATCAAGTTCATTAATCTTCATCTTTAATTCACATATCAACATAACTAGAAACTTACATTGAACCTGATCTTCATGTGCTGTGTGTGCTGTTGTGTATAAGATGTAATGATGAAGAAAACGAAAAAATCAATCAACATTTTACATATATTATACGATCATCAGAAATAGCAGCAATATTAAAACAACCGGTTCATTTTCATATTGTAACACGTTAAATTACTTACTAAAAGTAGTTAAATAATTAAGTTACATATTTAAGTTGTATGTATGTACATAAATAGAACCTAATATTTGTATAACCAACCACCCGAAAATTAAAATTTGATTTGTAATTTCATCATTTACATAATATGGTGAGTCTTGAGATTAATTAACGATTGAAACGGGATCATTTATAGATTTGTTCTAAAATTTGATTTTGGATCAACCGAGATGATATTAAATGCGTATGCTGTGTGGATATGAATAAAATTATTAAGATGAAATTTGCAAACCAGTTAGAATTCAACCTAAATATTTCTGCTATAATACGTATACAAATATGTATATACTCGTATGTAAGATGAGATATTTATATTTTATTTTTGCGTTTTTCTAGTTATGGTTTTCAAAATATATTAAACAAAACTATTTAGATCAGAAGTTCATTTTGACATGCAAAATTGGGTTATTGGTTTAAATATATACTCGTAAGTTTTGTATAATCGTCGTGGGATGAAATATCTAAGTCCATTAACCGGTCCGTTTACATATTGCAATAAAATCAAAATATTCTAAATTCATGATCACGCGAATCTATTACATGTATACATAGATATATAGAGAAGAATACCGAACACACGATCGATCATACAAAAAGTCAAGCAAGAAATATTAAAAATAAAATGTTCTTAAATTTAATTATTTTGTTGTCTTCGTTGTATCCACAACTTATTATTGATACTAAGGTTTCATACACAATAGCACTACAACAACAATGTAAGATAATATACTTTCACGATGGAATTCATTTTACCGTAACATTTGATAATTATTTATTGTTGTTTATATACAGCGACAACAAATAAAGAAATGTACGGCAGAAAGGCTTTAAGAAAGAAATTATTTAATAGGTTTAGAAGTCGTAATTTTAGTGGCTATCCGCATACCGCTCATACATATGCACAAGATATTGTATGTAATACTAGAACTTAGCGATAGTAATCGCTTTTTAACTATTATGTATATATATCAATGATATAATGTTTCTATGTTCTCTACGTAAGATAGAGAGAACGATTTGATGATGATGAAAGACAGAATAATGGCCTATTATGAGACATAATGGACGAGGTAATACGAGTTAAAAATGGTAAATGGTTATAAATTTGACAAGAACGTTTGCTTAATTTGAATTTGTACTATATATATGAACTTTTGAATGGTGGTGTGAAATGTTTCGATTTTACTTTTCATAAATATTATTGAAATTGATTTCAAAAGCTAGTACAAAATATGAATTTGACACAACTTAACGAACAGGTACACGGTTACATTTTACAATCTTAAAATAAACAATTCAGACTGATTGGCGCTGTTCATTATTTATTATTAAGGATTTTGACAAAAATTTCATTTTTTTAAATATTAAGGGGTATATACGCTTCCTATTTTCCTTATTTCAAAAATATAAAATATTTTATATAAAAATATAAAACAGTAAATATTAAAATGCAAAATTTCAGTAAAAAATCTGGTCGGCTACTTTATCACAGCAGGCGATATTGAATCTTCGTTAAAAAAAAACAACTTTAACATCCATAATTTCAGAATCTATATATGATGATGAACGAAACAGCCTTTTGGCGGCGGCAAATTTAGTTGTCTAATTCTCTAATTTCCGAAGGCGGTAAAATTAATTTTCTATTGTAACTGTCGTTGGTAAATTTCCACTCTCATGAGTTCCAACCTTACTTTTCGTTCATCTGTTTCAATACACCAAAATCGTCAACTTTATCAAATTTCATATAACTTTGCTACAATTATCATAAGAAAACATAATTTACCTAGTCTGCCTTAAAAAACACTTTATTGCAGTCAACTTTTCTATTATATTCCATTGAAAATTTGATAAACGTGTGGTTAAACGCAAATCATTAGTACCTAGCAAATCACTGCATATGTGCCAAGTAATCAACTACCTATTTTGGTTTTGATAAGTTTATGGTATAGGTTTTCATTAACTATTTTTGACAAAATTGGTTAAATTAACTATAGTAAAAATAACGCACGTTTGTTTTAAAAGCATACATACATTTTATTTTTGGTTTCCAAAATCAACAGACCTACATGTAATATAAATATGTAGTTCTAAAATTCCAAAACAGTATACCGGGTGTTTTTTTTAAACTGAGACGATCAAATATCTCGAAAAATAGCCACTCTACGGAAAAAATGTCCATAATCAAAATTTAATCATACCGCGGGGAAAATACATTAGTGCAAGAAAAAAAGTCCCCCCACCCCCGCTTTGTAGGTGGGGCGGGGGTAACTTTTAAACTAAGATAGGAAGCCATATTTTTTATTGCAGATATGGACTCTACGACTAAAAGTACGTATGATTTGAATGAAATATTTTGTTCGGTTCATGATAGATGGCGTTGTAATCGACGAAATTCAATTTTTCAATTTCTCCTTCTTAGAACACACGCATTCGATTCTGCAATACGTTTGAAATAAAAAAACATCACGTTTTCATTGGAAATACTCGATATTCGTCATCAAAACAATTTATTCAGTTTTGTAAATCTAAAATAAGTGTTCAAAATGATGGCCTGCGACTTCAATGCACTTATTAATCCGCATTTCAAATGATTGTACACAACTGCGAAGTGTGTCTGGTTGAATTTCAGAACACGCATTTCTGATTCGCTCAATCATATTCTCACGTGTTGTGGGTTTTTGTGTGTAAACTTTGTTTTTGAGGTAGCCCCACAAAAAAAAATCTGGTGATCTGGCGGGCCAATTTATCGGACCAGCTCTACCGATCCAGCGACCATTGAAATCACGATCAAGTATTTCACGTGCCATCAATGAATAGTGTGCAGGACAACCATCATGTTGAAACCACATGTTCCGTCTCACTTCTAAGCTCAAATTTTCAAGTAATATTGGCAGTTCATTTTCCAAAATGTTTCGGTACATTTGACCATTCAAGTTGCCTTCAATAATGTGGGGGCCTATGAGTTTGTTGCCAATTATTCCACACCACACGTTGACAGTCCAAGGACGCTGATGTTCAACTTGACGAAGCCAGTGCGGATTTGTAACACTCCAATAATGCATGTTGTGTCGATTAACCGTTCCATGGTTTGTAAAAGATGATTCGTCGGAGATCATTACGCAACGAAAAAAATTGGTGTTTTGTTGTATTTGTTCACGTGCCCATTGACAAAAAGTTACCCGATTTTGGAAATCAACGCCATGAAGATCTTGGTGTAAAGACACATGATACGGATGATACTTGTGCCGTTTTAAAATATTCCAAACACTGGTGAGGGACAATCCGGAATCGCGAACTATTTCTCGTGTACTAATATGATGATTATGAGCCACTGCTGCCAATACAGCAATTTCATTATTTTCTCCAGTGACTGTTGCTCTACGGGTCCTCTTTTTCGGTTGAACATTTCCATCAGTAATAAATTGTTTGATAGTACGGCCAAATGAAGCACGTGAACGAATCCTATCCGGAAAACGTTGAGCGTAAATAGCAACAGCATTTTCAAGATTTCTGCCAGCTTCTCCATAAACCAAAACCATTTCAATTTTCTCTGGCACAGTTAAACGCTCCATTCTAAAGTATTTTGTCGTTTATTTTGCAATTACGAAAAACATGAAGATAAGATATAACACAAACGTTAAATGTGATTTACAAAACTGAATAAATTGTTTTGATGACGAATTTCGAGTATTTCCAATGAAAACGTGATGTTTTTTATTTCAAACGTATTGCAGAATCGAATGCGTGTGTTCTAAGTAGAAGAAATTGAAAAAATTGAATTTCATCGATTACAACGCCATCTATCATGAACCGAACAAAATATTTCATTCAAATCATACGTACTTTTAGTCGTAGAGTCCATATCTGCAATAAAAAATATGGCTTCCTATCTTAGTTTAAAAGTTACCCCCGCCCCACCTACAAAGCGGGGGTGGGGGGACTTTTTTTTTTGCACTAATGTATTTCCCCCGCGGTATGATTAAATTTTGATTATGGACATTTTTTCCGTAGAGTGGCTATTTTTCGAGATATTTGATCGTCTCAGTTTAAAAAAAACACCCGGTATATAGTATATACTTGTATTTAAAAAAAAACTGAATCTCGATAAAACACAAACCTCGAAATATCCATCTATTCAATATGTTCGCTCTATATGTCACGCCAGAATGTAACAAACTAAATTTCATTGCTATTTCATTGTATATTTGAAACATACCTTGATATTAAATTTGGCAACCTTTATAATTATATGTGGTTAGATTTTGGTTCCTTGGTTATATACTTATAAATTTGTATTTAACAACAATTGACATCAACAACATCATATTTTTGAATATCTACTAGAAATCAGAGTATTTTAACAGCATTATGTGCTCTAAATATATGTTATGGGAATATAATTTTTTTAAATCAAACAATAGAGTTAATCTGAAATAAAATAAAAAAAATTCTTCCATACGCCAACCGAATCGTGATTGATAATTTCTTAAAATGGTAAAAATACTCATAGTCATGAATCGGCTTAATTTTAATAACAACCAAATAACCTTTTGAACTGTTTTCATTCCATTTTATAAATTGCATTAGAACGACTTAAATCGAATTTTCAAAGTGAAAATTCAATTTATAATATATATAATTTATAAAGAATGCTACCGGGCATTTTAGACGATATATAGGTACAATGTCTAGATATAAGAAAATTTATCTATGCTTTAATACTTCGATTAACGATTTTTAGTGTGCAATACTATAATCTTAATGATTAATCGATTTATTTTGTGTCAGATTATCGCGTAAAGTGCATGAAATTACATCTTCGGGGTGCGCTACTTCTAATTTAACTTATTTGTGTTAATGAGATATATTTATTTATCTATATCCCACTTTTCCTATGTGCTATAATTTTCCAATACACTCCAATTTCTATCACGTATATTAATTTTTCATTATAGAAATATCATTATGCCTCAGTTCGTTTTATGTGTATACATGAATGATATTCTAGCAGTATATTATGTAAGTAAATGTATAAATATATTCAGTAAGTTTTCGTGTGAATTCGCATATCTTGGATTGACAATCAGCACCGTTCTTCTAAGTAGATTTTTTGCAGCAACAATTATATTTCTTCTATTGTGGAATATACAGTTATGTTATTCATAAATTGTATCATTATTTTGTTAAATTACTTCGGTCAAATGTATACATAAGTACATACGAATAATAATACCTTTCTTAAATTATTAATTTAACGAACAAATATATATGTTACTATGTTACATACATACAAAACATATATATATATATATATATATATATATATATATATATATATATATATATATATATATATATATATATATATATATATATATATATATATATATATATATATATATATATATATATATATATATATATATATATATATATATATATATATATATATATACATATATATATACATATATATATATATGTATATATATATATATATATATATATATATATATATATATATATATATATATATATATATATATATATATATATATATATATATACATATATATATACATATATATATATATATATATATATATATATATATATATATATATATATATATATATATACATATATATATATATAGGAAATTAGCCATCCTGACGAATTCCATCAATCATGTAAATCATAAAACCAGGTAGAATGAAGAAGAATAAAAAGTAAAATGTATATTACATATGTAATCTAGTCTTCTTGCATATTTTTTTTTTAATTTCCATGCAGCGAGTGCAATAAGCATTGCAAAGAGTGACATTGAACTAGCAAATAAGTTCTACGGTGAGAGCGCCCGCGGTTTATTTTGTCTGATCATTCAGACAATCTACAATCTGTTGTATTAGAAGAAAAATATTGAAGCGCAACAGTCAAGACAGCATCGATTGAATAAGATATAACCTTTATCTTTGTTAAATTGATCATTCTGTTAAGAATAAAAAGTTGTCTTTATTTTTATTTAATACGTATTCCAATGCATTCTACGTACTAGTTAAAAATTATTGTTCATTTCTGGTTTTATAATTAACTTATCAATTGAATATATTTCGAGTTTAAACTGATCAAAAGGGCAGGCACATCTGAGATCTAACATAACACGAGGATTAAGGTCATATCGTAATAGGGTTGTAACCTTAGTTTGTACTCGTATATAATTTTGTAACTGTTTGTTTGGCAATTAATTGATACAAAAAACTATCAAACTTGTTATAAATTCTACACGAGCTTCTTAATTTACACTCGTATAATCTTATACAGGCCGCATTATATAAATTTCATCAAACTGTTTTTAAATACGTGCATCTTCTTATTATCATTCAAAATATGTCAAATCCCGTTTAATCGTTTTAAAGCACATAAAAGCGTTAACACATAATAGCTTTTGTATTATGGCATTATGATGATGATAATCTCGTAATATAGAAAACTGTTTATATTATCAAAATTATGTAAATTATTCAAAAATTACTTAATCATAATAATAAAAATTAGGGCATCTTTAGAAATTATGAAAAGTGAAGATATTTAATACATGTACAGATATTTTCGCGAAATGCTGTGTATGCAAACTACATAAGTATGTATGTATATCGAAACGGTAAAATATTATAAAAATTCAGTGACACCAAATCATTGTACCATACAATATTATTATTTATTGTTATAAATTATGGTAATACAAATTATTAAGAAGGTATAATATTCTTATCTCTTGTGTACATGGACATTAGAAATGACAAAAGAATTGAATTGAAAATAAACTTTATTCTGTCTTCTGTGTTCCGTTTGGATACCATATTATGTATATCGTTTGTCAGTTTTGTTTCTAACGAAAATCAAGTAAAATGTGAAAATTAAATTCTTTTTTGTTTATGTTTGGTTTGATTTTCATTTTCTATTCTAATTAAATTAATCAATAATGGTGGTCTTACTTATCGTATCATATTAAGTTTGAAACAAAGTTAAGTTAAATGTGGTGACAATAGAAATAGCCAAGCGTATCTAATGGATTCGTAATTGAACTTAAGTAAATAGAATACATGTCAATCTAGGTAAATTAAATTAGATAAGTTAGGTAAACATAATTACGTATTATGATAACGTGAGGAATTGAACTTTGAAAATTTGGTAACATTATTTAAAAATTAGTCATAAGGGTCATTCATGCTGTGTCTTAATTCAATTTATAATTTATTCGAATTACCCTAAACAGAATATTCGGGTTTTAAACAATACCACCAAAAATAGGAAATATAAGAATACTCCGAATAGCATGTTGAGAATGAAGAATGTATATGTAGATTAAAAACTTACCGCAAATTTACTCGATTTTGGCATTATTTTCGACGCTATGGCTTTTTAGACTGACTTCACGCTTTTATATTTTATCTTAACATGAGCTTTCTTTTCTCCTGGTTTAAAACATACGTTTTAATTTTTAATATATAATATAGTGATTTAAACCTTTTGTCCAAGCACCTAAATTTATTCACATTAGGTATACAATATTAAAATAAGCCTTCATATTTATAATTGTATTCTATGACGTAGGTATACGAGAATGTGTCTTAAGTTAAAAGTTTGAGAAATACGAAACGAATTGAAAATTTAGTTAGGTTAGGTCCTGAATTCTATTTGCCGTTCCGGTTCACTCATAAATAGAAGATCAATTTTTAAAAACCATACATAATGTCAATCACTTTCATCTACAGATTTTACTTACACAATCTAACATAACCATTACATTCTATTCTGTTGTGTAAAAAAATTACCAGTTTATAACTCTTTTACTTTCAACGCTAAAATTTTAATTAGTTTTCTAAGATCAAAATTATTAAGTAAATTAAATAATTTATAAACGATAGTAAAAATAAGGTTAATGATCTAAAACGATGAATAAAGGTATAACCAAACCACAATTAATTGAACATATGTCTGTACTTACACATATCGATCCATTTGACATGAAAACTGGTATGAGACGCACTATGTCTTAAGATACTTATTTCCATAATTATATTTTTCCATTTAAGTTATATTTTGATTAATTATACAGGTATCGTTTTATCTAGCCGGATTGCGTTCGCCACTTTCAAGGACGGTGGTGGTGGATGAATAACAGACAAATTCAAAGGCTTTCAGTTGTAAATCTGCATACAAAAGAAGCAGTTAATTTAATGCAATACACATACATAATATAATATCGTCTAAGAGCACATTTGCTAAAATATACTGATAAACGAGGTTGATGAACTGTTTGCAAGATATGTGCTTGCAATTTTGATTAATAACCTGTTCGGTTCGTATGTACCAGACAGCAAAAAACTCTACTCGCGCATTATAATTAATATGCGCCTAAAACTAATTAAAATCTCCATGTACATCATATTATGAGAGTGGTACATATGATGTTATATCACAGCAATAAAAATCCAATATGTGCGGTTTAGTGTGTACATATACCCTGGACGCGTATAAATAAATAATAAAAACTATATTATATATACGGAAATATCGAAGAACCAAAACATGTTTTATATGTACATTATATCGCGTTTTTTTAACAATGTACAGCTGTGTGTTGTATTCTATATATGTAGTCTCAAAGTTCTTATATACATATAGTATTATAGTATCTACATATGTATATTTTTATTATAAACTGTCATTTTTTATTTATTTTATATTTATCCCGTTTAACTATGTGAATAAATATACATAAAAATTGCGCTTAGACGTGTAGCGCAGAGCAAAAAATTTAACGATCTTTAATTTAAAACACGAGAAATGTATCGCATTTAACCGTTTAACATAATGTAATTATTGATAAACTCTACATAGATTAAAATACAATTATTCTAATTAAATCAGATTTTATTAGATTATGTATATATGTTGTATTTATTATATATGTAAGTGCACATGTACTAACGTGCATAAGAGTATATATAAAGTAAATAAGCTATACCTTTTCACTAATTCGATGGGTTATCTTTTATTTTTAAATATTAATCTCTTCCAAAATACTCCACAATCTAATCATATGATTTTATTCAGTAAATCATTCCAAACTATTCTGAATCATATATCCTTAAACGCAAACACGAAGTAGTATAGTGTTCAGACCATTACTAGTTACCTTGTATGATATAATGCAGAATCCTGCTGCAAAAGGTAATTGATACTTTACCTTATCTTCCTAAATATGTTTATGTTCTAGCTAAGATTTGATCAGCTCCACTGGCAGTTACATATACATATTAAAAATTGTTTTGATGAGGATTTATAATTTCACATATTAAAATGAAAGTTGAGTACCATTCTAAAGTTTCCTAACTATGGAATATATACATGAATTCACTTTATATAATAACAAATATTACGATAATTTGGCGACTAAATTCTATTAGAGGATTCGTTGTAACACATACGTAGTATGCTTTTTAGATATGATAGAACTAAAGAATTAGCATTAATACAGAATACATTTCAGTTAACAACACTATCGAATATTATGAATGTATTTATTGATTAATTGAAGTTGAATTTAAGTATTGGAGGTACATATCTCCAATACTTATAATTCCTAAAATTTAAATTTTCGCTTTATTCATTGGTAAATCCAATAATTATCCTAATAAAAAATGTACATCAACACAGAAAACTTGTATAGTTGTCCTTGTAGTTATGCTCAGATAATATTCTGTATATATGTATGTAGTATAACTATAAAACCTAACACATTTTCCAATTTTCCCATATTAAGACACCGTATACCTACATAGTTTAATACGATGATTAAATTAAAACCACAATTAGTTTCAATCTTACAGCAACAGCAGAAAAAATCAGATAATTTGTTATTTCGACTTATTTAATTTTTGCATGATTGAGCTTCCAAATTACACTAAAATATATATTATTTTTGATATTCTTCAAACCGCTGATGATGAATAGAACGAATTTAAAATAATTTTTACGAAAATATAATTAAGATATTATTTATCTTTAATTCGTGTGATTGCAATAATCCACATCGGTGCGGTATTGATCGATTTGTTATGGATTTTTTAATTGTGTTAAATTGATCATCTTTTAGAATAACTGTGAAATTATTTATCAACCCATTACAATATATAAAAAATTAACTTACCTAAATTATTACCATTGCTATCAGCCAAACATAATCCAACAAGTACTGCAATTGTCACCACACCAAGGATCACTATTTTATTAAACATTTTAACTTTTGCAATTAAATAAAATTAATTAAATTTTTATTACTTATTCCACAAAATACACAATTTTAACTAAATTCTTAACAATTTCTTAACAATTCATCCTCCACTTATATATGGTTAAGACACAAAACACTTTTTTTATTCGAATATATCACAGAAATGTAAAAAATTCACTCGATCACGATATACTAGAATTACAATTATTTTAAATTCAACTTTAAATAGGACGACTGTTCCAATGAACGTTCATTGCTCAACTAAAGTTTGACGAAACTTAAAGTTAAATTTTCTGTTTTTCTTGTTCTTCTTCTTGTTTTATGTTTCTTAAGTGCATTTCTTTTCATATTCATGACCAATAAGTAAGTATTTATTTATTGGTATTGTTGGCTAAATAATGTTGTATTAAATAATGGAAAATAGAATTTAGTATCGTGACATTGAATAGATAATGAAAGTGAAATGTATTTGAAGGGAGTATAATAAAATGATTTGATTTGATGGTTGAAGATTTACCAGCACATACTACACATCACTATAAATATTATTTTTGGTTAAAGAAGACAAAGTCAAAGGTAATATTTTTTCGGTTATTACGGTAAATATTATGTTATGTACACATTATTCTTATTTTCTTATTCCATCGTTTCTCTTTGTCAGAAGATTAATCATACATGTTCTTAAACATAAAACTACACAGCGCTTGATGATCTCCCATAAGATTAATGGTATTATTGTGTTTTCAACATAATGATGAATACAATTGAATGTTAAATTGCAAGAATTTACATTTGGTGTTGTTTTTGGATTTTATGAAGCTTATAATGAAAAAAAAAAATTGAAATAAAATAACGAAATATGTTTTCGTTGCTTTACAGTGATAGCTTCCTTTCTAATATAAAGTAGCGAGCGAAAATATTGTAAACACCGATATCAAGAAATAAAACATCAAAACTTCTTCATAAATTTGCCACAATATTATTTTACAAATTTCTCATTAAAATTTAGTTCAAACTTAAACATTTAATTATTTAATTTTAGGTAATTCTTAATAAAAACTAATTTAACTAATGTTTAAAAAAAATGTTTTTAGGTAAAAACTCAATTTGCTCTATCTATTACAACTTAACAATAATTGAAAAATTGACTTGGTATAATATAAATTTTAATATAAAATAAATTATATGCATAATAAACTAACAAAAATAGTTTTAACAATTTATAGGATTAGAACATAACTATATGTGATGTAAATTAAATATTTTTATTTTTGTATATCCATAAGTATGTACTCGTATGTATAGTAGTAGGAAACTGTCTTTTACAAGTTAGTATTTCTTTATATAGAGCGCACAATAATTAATTAACAATTAATTTCATATTTATATAATAATGTATGTATTAAATAACAATATTAGCTGCTTAACTTGCGATCTGCAAGTTTATAAAAATTACAAAAATTGCACATCATGACATCATTTAATCAGATCAAAAAAATCTAAAATCTAATATTTTTTATAAAAAAAAAATCAATTCAAAGCTTCTGTTACGTTTTTAAAATATTATAATACCTTAAGCGTAAGAATACAAATATTTTTAAAAATTATATTTTTAACACGTATTTGATTTAACAAATTTTTCCAAATGTTCCATTAATAATTGTTGAAGTTGACCCCTAAGTTCACGTTCTTCGTTTATTTGACTTTTTAATTGTGACACATCTTGTTGCAGCTGACGTACTGATGTCCAGAGCTGTTTTAGCGTTGGTGTCATTTCGTCATTTTCTAAACCTGGAATTGTACAAAAAAAATGTAACATTATAGTTTACCTAGTTTTTGGGTACCTCTTATATATAAAGAACTATCAGCTACCCATAGCCAGTATAAATATTTTGGTTAGTAAGCTGAATTAGGCTCAAGACAGCGTTCACTTTAATCTCATATTAATAAAAATGCCAAATTACATTTATATCTATTTTTTATCAAAATTATTGATTACAAAATATTTACAAACAATAGTGTTATACATATGATGTGTAAGTACTTTTGATTTATTTTTGTATATAAAGAAAATAATTACATGTAATACATTTATGTATCCGAGAAAACAACCAAATATATGTTTATTTAAAATAATTATAATTCTTAGCCATATGCCAATAATAAAGTTATTTAAAAATGAAATTCCATTGGATGGCTTTTATGATATGTAATTGGAATGTGATGTAAATGCCAGTTTATGCATGTATATACGTATGCATGTATTATACGTACGCATTTTGCAAATGACCAATTTTTTAAAAATGTTATTAGCACACAAATATGATTCATATGGTACCCAGTCACATATTTAGCAAATTAGCATGATTTTTTTACAGTGAATAAATTTTAATATTTTTAGTAGCATTCATTAAACAAAAAAAAGTCCATGTTTCTTTTTTTTCTTTCCTCATATAAAAATACTAATATACTACATACGAATTTCCTAATTTTTTCTTGGAAAAAAATGTTGGCCGTTATATCAAAATATAAAATATTATTGCATATTTGTTGGAACATCCGGGCTCTAACACTAAGATATATACATAATAATTTTATCGAATTCAACATGGTATCACATAGATATTGCGTATAACTTTAAAATTTATTTTTAAATGCGCTTTTAATCTTCCACATTGAGGATATTGGATTAAAATTGGTTTAACACTGAAATTATCAGAATCAAGAGTTGTATGACTTAATTTTGCCAATATTTTTTGTAACACTGTTATCAGGAAGGAATCATAAATCTTAATTTAGTTTAAAAGTACATTATTTGGCAGTACATATGATATATTTTTTATCTGCCCTATATCTAACAAATTACTCCAAGATATGCAAAATTTGATTCTTTGGAAAGATGGGTTTCTTATTTATGTACATTGCATTTCTTGAAACCGTGCACAATAGATCTATTCTGCACTAGTTTCTTTGGCAACTAAGTAGTGGGAAATGAAAAATCGTATACAATGTACTGGCAAATGAAAAGTTGCACAGATTTATTAACCTTGAAATAACGAACATTTTAAAACCAATTGCATTTTCTGCTAACATTTTGTAAATATTTTGCACTAAAAGTCGGTCGGTAAACTTAAAGCATGGTGACGAACACGGATCGTCATTTTTCATAGATCGGTACACCGGATTTAGAAACCGCATTATTTGATCGTGGTAGAGCAGTTGCGGAGCGCCCAAAACCTTCACTTTAAAAAATATAAGATTTCTTTACTTTGAATTTTGCAGACGGAACAACAGACGGTTAACATACCGTTGGATATGTTCCTCTGTATTATGCAGACGTTAACGACTGGCTTCACCACAGCGTACAAGGTAGAGATGAACATATAGCCGGCATAACTCATGAAATTAGAATCACATATTACCTTACTACTTTTATATTTTGTCTCAATTGAATACAATTACATAATTTCAAAATTATGCCTGAACGGTTAAAACTCAAAGTATGTATCTGTTCCATCGAAATTTCATAACTGATGAATATTGATTAATTTTGACCAAATTCGTAAAATACAAAATAAAATTAGTAAAAAATCAATTCACATTAAAATATGTACTCTAATTCTGACATGTATTGCGTCAAGCAACAAATATTTAAAAAAAATGGAAATTCATAATGAAAATATTGACCATATGACTTTTATATGTTTCCACTTACTGACTATATATTTAATTTATAAATTTAATAGTAGATTCAATGAAAGGGACATAAACGCTTTAACACCATATTGTTGTTAATTACTACCAATCACCATTCCAATTATATCATATTGTAAATTAATAAAAAAGAAAAGAAAAGCAATTAAAAATAGATTAAAAATAGAAAGTATTTTGCTGCCACCATTATATTTATAAAATTATCATATATTTGTATGTAATATTAAATAAATAATTCTGTTAAAAAAAATCTCTAGCTAATTCGTAAATTAATAATATTATCATAAAAATTATTAAATTACTATTAGGTATAAACTATTATTATCAGTTAAAAAATAATAATAGATATATTTTTTCAATATTATTATGTATGTATAGATGTATTTAATTAAATATCACAATCGATATTTTACATAATGACTTTACCATATATAAAAACTATGCATTTTTTAAGTATTTTAGTTTTATTATAAAATTTATTTTTATATTTATTTTTTTATATATATAACAATTATAAATTCATTTATTTTAATATATTTTTTTGGTTAAATCACTTTATATATGTATGTATGTATGTATGTTATATTTTGTAGGTTTTTGAGCAAATAATAATTGTAATAAATCCATTGATTTAATGTGGTAAATAATAATTATTGTGTGTGAAAAATATTAACGTATGTATAGTGATTTAATCACTATTTGGTAACAAGTAGAAAACATAATTTGCACAGAATATAAATAATTGCCTGCATCTTATCGTTTATCTATTCCCTAATATAAAATTTCATTTTTTCATTGGTCTTATTGTTGATGTGTGTAAATTGAGTAATTTTTTCTGGTACCTACTAATTTATCATCTAATCAAATTTATTGTCACATTGACTTTTAGGGATATTCTAAATAAAACTAAAAAGGCCGCAGAGGAAAGTTTAAAAGATTAAAGTCTAAAAGTTATACTAATACTAAAAATTCGATGATTTTTTTTAATCTTGCTAAAACTAAAATCGTAACTAAACAGAATGTGCCCGAAGATAATGTATTATCTTTACTTTAAAATTTCGTTGCAATTTATGGGCATTTGTAAATTTTTAAAATTATGTAGTTTAAATCTGACATTACATTACAATGAGTTTGGATTTCTAGAATTTTGGCGTTTGATTCCTGGGATCAAAATTGTATTATAGCATCAATTTATGAATAGCGATGAATTTGTCGATTTTTTTAAACAACATTGATCACAAATTAGGCAAGTGATTACAGCGATCATGCTCTCAGCTATCATGATCTCTAACAGTAATTTCGAAGTTTAATAGCTGATTATGACTAAAGGACTGCTCATTTAATTGTTTTAATTTGTTTTTAAATTGATTAATCTTAAATCACGAGAATATCGCGAGTGTTCCTAGATGAGTAATTGGGTTGTGATCGCTTGAATTGAAAATTTAGGCCTAATTATCAAAAAATGTTGTAAGCTAAATAGAGCATCTGATCAATTAATATTATTCAAACGATCATAAATTATGAACAACATTTTTTAAATGTGGCTTTCATATTTTTGTGTAATGCTACATAAACTTCATCCTATGGTCATCTGATGCAACCATTTGAATCCAAAAATTTACATGAAATGAAAAAAATGTAATATTTCAAAAGATGGATTAGATAAACATAAATTATAGAATTGATTGGGATCTCAGGATTAAAAACATAACCGAGCTGGCGGATGAGAATTATAATTCGTTGCTACTTGCTCTAAGATACTAAATATACGAGTAAAATTATTTTACAGTATAAAAAGGTTAAGCTGACTAATAAATTCTAATATTAATCCAAGCCAAAAACTTTAGAATAAAAACCAAAAAATTAGTAGAATCTAGAACAAAATTTAAATAACTATCACAAATCTTAATATATTCTACTTAATAATTCATATAGAAAAAGCAACAACAAAAACCTTTGATAATTCGTATACAAAATCGTTATAACAGACTTTATTGTATTATTTTTCACGTTTAATTAAAAACTAAATTATTTTTTTTTTGAATTTTCATTCTTAATTTCCATATGAATAGAATATTGTTTTTCTAGAACAAAATCACTCAATTCTCACAACAACAATTTAAAAATAAGTTTGTAAGTACTTATATAGTATAAAAATCATATCATTACCATATCGTTTCCAAAACTAAATTAAAAATTATTATCATTCTAAAGCACTCTAATTATAGTAATTAGGAATATATGAAATTATAAAAAATCTCGTTGATTAATAAAAACAGAAAAATAAAATTATGTAAATATATTCTTCATCGTTAAAATTAGTTTTCTCATATAGTTTTCTATTTTTGTTTGTTTTATTTCATTTAAATTTAATTATTTTATATATTATATATAATAGTATACATATATATATATATATATATATATATATATATATATATATATATATATATATATATATATATATATATATATATATATATATATATATATATATATATATATATATATATTTATATATATATTTATATATTTATATTTATATATATGTATGTATATATATGTATATATATGTATATATATATATATATATATATATATATATATATATATATATATATATATATATATATATATATATATATATATATATATATATATATATAAATATACATAAACATGTATTATATAAATCACAGAATCATTTTTTTTAAATTACTACATAACACACAACAATAAAATAAAATTAAATTATTTACAGTCGGCGAACGTATTATATCATAGGTCGATATGTATTTAACATATTATCAAAGAAGATATACTAATAGAAGCACTATTTGTATGAGAGAAATATACCCAAATAAAATAATTTCATATTATTTAAGTTTTGTTTTTGCAATTTTACGAGATACTATTACAATTTCGTCATGTCTCTTTCTCGCATTTACATTTTGAATAACACAGCAAAATAAAAAATAATAGTGAGCCAATTGGTTGACGAAAAGAAATTTCATAAAAAATAACATTTTAATGAATTATAATGTATTGGTATTGGTGGCAAATAGATCACAACAATAGACCAACAAAACATTTCAAAACGCAATTTGAGTTATTTTCAGAAATGTTACAGTGCAGCACTTATACATGTTATATTGAGATGTACGATTTATATGCGAGTATATATTTATTTTAGGGTCTACACTGTATATAAGCAAAATATCAACATAACAAATTATAATAAATCGGATAAAGTTATCCCTACCTAACGTCATCCCTACCTTCTTCGATTGTATTTTAATTTTAAATAATGAAATGAAAACAAAAATTTTTTCATTTTTTTATTGAAAACAATCTGTAAGAAGAAGGAAGGGATTTCGTTTGTTTCTATTATTATATTGATATTTTAGTTATATACAGTATAGGCATCAAAATCCCCTTATGATAACATGGAATATCGCAATTAAAATTGTACATTTCAATATAATGTATGAATTCTGCACTGTAAAACTTCTGAAAATAAAATAGACTTGTGTTGTGAAAAGTTGTTGTTGCGTTGGTCTAAACAATTTGATATTTTCAAGTTTATTTCATCAATGAAAATCGTATTGTAAGAGAAGATCGATGAATGAGTATTTTGATTTTCACTTTTAGGAATATATTTACGCAAAACCGTCTATAGGTTACTTCTGGCTTGTATCTATAGAAGTATAGACTGTTTCTCTAGTTTAGGGGTAAAATTAAAAGCATCTTTTGATTTTACGAAAATTGTTCTTCAAATACTTAACATAATTTGTTGTTTTATTATTTTGCAAAGTGAAAAACCATCAAGGGTGGATTTATTTGAAAGATAAATGTTTAATTGAGTCCACACGATTGTCACAGCCGCGACTCCTCTTTTGAGAAACAGTCTTCCTGATAAGTTTGGAAAATCACCTCATTGAAAGAAAAAAGAAAATTTATCCAACAAAATAGCCTAACAAAAACCAAAATTATAGAATAAAATTTAAAATTTGGTTTTTCGTCTGAAGCAAGACGATTCATTAATAATATTAGGGGATTATATCGTCTCAATTTCCGTTGTAATGCAATTTTTATAAATATTTTTGGTCTGTACATATAAAAAATAAATAAAATTAGCAAACAGAAAATGTTCCTATTGTTGTTTTCGATCAATGCCAGATTTTGCTATATATATAAAAAATATATCGTCGACGAAGAAAATGCGTGTCAAGTAGAAAACATATATCTATGTGAATCAAAAAATAATATAGCAGACGGACGATACGTATGATTTTTTTTAGAAAAAAAAATTACGATCATATAATTTTTTGTGTAATTATTTATTTGGAACAATACATGCATAATCCTTTATAAAAAAAGTTCATTAATATATGTGTAGCATATTGCAAAACCAACACAAATGTATTGTCATATTTGAAACCAAGTATCTATACAGGTGTTAGTTTTTCATTCCTTTAGAATTCTCAATAGTTTATATACATTTCTGCTTTATTAACTTTTATAAAAATTTACGTAATGTTTAAATTTTTGTAATTTTCGTCTACTATTCACTAATCATATCATCTAATAATTGAAAGCCAGAATATTTTACATATATTACACGCTTGGATTATATAGTGTGGATTTGTATTAAATTATTTGATAATCAAGATCATGTCCGTTTTCTATTCAAATTAGAGGTGGCATCCACCACCCTTCGTTGGCCCTTCCTGATTTTCTACTTAATTTCAATAGTTCTTAATCTGTTGCAAATAGCCATAAGCAATGTTGTAAACATTTTGTTTTGTGATATCCATACCATTTATTACAAATTTAGATGTAATTTGACGATTGTAATTGTAATTGTACGGCCAACGAAACGTTCATTTTTTCAAACGAATTTGGGGATAAGTGTTTCCGGCCGAACTTAGGTAATAATTTACATTTGTTGATTGCATCTCGTTCGACAATTTTTCTGATTACATCTATATCAGCTACTCCAATTTTACTATGTGAAATTTTGTTACATACTAACAAATGCATTTCTGGTCGATTTAATGATGTGTGGAGGATCGTATTGTGCAAAAACTTTTTTGCCAGCTAATATAAAATAAGAATGTGATACCGAGCTGCTTATATGCTTGCACATTTATGGCCCGCCCCTTGATCACATGTTAACATTATTACGTTTAACCCAATTTTTTCCTGACATACGATTATATTTTTTTTAATCAATTCAAATAATTTTGAAGCATTGAATGTCTTGTTAATCAGTACATAATTAATCACATATTTCCAATTATCTATTAGTGATATAGATAGACAATATGCTAGACATATATTAATGAACTTTATTTTATAAAAGGATTATGCATGTATTGTTCAAAATAAATATTTACAAAAAAATTTATATGATCGTAATTTTTTTTTCTAAAAAAAATCATACGTATCGTCCGTCTGCTATATTATTTTTTGTTTCACATAGATATATGTTTTCTACTTGACACGCATTTTCTTCGCCGACGATATATTTTTTATATATGTAGCAAAATCTGGCATTGATCGAAAACAACAATAGGAACATTTTCTGTTTTCTAATTTTATTTATTTTTTATTTGTACAGACCAAAAATATTTATAAAAATTTCACTACAATAGAAATTAAGACGATATAATACCCTAATATTATTAATGAATCGTCTTGCTTCAGACGAAAAACCAAATTTTAATTTTTTATTCTATAATTTTGGTTTTTGTTAGGCTATTTTGTTGGATAAATTTTCTTTTTTCTTTCAATGAGGTGATTTTCCAAACTTATCAGGAAGACTGCTTCTCAAAAGAGGAGTCGCGGCTGTGACAATCGTGTGGACTCAATTAAACATTTATCTTTCAAATGAATCAACAAATTACGTTAAGTATTTGAAGAACAATTTTCGTAAAATCAAAAGATGCTTTTAATTTTACCCCTAAACTAGAGAAACAGTCTATACTTCTATAGATACAAGCCGGAAGTAACCTATAGACGGTTTTGCGTAAATATATTCCTAAAAGTGAAAATCAAAATACTCATTCATCGATCTTCTCTTACAATACGATTTTCATTGATGAAATAAACTTGAAAATATCAAATTGTTTAGACCAACGCAACAACAACTTTTCACAACACAAGTCTATTTTATTTACAGAAGTTTTACAGTGCAGAATTCATACATTATATTGAAATGTACAATTTTAATTGCGATATTCCATGTTATCATAAGGGGATTTTGATGCCTATACTGTATATAACTAAAATATCAATATAATAGAAACAAACGAAATCCATTCCTTCTTTTCACAGGTTGATTGAAAACAATAAAAAAATGAAAAAAATGTTTGTTTTCATTTCATTATTTAAAATTAAAACACAATCGAGGAAGGTAGGGATAACTTTATCCGATTTATTATAATTTGTTATGTTGATATTTTGTTTATATACAGTTTAGACCCCAAAATAAATATATACTCTCATATAAATCGTACATGTCAATATAACATGTATGAGTGCTGTACTGTAACATTTCTGAAAATAACTCAAATTGCGTTTTGAAATGTTTTGTTGGTCTATTGTTGTGATCTATTTGCCACCAATACCAATACATTATAATTCATTAAAATGTTATTTTTTATGAAATTTTTTTTCGTCAACCAATTGGCTCACTATTATTTTTTATTTTGCTGTGTTATTCAAAATGTAAATGCAAGAAAGAGACATGACGAAATTGTAATAGTATCTCGTAAAATTGCAAAAACAAAACTTAAATAATATGAAATTATTTTATTTGGGTATATTTCTCTCATACAAATAGTGTTTCTATTAGTATATCTTCTTTGATATTATGTTAATAGATACGTACGTCAAAATAATATCGTGACTATAAATATTTTAATTATGAATTTAAATTAAATTAAACAAAAGATAAAATAATATTATTCACAATTATGAACTTTTCTCCATTGCTTCATCATGAAATTACCGCAACACCATGACGACGTGGATGAATTACGTGAATTTGTTTGATAATAATCATCGCCGATGGTTAGGTGCGGGGTTGAACGTCGTAACGGATTTGTTTTTATATTGGCACCACCGCCACCACCCCCTAATCCCTGGGGTGCTTCAAATGAACGATTCAGCCGACGATCGTACAATATTGGTGGTGATTGTGGTGGTGGTGTTGATGATTTATGCTGCTCGTTCAAACGTTTCAAATTATTCGAAATCGGTGATGACTGGTTTGATGAGCTACGCCATATTTTAGGTTGCGGAGAATTAAATTTTTTTCGTGCTAATAAAGGTGTCACGCACGATGCAGAATTTGCATTATTTGCTATATACAAATTATCGTAATTCGATGCGGCCGACGACGTTTTATAAATATTAGAGGTTTTACTATTATTTTTACTATGTGATTTACTATGATTATCATCTGAATTCGTATTATTTGTATTATTACTATTATAACGCCATTCAACTAATCCACTACCACCGCCAACCGAATACCGATATGATGAATTATTTAATGATGACACTGACGTTGAATACATATTAAAATTATTAGGGCTTGCCTCCCGCCATATAAATGAAGAATTCAAACTATTCGATGAATTATTTTGATTACGGAGATAGGAATTTGGTGAAGCACATAAAAATGGTAGCTGTGGATTTGATGATGAAAAATTTTTAGAAGATTTTAATTTTCCACCTCTGATTGGAAGACATGGTGTCCATGGTTGGAGCGCTACACAGAATATATATAAAGAGAGAGATAGATAGTGATACAAAAAACATAATACACTAATAATTCTCTAATATTATTAATTATTAAATAATAAATCTAATGTTTGGATAATTTTCTTGATCTATTTATAATAATAATAATTAAAATAATTATATAATAATTAGTTAAGCGTCATAAATTAAAATAATCTCAATCAACGTCAGTCATCAAAAAATTTTATTCACCACTTTTCGATTTCTTTTTATTAAAGTGTATCCAATAAAAATGTAAGCGAAAATTTAATTAAATTAACTCTAATATAACAAAATATGATCATTTGAAGTGATTAATGTTAATTTTAGATAAATATGCGATGATTGATTAGAAATTGCTTCAAACTTTGTAGGATCAATGACCTAAGACACATACATACTCGTCGTGCTAATTTTAGATTCCAAAATGTATATGAGCGCTATGATGATATATATTGTATGGCATATAGTTGTCGATAGATTTAAAAATAATTATTGCAATCACCACAGAATTCGAACCACCGAATTATTCTAGTTTCCGGTGTATTTATATATGAAATGAAGCGAATGTTTTAGATGAAAAACAACATGCGAAATTATCATTTAGAGTAGAGGTTGTGTAATTTTATTTAGCGAATAGCGATGTACTTTTTGTGGCTTTCATAGAAATTATGAAATAAACAAATCCGTAACACATGGATAACAGTATAACACACATATGAACTTTTTATATTTGTCCAGAATTAAGTTAAAATTAATTCCCTAAGCACTTGAAAACGAGCACTAGCAAGAATCTTTCATTATATTATTTTTAATTAAAATTTTCTACATTTGTAAACTTTTGTCAGTTCAAGATTTTAGAATGTAACTATATTATTTAAAAATAATTAGTTAATTTGAAATTTCGTAAATTCTCAAATTTATAAAATATTCATTAATGGCTAAAATCATAAACTCGATAGTAGTAACGGCCTAACGGCGACCTAACTATCAATGTTATACGAAGATGTTATCCATAATTGCCATTTTACAATTTGTGAGGATAATAAGACAATCTTAATCGAAGCAACAATAGAATAACCGATCCATATCGCGTATTTTCGACAGCAAATGTTGTTATTCATATAATCAAATGTATATTTTTCTGATTCCTTACAACAATGTACATAATATACATTAGTTATTCCCAATACAAAATATGAATTTAAAATACTAATCCTAGAAAAGCTAATTCAAAATTTTTGTTAGCCTAATTTCAAGCTACAGCCATAAATAATTAAAGCTTGTGTTTATGTATTATGCTTGTATATATAATTCGACCATAAAAAATCATTTTAGAATGGGAAAAACAAATGTTAATTTAATCGTTACGAACTGGAATTTAAAATGTTAGAACTAAGATTATAAAATTACTGATATAGCAAAATATAATTATACCTAATTTATAATTTAATAAATTATAATATTTCAAATAAAGTATAGTATTCGACAAATTTTCTTTATAAACAGTGTTTCAAGTTAAATTTTGGGTTTACAATTTATTTTAATTAGATATACAGGTTGTTTAAATTTAATGCAAATTGTGACACGATTTTCGAAATAATTTTTTCGCTTTATGAACATTTAAAAAAATTGGAATTTTTATTAATCAAATTTGATAATTTTTTGAAAAATTGAGTATGAAAAGCTTTCATACTAGAATCAACCAAACCAGATTAACTAAATAAGAATCTAAGTTATTGCAATTTGGTAAAGGTGTTCACTTAAAATATATGCTGGTTAAAATATAACATATGTATTATTTTATAAACTTTTTACGCTTTTAAGCAAAATACGGCTTTTTTAGCACAACTTCGGCAATAAAAATTTCAAAATTAATTGACGTTCAAATAATCGTATATTACTTATCTGATAAATCTTTAACTAAATTAAAATATAAAATGTTCAAGCACCTGCTTAACGTTTATAAACAAAAATAAAAATTTATTTACAACGTACTTCTTTGGTACAGTATGCTACAGTAATAAATTAAACATATATCTATATATTTACTTAACTTTGATTGAAATTACCCACAATTATGACGCTACTTTAAACGTATTCATATATTCGTTTACTATTATAAATATTTCAATTAAATTTATATAAATAAATATATTTTGTTGGCATTAAGAATATTATACGCCACCGAGTTTTTTTTTGTTTTTATTTTAGAACACATTCAAATTCATATTATTATTGTTTGATTAGTCACCATTTAGAATATGTACATATTTTGGTTTTCGGTAAATATTTTAATTCCACTATCACCAGCTATATATTTATATAAGGTATAAATATAATATTCATCATAATATATAAAACCCAATGTTGCAAAATACTTATTGTTTACGTACATATATAAATAAATAAAATTCAAAACTTATGCAGTCGTTCCATAATGTAAAATTGACATGCAACGTATGTACTGTTGTAATGATCATATTTTATGTAGATGAATTATTTTAAATTAATTTTCTAGGCTATCACATATGAATTATGTCATGACAAATCCAGTTCAAATCTGATAAGCTAAAAAATGTAACATCTTAATATCTATAAGTATAATAAGACATGCCGCTATCGTTTCCTAATACGTTAATGTTTATGATTATAATAATTTACGAAAGGACAATATAATATAAACTACACAACCATTTACGATAGTATGTACTATGTACAAGTGCTAGACAACAACAAAAAATATAATTTCTAAAATATAATCAGCATAAAAAACATAACATTGTTTCCATTATTTTTAAATGTTGTGTTGTGTGTGTATGTGTGTGTAATAAATAATAATAATAAAATGTGTATCATAAACATAAAATTAATACATGAAAATACATAAACATTAACACATAATCCAGGCGGTGACACATAAAAATTAATTCTAGAATAATGTTCATGCAATTTATTGTGTAAAATGTAATTTTATTATATTTTCTTGATTTTCATCTAAAATACAACAATCTTGTATCGTTGTTCTTGTTAAGTGGTGAGGAATAGTTATTTAATTAACGAAAACACCTTAGATGGGAATTGGATTTTCAGTATCTAAAAATTACTCGTAAAGAATAGGTATACAAAGTTATTTGATCGAAGAAATACACAAGGTACTTAATCCAGGATGAGGTTAACGCTAAAGTTAGTTTTCAATTTATATTTTAGTCGTAAAAGAATGTAATTAATTAAATTTGAATTCTACTTGAACAAACTAAAACAAAGTGAAAATTGATTTGTCATAATTGTCTACATATGTACATGACGGAAAGGCAGTACATAAATATTTCATTTTCCTTGTCTTGCCCTGGTATATAATTATGACAATTTATTGACTTTAAAACGAATTTTACTGAAGAGATATACATTTAAATTTTTCGCAGAAAACATTTTTTAGGGTGGAAAATTAGAATTTTTTTATATATTTTAAATGGAATTTCTTCACTTCTTCAAAATAGTAAATGGGGATATACACACTAAAAGTGTCTCATTTCATTGGTTAGCAATTCGCTGGAGATAAAACTAAAATAAATTTATCTCTATTTTAATTCTATATCGGTGATTCAACTAATATTTATTTATAATTTATTTTATTAACGTTACACAACAATAATTTTTCTCGTCATGGAAGTTAGTTAGATTAAAATGAATTCTAATTAAGTTTTTAGTGGTTGATACATTGAAATCAGCACTGATATAAACGGACGAAACACAAATGTTGACCGAACATAAATAATGTTTTAAACTCAAACATTCATTGTATCAAAAAGATGCTAATATACATAATCAATGCTTAAATATTAATAGATAGATATTTTGTAGATACAAGAATACAAGCCCGACAAGACAATTTGTTATAACTAAATGTCCAATGATGCTAGAAAATTTAGCGCAATATGAATATTACATAGAATTAGAAATAGACCAATTCGAGCAACGTTCATTTTTCCATACTTCCATACTCATTTTTAAAGTTGACAATCAAATTTTACTCAATATTATTGAAATTATAGTATTTATTATCCAATTAAGTATGGAATATATCTTCAAATTTCAAAACTTCATAATTTTATTTATTATGTAATTTCCACAATGTACAAGCGATTTAAAGAAGAAATATTCATAAATACAGAACTTAGTAATTTTATTAGTTTCAATTAAATTTAGTTAACTAAATTTTTCTCAGTGGTTTTCAGAGTTTCCATACACAAAACCAAAGTAGTATTCTCAGGCTAATTGTATAGAAAGTAAGTATTCAAATTCTAGAACATGTCTATTTTGTATGAAATTGCGAAAAAAATTCTAAGCTTTTTAAGAAGAATACTATCGGATAGATGAAATAGAGGAGATTTTTATACCAAAAGTCGTTTCAACAACAGCCGAATACGCGTGACACCAAGTAGATTCACGATATTTTTTAAAGCGAAATACTTAGGAAAATGTTTTGGATCAGTGAAGTGGGTATTGCCCTTCGACTGTTGGACTGTGGAGTGGGTATTGCCCTTATTGCCCTTTAGGTTGTCCTTCGACAATACAACAGCATATTACGACTAAGTGGGTTCCTTACTAAAAATTACAAATTGCGCCTGAAAAACCTTAATTAGGAAAAGGTTCCGGCGTATACTTTTACTTACACTGTCAAGACAAATACAATTTTTGGCCTTTCACCTATTAAATGTATATTTGAAAATTTCGAAAAATGCAATAAAATGCATTCTAAATTAATGTGACAATAAAACAATCATTAAATATCTCGGAATCTTAAGAAAACATAGCAATAACAATACAATAATTTGTAATAACTAAATACGATGATTTAATTAATTTTTAGATTAAACCGGGTGATATTAAATCTGAATTTATGATTATGTAATTAAACAAAAAAATAGTTTTTAACTAATTATGATTAATGATTTTAATGTGTAGATTATGATACGAATTTTAATTAATTGCAACGTGAAAAAATAAAAATAAAAAGTTATAAAGCGACAACCATTCATACCACAAGTGATGTAAAATATAATTTATATAATTTTAGCGTGAATTAATATCAAATTAAAACATAACACAATGCAAACATATTATTTGAAAATTATAAAATTAGAGTAGGTGTGAACTTACCAGAGTGTATTGTATTACGGGAATTGTTTTGATATGCAGCACAATAGGCTTCAATCACTTTTAGAACTAGGGCATCTTCTTCATACGTGGGTTGCAGGCGTTTTGAATTTGACAAATTTAAATTTGATGCAGACGATGAATTCAACAATGACAGCCGCAATGGCGGTGCTGGCCTCAGATTTGTTATACTCCAGTTAGCTGAAAGTTAACATTTCTTTAAAACATTCGCTTAGCCGCTATAGTCGACGTATGCACACCACCACGCCTTACCTTTTATGTTTACGTTCTTTACGTTTGGCACCGGTTGATTTATTTTGTCTTTGCTCATTGTTATTGGCTGAATGACTTGGTGCTGTTTCACCTGGTTGTATGTCAAATGATGATTGAACGAAAGACTGCGTTTGTGTTGAGACATTTGCATGATGGGCGCTATACCGCGAGTTGGATGCGAACTGCCTAGACTGGGCGGTGACATCTATAAAACAAAAATCAAATAATAAAACTATTAAAATCCTGTAATAGAACTATAATCCAGACATCAAAAACGTTGAAGCTCGCATGTGAAATTTTTTAAATGAATTTTTTATTAATTGTTGATTTTTTTTTGTTCGATACAATGAATTTCAAGGATTCTGATTAGTTTATAGCATTTTTCTGGTATTAGTTACAACTAGAGGGCTCAGGCAATAATAATGAAATGCTGTTTAGGCTATAAAAAATGAAATATATTTGAGTTAATAGAAAACACTAAAAACAACCAGGAGTTAATGATAAACAAAATAGTTTGGTTAGTTACATCACGCAGAAACCACAAACTAAACTGTATGTATTTTGGTTAGAAAATGATCGGATGAAGGTTCTAATTAATCAGGCTCATAAAGTATCCATTTACAAATGATATTCGCATTGATTCCTCAATTATTTGCCCACCAAACATTATAGCTGCTACTCAAATAAGAAAAATCACCATATTTCATCAATCAACATTGCTTTGATTAACGTTTTATTCCAAAAACTTCGCGAAAATAAATATAAAAGCTTTTTGCTAACTTTAAAGATGCACCGTGCCGTATTGCAAACCCATTAAATACATATTTTAAATTAATACATCTCCTCTATCTCCATCGACAATCGTGACGTTTCTTCTCTACCTTAGAAATTCATTTTTAATTTACTTCAACTTCTGAACGAATGATGACGATTAAATAAGTAAGAATGACATATTTTTAGTATGCATTGGTCTTTGAATGAATAATGGACGAAATTTAGCGACATTCGTAACATTTTTTTTAAAGAGCTTCTCTCCAAGAGCCAAATAAATAATTTTAGTAGAAATTCACTTAAAAACTGTGTTCAAATGGTTTCGACAATCGCGCGATGTATTATATTTATTCAAAACCTGAAATGGCTTATTGATATTTATTCGAAAATTATGATTTTATTCAACATTTTGCAACTTTAATATTTTTATATCTATTTGGCCAACAGACGGTTATTGGTTTAGTTCATGCAAATGTAGTTTTACTCAACATTTTGCAACTCAAATTTTTGGGTTTTTAATGTCTGTTTGAGCAGCAAACGATTTAGTACAATTTCATTTACTCGAAAAATTCACTTAATTGTTTCGATAATTATTTACTGAAAAATGGAATTTTTCTAATTTTTATTTTCTATGAACGGACGATTTCCAATAGATAATTTATGATAGACAACCGAATAGCATAGAAAAATTATCAAATTTGGGGATGCCAGCCAATATAAAGCACTCAACCAATCATCTGTATATCAAACAGTTAAAATTGTTTGGTCTGTAAAATTAAAAACAACAACAACAAAACTTAAAACTAATCGGCAAACAGACAAACAAAATCAAACAATTAAATATGTATAATTATATTCTAAACAACCAAAAAACTCAAATCATTTTCATTTTTCTCTTTTCTAAATTTAATTTTCTATTTCTTGCCTGAACCCTCAGCAAAATTAACAGCATCGCCATGATTACTACGCTCACGACTACCACGAGTAGTTGTTCGATTACTACATAGGCTACAATTATCAATACTCGCTTCATCGCAAGTACTACATTGAACGATGCTACCCAATTCATTTCGTTTCCGCATGCGATACAGCTCGCGTATTATTTCTCCCGGAAGTTTTTCCTTTTTCCACCAATGCGCGTATAATCCGGTGCGGTATAACCGTTCTGATGGATCTGTCGATGCTGGCTGTTCTTCTACATTATTATGGTTTGAACTATTTAAAGTTGACAGGTTTAAATTTAATGATCTTTCAACGCTGCGACAACGACCCGATAATCTGTTAGTACTCGGATTTTCACTAATCGACGATGGTGCTACAGATTTCGTTTTTGATTGTGGTTTTTCTTGCTGTGACGGCGGTTCGTGTATTACGTCCAAACTCAAATTACTAGTTTTTCGTTTTGAATTCCGAGTACAATCATATTGAAAAATGTCCTCATCCCGAACTAAACTATTATCACCGTACTGTCCACTATCCGTATTATCTTTATCGTTATCTTTGTTATTCGCTACTGCTAAACTAAATCGACCAATGTTGTGGCTCGATAGCGAGTGTCGAATACCGTCGCGGCGCGCTAATTCAAATTGATGGCGCTGATATTCGTCTAGATTCGAAGCGTTATAATCTTCAAATGGATAATAAAACTCATCAGAATTTTTTGGCGGATTTTCTGGTGATGCTATTGTACAACTACCAGCCATACCTGAATCACTTGATCGAGGACTGTGGCATTGTGGACTCTCGCAGCATGTACATTTTCCGTGCGATTTACTTGATTTTAAATTTGATTCTCCATTATTCGGATCCATATCGACAAACTGAACACTTATACAGCGGCGGACCGACTCGGGTCGCTTTTTAGATTCGTCTTTTGATTTCCTATCATTGTTGGGAGAATGAAGCGATTGTGTGCTTAATGAGGATGTTGATCGTTTTGCCAATAGTGGCTTTCTATTACCATCGAACATACTAGGCGGTTTGATTATATCGACATTTTGCTCAGTGGTTGAAATCTCCGATGGCAAGTTATACAGAACTTCTGCTGCTAATTGATCTGGGGCCGGTATCACAGCTGGAAGATCGATAGAACTGGAATGTGTTGTGGTCGATGGTGACGGCGAATATGATTCTGCCTCGTGCTCTTCCTCAGGACTTTTACTATTACAAATGCTAATTTTTTGAATTTCGTGACGATCCTTCCAAGAAGGTATATATACTTCGGTGAGTGACGAATTATTAAATCGATTACCTACAAATAATGTAGGCATGCTATGGCGCTCATCTAATTCGGCTTTTTGTCGTAACGTATTTTTAATCCGCATCGATTCATCGATATTGACCAAATCTTCGCACGCCATATTTGCACCTGATAGTCGATTTTCAAAACTCGATATGGCCGATGTCTCAGAATACTGTTGCTTTATTTCGCCTAGATTAAGCCGAGCGGTAGATGTGTGCACGACACTTTCACGTGACGGGCTTTTTGTATCATTTAGTTTAACAGTTTTTGAACAAATCGGAAGCGATTCGCGTGGCGGAATTATTTTTATCTCGGTTATCTGCTTTTTAGATGGAAAACAAAAACTGCCATGCGGGTCTTGTTCAATCGACAGTGTAGATGTAACATTTCGACTGCCTCTTTTATCATTTTGTCCAACCACCGAACCATGATCTATAAAACTCTCGTATTCTGTTTTATCATCATCATCCGATGACTTTTTCCCCGTATAATATTTAACATATCCAAATGGATTACTTGAACATGATCCAATGTCTGAATGCTCTTCAATGCTCGTATTGCTATCACTATTATCTGGAAGTTTCTCATCCGAGTCATCGTCACTCGACGAATTTGTACTCGACTCAGCCTTAACACTACCACGGCGATACATTCGCAGCGTGGTTTTATGTTTTCGCCGATATACAATCCGAGATTTATCGATATCGTTCAGCACTTGCGGGTAGAGCAGAGCCTTCACGAGAAATCGTGTGATTTTACCTTCTTTCACGAGTTTTCGAAAATGTACCGTCAATTGTGCATACGGCGATAATGGCGGATAATTTTTAGGTGGAAATGTTATTCTAGTATATTGAAATGAATTGGGATTGTTGGGTAATATTGAGACACGAGTGCTGTAACCTCGAGAATCAAGTGATGCTATTTGCTGTGTGATTGTATAAATGTTTGAGGAATTTTTAATAAAAAATTCGATTTATTTTATAAAAATTTTGATAGGTGTATAACGCCTTGAAGAAGAGATGCTACCACAACCGAAATAAGCCATACCCAATCTCTTCTTCAAAACGAAATTTTAATTTTCCAAAAATAACTAATAAATAATAATTTCCAAAATATATATGTATGTATATATAAAAAATTGGTACTTACGTGTGGTGGTGGTTGGGGTATATTCACGGCCGATGTGCTTACATTGCGCTTTAATTCGATACCAGTTGCACGGCGCCCATCTTTTAATGGATTTGATCCTTTTAAAAATTCAACCCAACGATTTGCTTCGGTCGGGCCTTGACACACGGCCACGATCTTTTCTATTAGCGGTCCACTTATTTCAAACGCGTTTTTTATTTGGTCGTTGTCTTCAAGGCGCTTTACAATGATACCAGCGATCGGTAATTTTCCCTAAAAGACATAATCGAAATTAGGATTGCTGGATCATGTAAGGAACCGGCATAGTACTTACTTCATATATAAATGCACTCATTCTTTGGCTGACACTTAAAATTAATAAAGTTTGCGGAAATAATACAAAATATCTATCTCTATGATCAGGACCTACAGCTACGCTACCCATATGTATTATATCACCTGAAAAATTATTAAGTTAATTATGTTTTACCAAACAGTTGAATGTACATACCTAATGTAGATAATTCTTCGCCCTGCCATCCTCTTACTGGGCCCGTTAATACTTGCAATTCTAATTCTTTTTGTCGCCGTGTTGCAGCACAACTTGCCGCTATATCTTTGTATATTGCAACAGAGCGTTGTGTATCCCCACGATCCGGATGACCACTTTCCATGTGCCTTTCTAATTCTTGCAACATTGCCGAATATTTGTCTAAGCGTCTAAACGGTTTGGATAAACCAGTGGTTAATACTAAAAGTCCAGGTGTTGCGGCACCCTGTCGTTCCATAAATAATTCTAAATCATCCCTATATTTATCTAGTATTACAATAGCCCTAGGATGTGCGGCGCAATACGTTTGATGTACTTTTTTCATATGTGGCGCTTTAGTTAAAAATAATTTACCTACTCTATCCTCACATTCGCTTATCGTCCTAAACAATTCCTCGTGTGTATCGACAATTTCTGTAAAATTACACATCAATTGTGCATACTCGTCTGAATTTAATCTGAAATACAAAATAACATTTATTATCATTTATTTAGCTCGAGACATATTTTGCGGTCTAAACTCACATTTGGCTAGTTTGTAATGGTTCTAAAAAATTCTCTAATAATCCTCTTATTTCTGCTACGTGCGCTTTCTCGCTTTCCAGCAATTCATTTAGAACAATTTCTCGACTCTCTTGTATTTCTTCTGGTGGTCGAATTGTTTCTGATAGTGGCAGTGATGCCTTGTATTCTTTTACATAATTACTAGGAAACCATCCGGTTGTGTCATTTAATGTGCCCTCCCACCAACCACCCTCCTCTCGTTGTGTCACAGTAATAACGTCACCTTTTTTGAAACATAGCTCATCGTTATTTGAGCCCTTGAATGAAAATTCTGCTTGTACTATGTATGGTTCCATTATTAAATCTGTATGAAAATGAAAAAAATAAATTAAATTCCGCATTCGCAACAAGAAACAATTATATAGTTATAATAATTAAAATGTATTTATGTAGCTGTTATATGTTATTTCAACTCGACCTTCGTATGCTTTGACGCTATGTGACGATTCATTTCGCATGTTAATTCCTCATAAATTTAGAAAGAGTATATGCTGATTCATCCAAATGGAATTAATTGAAATCGAATTAAAAAAAGCTTCCTGAATAGAAGTAAGAATAGTTTTTTGACACAATCGTCTAGATTTAGTTAAATTTGTTGATATTGATGAATCAAACAAGATGAACAAAATACTTATTTTACCTCTAAATTTCTGAATATTTGGCGATAGATGCGTTTTTGATAAGAGATTTTGCTCCTTATGGCCGACTATCGAAATTTACAAGAATCTAAGAGTTATTGAGAAACTTCGACAGGCCAGTTCTTTATTTAAATTCTTTAGATTGAAGCAAAATATATTTAAATAAAATTGACACATTTGGTAATATCTATTCGAATATAATTTACAATACTCACAATCAATATGCCTAGTTTACATTTAATTAA
This sequence comes from Tipula unca, assembly GCA_951394425.1. Taxonomy (NCBI): domain Eukaryota; kingdom Metazoa; phylum Arthropoda; class Insecta; order Diptera; family Tipulidae; genus Tipula; species Tipula unca. The sequence goes on from OX596381.1 coordinate 220,781,412, forward strand.
GTCATTCGAACAAGCAGACTAATAATTCTACTATCTCCACCCGTAAATAATACACAGTACAAACATAAGGTGGTGCCATGTTGACAAAATACTTTATTAAAAAATCGCACATACATACAACAAACACGCTTACTTGTATGTTGTTTCATCTTGCCAATTACACAAAATATGAGGTTGTGAATAATTAAAAATAATCACAACCACTAACAATTTAATTGAAAACATTTATAATTTGTGAAAAGTTTTAGCTTCAATAATTCTGAACATTTTTTCAAAATTTATTTTTACTTAACTTCAAGAGTGTGCAGGTCAATTTTTTCACGGTTCACGCATCTTTGATGAAAATTTAGCAAAAACAAATATATTGCCAATGACAGTAATTTATGACTAAACTATAAATTTTCGGGATTTTTTTTCGTTTATTGGCGACTACCTAACACATAGATTTCATTTAAATACTTAGAGGTTGTCATTTTCATTCCAATTAAAAACACGCCATAATTCATTAAAACGAAGCTTAATGTGTATTCTTATAATGAATCATTATATTTATATGTATTTATACATATAAGTATGTATGTACGCGGGAAACGACATATAAAATTTTCCGCACATAATTTAAATTTTTTTTTTTATAGGGTGATACTTAATATTTTTATCTAAGGCGAAGATATATTTATGCGATAAACAGCTTAAATCATAACGAAGAACTTAACCATTCAATGTTATCTCTAATTGGTGATTTGATTGTAAAATATTTTCAATTTGCTTTATGTTATTCATTTGAATTGTAAAAAACACGCAACACCGAACTACAACAATATCATGAAATGCATATATTATGCTACAGATAGAGTCTTCTTTTGTATATCGGGGAGGTACACTTTCTTATCGATTATATTATGTATATGTAATGTATATCGTTTATTATATCTTCTTATGTCGATCCAAACCGAAACCAATAATGCTACAAGAATCTAAACAGATGTTAGTTTTATAAGAAGAAAGAAAACAGGTACTGAAACTATAAAAAAAACGAAGCACTACTTCACTATACTTCACTAGTTAGTAAAAGACCTCCCTCAATAAAAACACAGAAATAGAAGAAAATTTATTCATTTTTTTTATAAATTATATTGAAAACATTAAATTATCTATAAATAAATCACGTTATTCAAGGAACTTTATATCAAACGACAAAACTAGATATGCATATCTTTTGCACGAGACTAAGTACACTCATATTTAAGTTTATACACAAAAGTTCGAACGACTGAATATAATTTTTATTGCACTATGAAAAAATCACTGAAACTAAGAATAATTGGAACGAATACTTAACACCTTGGGTATCTATGACATATATATTTTTTTGCGAATGAATATACTAACAATGTTCTTTAATGTGTTGAAAGTAAATCCTCCAAGAATGTTTCAAAAATGTTAACTTGTAAATTTATTAATTCAATTTTAAAAACAAAAAATATTAAAAAATAATCGTAAAAATAATAATGATACAAAACAAATTGTGCAAATACATAATAGTATACAAATTGTGCCATGTAAACTACAACTATTATTATAGCATGCTTGTATACTATACGTTACATACGTTCGAGTTCCTGGGCACTGTGTGAGCTCATCTTTTTACTCTTGCGTAACGAATGGTTGTAAATATTCAATGATTGTGTCGCTCCGGTGCGATCTCGGCGATTTGTAGGTGATGCCGTAGTTGATTCTAAAATAAAATTAGTATACACTAATTAGTTTCGTGTTTATTGAATTATAATTTAGAAAAGAGTTTCGATAAATATAAAGTTTGTAAAATATAAAATATTACTTCGTCGTACCATAAACGGTTGGAAATTCCAAATAAAAAGTAAAACAACTGCGATTCGTATTTAAATTATAGATTTAATAGAATTGATAATTTTATGATATTAAATTTTTGAAATATATTATATTCGAGCAATTTAAAAATTATAATGAATTTTAAGCCAATAAATATATAAATTAAAATTTTAAATACATTTGCAAAATTTGAAAATGAATTCAACCCATTGAGATTTAGATCTAGAAAAAGTTTTGGAATTTCTGAACGAATTCTGATATATTACCGATAGAAGTGATCCAAGTAGTCAGGTTCAAATCATGATTAATTTGATAAATTGGGGTCTAGCTGACGTGAAAAATCTCTCACTTCAGAAACAAGTAATTTGAAAAATTTTAATAAATTGTTTATCCATTTTCGGTACTCATAAACCAGTCTTAAACAAGCGAAATAAATATATATGACGGTATGAGTTCTCTATTTACTATTTTTCGATGTTTTGCACTTACCGTTACTCTGGCATTATGTCGCATTAACATTTCAGAATGTGTTTTAGTGGTTTAATTTATCATTTCGGAAAATTTAGAACAAAAATTATATTCAAGAAAATTTCAATATCGTTTCTGCATTACTAAAATACTGGTTTTTCGTGTTTCATATCACCTAATCAAAAACATGATATAAAATGTTTCCAGATTTTCCAAAAATTGAACAACTGATAATAACTGATTAAATTGTCGATAGGCAAACGTTTGTAATATGAAACTTAATTAATACAAAAATAATTATTTACAATAAAAATTGCAGGAATTTTATTAACTTTCTTTGAACATTTCAAAACTGTTACAAATGTGTAAACATATCTTTAATAAATGATTTAATTATACAGCTATTCTGCAGTTGAGAAAATATTTGTTTTAATGTGTTTTATAAATGATTGATGTCTTAATACTATTGTTGATGTAATTTCATCTTATACATATACAAATTTACGATAGAGGAAATCCCGATCTGTTATATACGTAGGAAGCATTTATATTCCATTAGGATATATAAATTATTAAATTCTGATTTAGGATAATCTGGAATTGGTTTTAAAATGTCCTTATGTATTTGTTTTAAACATTATCCAATCTGTTTCTTTTGAAGATTTCATTTCTTCTGTACGTTTAAATTTGAATTAATAACAAATTTTCCATTATAAAAATCAATTTGATTATTGAATACACAGAAGAAGTTCATTGAAAAAAATCTAATTTTCAGGTAATTGAAAATTAATTTTAATTTTAGTTTTGTTTACACTTAACAATGTATAACGTGAATCTAAATAGCGAGAAATGAAATGAAAATCAATAAAAAAAAATATGAAATGAAAAATCTATTTTTATTATAACAAATAGAAACGTGTTCTGCGGAATATGAAAATAAATCGTGTGATGTTCTGAGAAAATTATTTTGTTTCAATTGAATGCATTTGTGATTGTTCTATATTGGTGTAGAATTTTTCGTTTTTATTCTTTATGATTACGATTTACGAGTATGATAGTTTTGATCATAAATTTGGCATGTGTGTTATGTTTGGTAATTTTCGCTTATCGTTTCGTTTATATATTTACGAGTATATGATTTTGTTTTAACATAAGAAGGAAAACTGTATTAGAGATCTTTGCCAATAAAAATAAAAGAAAATTATAGAGTTTGGAAATATGATTACGTATATATGTACGTATATTAATGTGGCTTTTATATTAAAATAAAAATATTATAAATTGTTTAATTTTATATCTAGAATTTAGAGTAGGATTAGGTCAAGAATTCAAATTTAATTAGGCATACAATTATAATGAATATACTTAAATGATCTAGTCTGTAAAGTCATTTATCCCACAAAGACTTGCGAAGTGTTAACATAGCTGATTGAAGGTTAACGATCAATGTCTCGTTTACCATTATAAAAAATAGAAGGAAATTATTTTAGAAACTTTGCCAAAATACAACTGCAATCATGTTTTCGAATTTTGTTTCTTCACGTAATAATAATAATAATAAACAGTATTAAAGGCCATTACTGGCCCCTTACTGAGTCAACAACCCGGCTCCAACGGTTTCGATCCTGAGCATGGTCTTCACGTAATACAAATGTAATTTTTTATATCTCTTCGAAAATTCTTTGCTAATATGTAAATTTAATTTGAAATTAAAATGCAATCTCATCTTTAATGTGTAGAAAGGAAGAACATTTTTTATAATTTTTATAATGTGTGGGTGATTATTGGATGGCGAACATTCGGCTTAAATAGATACTGCATTGCAGATAAATATGATATGTTGTAATCGATAAACGTGCTTGTTTATTCAATCCATTCTGTCATACCAATTTCATACGCTAAAACGTATATTACTTATATAGTATTGTTTTAAAGCAAACGTATATTTACAAGTATATAATAGCGTGAAATATGTGCTCAGATGTTGAATGAACTTATTTTAAAGAAATTTACGATTAATTTTAATTATTTCAAGATAATAGACATCTGTACTACAGCCTTGACTGAATTTATATCTAGTTCTTGTATGTATGTATATAGATTATAATATTATTTATTGGGTAGGTGGAATTTAATTAGTTCTTTGTTTATATTCGATCAATTCGATTTTAAAAAGTTAAGATTTCTGCCGTCTGATATAAATGTATAAAAATGGTATATACGGTGTATCGTGTCTATAATGAATAAACAAACCCGTTTAATAAGATATACTTAATTGCAATATTTAAAAGTTTTAATCCTAAATATTATGTAAAATATTTTTTGTGTGTGATCTTATCTCTGAGTGAACAATTTTGTGAATACATATGTATATAACAGCATAAATTACTAACTACAACTTAATTAAAAATTCAGATTTAATGAAACAAAATTGGGCATATACAACTATTTTTTTATGCTTATAAAGTAGTTTTTAAGTATAATTATCCTTATTTTAAATAAAAAACTTTTATTTTTGATTTTATAGTTTAATTCTCCCTTATGGTGACAATTTTTATTTTTGAGAATAGTTAACAAGGTACTGAGGAAGACGCAAGTCGAAATCGATTTACCGAAAAAATCAAAAATAAAAATTGTCACCATAAGGAAGAATTAAACTATAAAATCAAAAATAAAAGTTTTTTATTTAAAATAAGTTATATAGTGACAAAAGATTACACAAAATCATTTAAACTCAATTATAATTATCCATAAATAGAGTGAATAGTTTATTACTGGGTTTGACCATGTCAACTTTTTAGTATTATTATGATATTGTATTTGTTAATAAAACTTCTCACACATTGGAATTTTTAAATGATAAACAATTTGTTATTTTGAACCTAGAAAAAAAAATTGATTATATTTTCAATTATTGTATTACACACCACACATACATCTGTTACTGAAAACAACAAAAGAGGTACAATGTTAATTTTCTGTAACATGTCAAACGCAGTACAAATTATAAAAAAATGTGTTATGAAAAATACTCGAAAAATTTCATCTTGAAGCTGTAATAAAATGATTTATTACATATGAGAAATAATAAAAAAGTTTTTATTACATTATAACGAAAGGGAGCGGAAAATTGATAATGGCGTCACAATCGTATACATAGAACAGTATATTTATTCGGAAATGCATGGATTGTGATATTTTAAATAAATTCGCCCTGCAAGCCCCCAAATAAATATATTTACACTGTATATATCTCAATAAACAATGAACAGCAATAAAATATCTATTTTTAACAAAAACATTTTTTTCATTATAAAAGATAAAAGATTGAAAAATTATTGTATTTTAACTGAAAAATTAAATTTTTATAACTAAAATTAATTTAATTTAATTTTGAAATATAATATGTATGTTGTATAGTTATCTGTTATACCTACAACTACAACATAATAAATTTGAAACTAAAATTTTCAACAAAAGATAATAAAATAAAATGAAATAATGCCTTGTAGGCGCGCGGCAATATTTCTTCCTAATGCCAGTTCAGGTACATCAGTATAATATAATATATACGAGTATGTGGTACGGATCAAATATATTTCTCATTAGGTATAAAAATTGGGGTTTTATAGGTTATAATTATAAATACTTACTTATACGGAAAACCCTATCATGTTTAGTAACTATGTAGTTCACATACGCACATTTAGATTAATTAACATTAGTATTCGATTAGTCAATTTCATTCTCATATCTTTCGTCACCGTACTTATAAAATAAGGAAATATTCCACCGGTTTTCATTCTAGAAAATGTTTTTTTACTCCTAAATTAAATATTAAATGTAAACAATATAAGATAAAGACTTTCATTTATAAAAAGAAACTGTAAACTATAAAAATAATAATTAGAATAAACAAATGACATAATTTCCTTAGAATCGGTCTATAAGAACAGCAAAACATCTGTTTGTGAAGATAGTAGTTTAATTTAAAGCATTAAGTTTAATAGGATTTTTTTTCAACGCGGAGAATAAAATAAGCAAAGCTGGAAAAACTTACATTAATAGTTTTCAAATAAAATTGAATTTGTTGTTTTCAATATAAAATAACTTTCCCATTTTGAAAAGAAGAAAATGAAACGTGCCATTTTAATGAATTTTATAGAAATAAGCATTCCGCACCTGATTTATTTGGACTACTAAATTTAATAGAATATATCAATAAAATAAAATTTTGATATACCAAACTTATTGTTAGTATTAGTACTAACTATTTCCCCAAAAAATATAACATGCCACGAAATTCAGTCACTCAAACTATTTTAAATTTAAAACTTATTTATTTTATTTTTTTTAAACCAATAAAACTACAAAAGTTTAAGTAGAAATAATAAACAGAAATTAAATTTAATCTAAACAATGTTTGTATGTAATACAGCAGAGAAACCATAAGAAAATTGAAAATGTCAACAACAACGATCGGTTGTTAAAATAAACAACCAAAATTTCGGTTTTCTTGAAGAAATTCGCTCGTTGTAAATTGAAAAATATTGTAATAACAAAACAAAATTGTTGTATAAATTTCCGAAAATTTATTATTTACGACCAATTCTTCTCTCTATTCTCTGTAAGTAAATAAAGTGATTATACAAAAAAAAAAATAATTTTTTTAAAATATTGCACAAAAATTCCCCACGAGCAAACTCATTGTTTATTGTTGGACAATAACAACAAATAAGATGGGAGTTTGGCTTCGTGCCAAAAAAACAGTTTTGGCAAAACTAATTTTTTGGGATAATTTCATTTTTCCTTTTATTTAAACCTTATCAAACTGTTGTTAACTTCAATTTTTTATTTTAAAACCCTTTGAGACATATCCTATCTAATCTAGCAAAATTTCTGTCGTCTATAGGGAAAATTCTATTATATAATTTTTTACGATTATCGTATGTAATGTTTTTTTTTATTCATTTTATTTATACTGAAATGGAACGTAGAAACGTACTTACTCTGTCGAATGAAAACATTTTTGATTAAAATAAGAAAACATTTAAGGGTAACAAACAGGACATGTTATGAAAATTGAATTGTAGATGTAAATTGGAGTTATGAAAAAAATATATTTGATTGATAAAAATACAGGATAACCAAGGTGCGATAGTTTTAGGTAGGTATTACTGTATTAATTTGATTGGATATATTTGGGATTGAATATTTGGGATTTGATAACTTACAGGAACTCTACGAAATAATCAAACGTTATTTATTATCCTTTAACGATTTTCCGTCATATCGATGTATCATATAAATACTCGTATACATAATATATTCTAGTTTCTATTTTCAATAATAAATAAAAATAAAATCTGTTAATGAGAATATTAACGAAAATTTAATTTTAATGAAATCTGATGTTGATTTTTATTTTTAAAAAAAATATCAGAAGTATCAACAAAACTAAAATGAATAGTACATTTTTTGTTTATAAGATATAAATTTTCATCATTATCTTGTTAAAAATAAAAACATATAGCTACATACAATTTGTTGTGTTTAGTTTTTGTATTTCATAGTAAAGATGTACATTTTCTTAAATGCCCAATAAAATATTTAAGAAATTATAACAATTTACATAAGGTTTTGATATAAATGTAAGATCAGATTAAAATAAATAGTTTAGAAGTAGATGAACCTAATTAAAACTTTTTAAAGTGGTCTAACCCTTTTCCCACAAACACTAGTAGTTTATTTAGGACGGTTATGTAAAGATACAAATTACTTAAGGGAATCCAAGTATGATTATTTATTTATAAAGTTTGCGTTTAGAATGTTTACAAACTGAACTAATTGTACATTTTCGACATCCTTTCTTTTATTTCAGTGCATGAGAATTTAGAAAATGGTGCATTGCTAATTAACTATAACAAACAACCGAATATTCTAGTGCACCGGTCATAAACCACAACATTGCACAAGCAAAAATCAGTTCAAGCGTAGTAGTTTTTTATAAAGTAGTTATAATGCACCTTATTTCTATGAAGGTAGATCTTTCACAAAAATCTGATATACTTATTTAAATTATTGCGACATCCAAATAGGAATAAAATAAATTTTTAGTTTATTCTATGGGCTGTAATTAATAAGATATTATTAATGCACAAAGCGCATAAAACGCAGAAATAACCACATTCCTAGCCTATAACATTTTTTGACAGCACGGAGAAAAAATACAGAAAGTTTATGGCACTTATATTTTGGACTAGACACAATAAATTAGATTTCTTTCTTAAGTTTTAAATTGGGTACACGAGTATTGATTTAAATCCTAGGAACTAAAATCCAATCTCCATCCCGATCAAATTAACTAAAATGACAAAAAACACTCCTTTTTCTCGTCTTGAGTTAAAATATTTTTAACTTCATAGTACGAATGCTAGGATTGAAATTCATACTACTGAATCCAAATGGATGGCATTTTACAAAAAAACATTTTCTATTTCTAGTCGATTATCGATTATAAAATGTGAAGTGAAGTGATTATCCATTCTAACGCATAATGCTTATACATATGTACGTACATATATAAATAAACTGTAATTCCCGTTTTTACAGCAAATTTAATTAGGCTAATTTTAAAAATTTGTGACATGTATCTCACTTCAATTAATAAACAATTGACATTTATTTCAGTCAAAACAAAAAGCAAGCTTTGTGTACATTTGCAGGGTGGAGGGAAATACTTTGAGAAGTGCTCGAGCATAGAGAAACAAAGCTGCATAATCTTTTAACGTTTCTCTCAGGTTAATCGAGAAAACGACAAAAACATAAAACAAAACATATTATGTTTTCCATACATTTGTGTTTGGAATCTGTGAGCTAAATCAAAGCCATCTTAATTTATTGATTTATTAAGATGGCTTTGGCTAAATCCTATTTTTGAGCTTACTGTTTGTTTTTCGTTGTTTATCCGAAAATACCTACCGAGCAAATAGCGCAGTGATTAAAGCTGCGACGTATAAATAATATTCGAAATAATTTCAATTAGCAATTTGTTTTGAATTATTTGTGCCAAGTGGTACACTATTCGTTTGTTCGAGAACTTGTAAAAATATTAAGATAATCATGTTTTTAATATCGAAATTCCACCAAAAACCATAACTTTTCTTAAATAAAAATATTCTAGGCTTGTTTTAAAATATAATTGGTCAATAAACCGAATATGATAAAATTCTTGAATAGTATGCTATCTTGTATGTAGGCGGACTAGTGTAAAACTTTATTGATTTTGAAGAATAGGGGTTCATAAAAATTCTGATTGAAAAACTTTTGAGCAATACTTAACTGATTTATTACCGAAGTTTTTATGTTCGTTGAACTTTTATTAGATGAATTTTTTTTTTGGAAAGCCTAAATCTTATTCATCATAAGTAAAGATTCTATCTAAACAGGGTAATACAATTTATTTATAGATTTACCAAAACAGTGTAGGTTATCGTTTCGTATTTCAAGTTCTATAACTGTCTTCTATCAATGAAGCATATTAGGCAACTGTTTAGTAGAGTGAACCTCTCTTTGATCTATTGTATATAATATTTTCTTTATAGATTATTACCTATAAATTCGTTGCTCAGCTGCGTTAATACATTTGCCCTAAATCAATACATGTTGTAAAATATGACATTTATGTGTTCTGTATCTATTCATTTATGATGAAATCACAAATTTTGATATTATGAGACATGGCCATAAATTAAATAACTAGACCGATTTCAACATAAATTACGGATTACACCAAAACAGAATGTGTATATATAAGACAAATGTACATAAGTGCAAGCAATAAATATGTGTGGTTACGAAGACAATTTATCATTTTAAAATGGCAACAAATAGTCGCAAGTTTATTCCATATTATACTATAAATTGTTCTTGATATTTTTCGAGAATTTATAGTTTTCCAATTTAATACTTTTGTGTGATAAACATTTAAATTTAAAAATATGTGTGTTTGTACATATGTATAACAAAAAAATCTACAGAATAATATATCTTTTACTTATTTATCTAAATATTTCATGAAAAAGATATAAATATAAATTAAGATAAGTTATTTTATTTTTCTTATTTTAATATTTTTATTTTTAGATGTCAAAAATAAAAATCTCCATCTCTTAAGTTAATTTTTTTTATCTTAAAGATTGTATTACACATAATTTTTCCAGTATAATGGTATGTTAGTACGTGTTATAGTTTTTGTGTACGACGTACCAAGTTGAAGGGTGTGGGTTAAATCACTTTCGTAAGAAGTGTTGAGATTATCAAAATATATCTCGTATAATATAAATAAATTTCGATAAATTTATGTAAATTAATGTAACAAAATAAAAAAATAAAATAATCTTTTTATGATACGTTCTTCAATACACACATACACTTAAACCAGAAGAAGACTGAAATTTATTGCTCGCTAATAAATTAATTTCGTATGCAAAAAAACAAAAAAAATGTTGCTTATAGTTGGGATTAACCATCTATGTTACGGACATACGTATTATTTGTTGAGAAAACATAATTGCAATATAATATTACTTCTAAACAATTCGAGATACAAAGTTCATAAACTATATAAAATTACATTCATAATATTTGTAGACGTGGTTATCGTTTTAATTACAAACGAAAATATACAAAATCTATATATTTGAGTCATTTCTAAAAATATTGCGCCAAATACAAAAAAACTGTTGTGGTTTTATATCTGTTTGAATAAGCAATACGAAAATGAGTATGGTTAATGTTAGAAAACACAAACATTTTCTTTTTTTCCGCTGCATCATTTGTGTTATTTGAGTGTTTGTATAACTTTTTATCATCTTGATATTGTGTGTGAAGGTTTTATATTTATGAAATGCATTTTTTGAGGCAATTGTTGCAAATCGGAAATGACAACGTAAGGTCAATGTTTTCTCAAAATTTGAGGCTGAGTTAAATACTAGAAATTAAAATTCCAGTATTATTGTTTCAAACGTGTATGCAACTACAAAACTACATAATATTAGCCTATTACATATATAATTAGCCTAACTACTTATATATTCTTGGGTACTATAAATCTTTACAAAAACTTATTTTTAATTACGATTGGTGCGCTGAGTTAAAATTCAATTTGCAGAGTTCAGATTTTAATTTTCCTTATTTCTTCAATATTTTCTGATTTGGTTAGAACTTCTTTAGAATTATATACATAGCCATCTAAAAAAAAATTGGTTCTGATTTATTCTATTCTAAAATTTACAAAAATTGGTTCAGATTTTATCATTTGAAATTTCTTTTACTTACTGTATATACTCGTAAATAAAATAATTTTTAATAATACTTTCATGCTAGAACTTTGATTTTAGATTTCACTTATCAGTTTTATTGAGCTTCAAAAATTTAGAAATATCATTTTAAGTTTTATTTCAAGTAACAAAACTAATTAATCTTTAGTTTCGTATTTATGTCATTTACTACCACAAATCATGATTATAGAAAATATTGCTTTAGTATTGAAAAAACAAAAATAAAATAGCAACATAAATATTTTCGAATTCGAAATCAGCCCATGGTTAACCAGGAATTTTAAATGAAATCGTATTAAATTAAAATCGAAATCTCAATGTGCAAAATCGTTGAAAGTGGAGATTTTTTCGTTGAAACGAATTCAAATTAATGAGACAAGTACGCAATATTGCAATTTGTTTTAGTCCAACTATGATAATATACAGACAAGCACGACGCTAAAAATGTTGAATAGAAGATAAAAAAAATTAAAATTCGCGACCACCCAATTATTTAATCTCGTTTTTGTCATTTGGGTATAATAGCCATCCTTCACAAGAAGCCGTCTTCAAATTTTACATCTGTCCGACAACACAATAAGTATATACGTATCTAATATATAAAAGCAGCGCGCACATAACATAACAAATATTTTTGTAATGAAATCATAATTTTGTAGTCTTATGCATATGCAGAGTAAATAAATTTTGTATAGTTGTTTACAACAATAGTTTGTGAAACTGTTAGTTTTTATTTATGAATGCAGTTCTTGAAGTTTGGTATACATATACATCAACAAAATAAATTATAAACTAAATAAATACTTGATAATTCATTCATAAAATTTTTTTAGCTTGTGATTTGATTATGAATATTTTATTCCGATCTTGATTCGGGTTCCGTAAATGGAAATAGAGCAAAAAATTAATTAAAAATATTTTGACAGCTGATGTTAATTTTTTCATGAAATTTTGTACGAAATAATTTAAGATGGTTAACACGTGCAAACCAACTGACATGGGTATTTGCGCAGATTTCTTCACTTCTTTGATTAAATAAATAAAATTAGTTTTGGCATGTTATATTCTCCAAATTTGAGCAATAAATTACAAATCAAGCAACATCCGACGATACATATGCAATATTCACAAAAACGAGCATCACACGAACAAACGAATTAAGTAAAAACGTTTTTATTCTTTTGATTGTTGTGCAATGCAATGCAAGACTACCCTAACATACCTTACACGCCTTACTTTACAGTTTTTGTTATTTATTAAGAGAAACAAACAAAGATACGTATATATTCAAGAGAAACCAATATAGCGCTTATAATGTATAATGACATAATGTATTGTACTTAATAGATATAATAGTAAAACGTTTATTGAATTTAAATATTAGGCTTATTAAATATCAGGTGGTACAATCAATTAACACCTTTAAATTATTGTTTAATTTGCGTGAATCTTAGTTTACCGTTTAAGTATATCAAGCGCCCAGATATTTTACACTTTTATATACTTATACGCGATAATTTAATATTTATAATTTTGCCATTAAATAACGAATGACAGTATAAAATTATACAAATATAAACCTTAAATGAACATTTCTGCCACAATAGAGTAAGAAAGGCACATAAGTAATTAAACAATTTATGTTAAAAATAATTTACACTTTCTTTATCGTACAGTTAAATATTTTATTAAAAAATTTATAGTTTTACGTACGACAGGAAATGAAAATTATATAATTAAATTTTGAAAATTAATCTAATTTTCAGAATAAAGTGCTTTTAGAGATTTTGTAAATTTGCCATACTATCAAATGGGTACGTCTGTTAATGTTAATAGAGCATGTGAACATACAGTATATGTATGGATATTAAATTGTTTAGAACTACGAAAATGGAGGTAACAACAAATGAATGTTTTCACAAAACTAAAGGGGGCATTTATTATAAAGTTAATGTAGAAAATCAGTTAACTAATTAAACTGGCCAAAACAAAATGATAGCTCTTTTATCAGAATTTTTTCAAATTTGGTCAAAAGCACGACATTTAGAAGTGGCCGTGTGACAGAAGGTATATTCCATAAGCAATGCTATAATGAAAGTGTGTATGAAAATGTTTTCTAACAATAAAGAAAGAAAGATATAACCAATGCTGTTTTATTTCCAAAGTTATTCCATTTTTAAATGTTATTCTTATGCAATTTAAATATAAATACATATTTGTATTAAAATATAATTATGAACAGATTTGATCGTTTTACAAATATAAAATCTATGTGACATAATATTTTTTCTTTACTTAAGTACGTATATTACATAAGTTCATATGTATATGTACATTTATATAGAAATGTGTGAAACATATTTTAATACAGAATTGATAAATATGCTGAATTTAAACATGTTGAAGGAAAACATGAAATTTAATACATCACAACATAATATAATGTGATGAGGTCTGACGATCATAGAATCAAATTTTTTTTCTTCATGTCATTTTTGGAGAAAAGATATGCTGTGAAAATATTTTAGGCGCCTTAAGCAAATAAATTACTATAAATTAATATTTGACCGTAATATAATTTATGTATTCCAATCGGTTTGTTTTGTGTACAATAGTGTTTGATGAACTCATTTACAAAAACAAGAAATAATAATTTTATGAGTGTTTGCAATAATATAAGATTAAATATGGGATTAAAATTAATTTTTGTAGGTTGCTTTCTATATGCTTAATACATCAGATTAAGAATTTTTTGTGAGATAAATGGTTCAAGGAATTCTCACACTAACCCGAATTTTCCAACTTACGTTTACTTATATGTATGTATCATCATATTATTAAATCATGTAAATAACTCATAAAAATATCTTACCTGAAAATCGAAAAAAAATCATTAACTTAGGAGATAAAAACGATATTGAACTAGAAATATAACACAAATGAAGATATTAAAAATCCATATTCATCGTGGTAATAATTTGGCAGTAGAAAACTGTCAAATAATTTACGACACGATAGTAAAAGAATTCGATAACCAAAAACCCTTTTATACATATACTCGTATATGTGCATACATAGTGTTTTGCACATCATAGAAAATATCACAAAACATCAATGCTTTTCTATAAATAACTACTAATACATACTTTTACATGATACTAACGCTATGAGTGAATTGTCAAGCTTTTTTATACTAAATTGTTTCCTGACAAACAAAGTATTTATTTAGTTTGAAATCACAGCTTTTTAAATTTATTAATTACAAACCATCATTCCATGTTTAGTTTACACGTTACATATATCTTAAATACAAAAAAACCATAAGATAAATTAACCACATTTAAATTATTATTTTATGTTATTTCTATCTCGGCACACCATAAAGAGGCATATAAACTAAAAATATGATCAAATTGCTAGTCAACAACCTGTCAATCAATATTAAATAGGAAAATGCATTGCTACTAATCAAACAAAACTAACTCGTTTTAAATACATATTATATGTATGTATTTCTTGTAACATTCACAGAATGTCTTAAATAACAATATAATATCTACATATTTTCACAATATTTTAGTTTGGTTTGGTTCGTCGTATATTAAACAAACATAACTAATAGTACGACGAAAATAGAAATTATAAAAATAGTAATTTCCGCTTTAGAAAAAAATTTCATATGGGTTGTAAAATAAAAATTATTTAATAACGTAAACTACGGTGTTGTCCATAAAAACTACAGTACCGGTTGTAAGCGTAAGACCATGTGGCGAAATCGTAATAAACATTTCCAGACTCCTGTATAATTACACAATATTGATTTTTTCGACAGAAAATTTGTTCCATCACATTTTCCTACTACTTAAATGGAAATATTAATAATTCTTTTTATAGTTAAATGAAAGTTGTTGAATTGCGATGATGTTAAAACAAAAAATTATTCTCATAATAAAAGGGCTGGTATTTTTACAATTATGTATGTATATGAAAATTGTGAAAATATGTCGATTTTTCTATAAAAGATGATAATAGATACGCATGCACATATTATGATTTTAATGACATGGGAACTCTATTTTTAACGGCACCATACCTAGTGATCTGTATTTTGGCAAATTAGTTTAAAGAATAAAATGTTGATGGTTAACACTTTGACATTAAAATAGTTGGTTCATAACTATGTAAGTCATAACTAACGAATAATCCTTAATGTTTGGAAACCTTGAGAATTTTTGCGATTTGGTAATATAACGATTCTGACGATTCCCAACCAATACTTTGTGATTCTGTAATAAACTTTGGAATCTTAATATTTACGACCTGACGAATTTTTTAGAAAATTCTTTTATAAATAATAATAATTACATAAATACATAGTTATTTATTCTAAAATATTTATTGTGGCATCTACACAGCGAATGAGACAAAGCATCTTGAACTATAAAAATCAACGAGACATTTGTATTAACGGGTTTCTTTATTTGGATGTCGATTTTTCAGCAGATTGAATTTATCAATTTTGAATTTTTCTAGCTTTAATTTTTATAACTCGATATTTCTCGCCAGGCAGCTTTTATGAGTTCAGTTATCTCAAACTGCTGCCTCTCTTCATAAGCTTACCTCGACAGCCGTTTCCAAGGGAATACGGCTAAATTCTTGCAAAAATAGTGAAAGGAGTGTATGTATCAGTATGCATATAAGATAAATTATGTATCCAAGGAAGAATGAATATCTTATAATACAAAGAATTTTTTGTTGGATATACAAACAAATAAATCTTAAGAAATAAAAGGATAGTTGTATAAGAGTTTTAGCATATAATTTTTTTCTGTGTTGTTTTTGTGCTCTCAAACAAAATTATATTTAAATTTAATCACGCTTCTAATACTAAAATGAATATTCTTACGGGATCATTAATTAATCAGAGTTGAGTGCGAAAACTAATTTTCAACTTAAATTCAAAAAATTGTCATAAAATACAACATAATTATTTGCAGGTATAATATCACCAGGTATATGAAATTGACCGTATACAAAAAAATCCCAACGGTCACCCGAATTCCATATACTATAAGCTCTAACTCAGAAACAAAAAACCATAAAACATTAGTACTACACATTATGCTTATATTTTGTTTGTATTTGTATCATGTAAGTAGAAAATAGTTGTGGACTAAATATGAAAAATGTGTAAGTAGAATATTTGAAGAACACAGAAAAATTTTAATACACATCGATTATTCGAACGAGCATACAAAAAACACGTCTAAAACATAGCGCATGCACCATTTAAATATATTCAATAAGTATCATTATAATATATTGGCGTATAAAACAAACACCGTATCAATTCAATACCATTCAACTTCCGAATACGTCTAGACTATCGATATTCGCAAAATTCCAATACAATAATTTCCATTTTTTTATCTACCTTAACATTTTAATAAATATTTTCATGTCTTTTTCATCACAACAAAAATAAACAGATAACCTCAAAAAATGATTTTCAATTCAGTGTTATTGCAGACATACTTATATGTATGTACACTCGTATGTATAAAAAGATATCTGTATCGCATTTGCCTATCAGATAATTTACATTATCAGTTCTTATTATCATATCATATACTTCTTTTCATCGCTTTAATCATATGGAACTAGAATGACTCATATTCAGTATAATGTATAATGTAACGTAACAACAATGCGTACTCCTCATTCCTTTGTATATTTTTCAGGAAAAACTTTCCTGTACGTCTTATAGTTACTACATAATAAAGGTAAGACGGTGAGTACCTACTTCCCATATCGTAAATAAATTAACCCATAGAAAAGGTATGTTTTGGTATAGAAAAATGATATTTGGTATTGGTAGTAAATTAATAAAACTTAATAGAAAAATACAAATTACAAAATACTTATAGGGACGGGTGAAATTGAATGAAATTTTCGACTTGACACGAGTAAATAATAGTATACGATGCGATATGATGATAATTCATATCCTCATATAAACTATAAACCACAAACCATTATTTAAATTAGAAAAATCTCGCAAAAAGCTATATGTTTTATGGCAAATGTGAGCTTATTTAGTTGTGTTAAAACGGATAGCAAAATAAAATCTGAATTACGAATAAAAAATTCGATTGTGAGATCATGGTGGTCGTGCCATTCGAAAATAAATATTCAAATTTGACTTCGATTTTATCATTCGATTGGTTGCGATCAAACAATTTGAAGCATTTTAATCAAACATATCAAAAGAAATACAATAGTGTTGAAATTTTATTTTACGATTAGGATTCATTCTCATTATTTCAACTAATTTATTAAAATGCGATAACTTTGTATAATTTTATCGCTATTTAAATAATTTTATTATTATTGATGTTTGATTATTTTTTTACGCAAAATGATCTAAAGTTTATCGAAGTTTTCATTGAATTCATATATGTACATATTGAAATAGCAAATTTAAAACAAATAATGCATTACTATAATAAAAATAAAAATGTTCATAAGCCCTAAAATATTCACTTCACTCATCTCTCAAGAAAAAATCGCATCCATAAACACAAAATTTTGTGAAATGAAATAGGATTATATATATATATATATATATATATATATATATATATATATATATATATATATATATATATATATATATATATATATATATATATGTAGGTATATATATACATATATATATATATATATATATATATATATATATATATATATATATATATATATATATATATATATATTTATATATACAACAACAAAAACTATCAGCCTATATTTATTTAGAGATTCTATTTGGAATATTTATTTTGCTGCTACAAAATGCAATTTGCATACAATTTCTACGTTTTTATCTCGGAATCATATTGATTATTTTGTGCAAAGTTTCGATATATTCCAAAGATAAAATTAAAAATAAACTTTGAATACTTACGTGTCAATACATAACTACGAGTATTTTTGTAGAAAACTACTTTTGTATACATATATGTACATACATATGTGTGTATTATCATTTTATTATGCAAATTTTGAAAAAAAAAACACTTAGAAAAAAGAAGTTTTAAACATTTTAGTTAAACTGTGTTTTGTAAGATTTGTTCAAAACTATTAAGTTATACATATTCATGAATTTATCCAGTTCATATATTGATTTACTCACTAAATCTGGTGATTCATACAGCTGTTGTGACAATGGATATTTCAATAAAATATAACGTTTATAAAAAGACATCACACATAGTTGAACGACCTAGTTATTACACCCACTGTATATGCTTTTTGTTTTTTTAGGCTTATTATTCGACATCACATCCCATTCATCCATATTACATATAATATTGTGTAAGTATTAGCATTCCATTTCTGTTCATATGATATTTAAATTTTTAATCCAAATATGTACATAAAGCTGTAATATTATTTGTGATATGAATAGAAAATTAAATGAATTTCCTTTAGAGAATTTGAACTGATATGCATAAATATACATATAAACATGACACTTTTAAAGTTGAAAAATATTTGCTTTTAATAAATAAGCCGCATAAAAATTAAATCACAATACGTTAAAAGTTTAGCAAATTTAAATTTTATAATATTATATTTATAAATAAACGTACATTGTGTTGTGTGTGCTCTTTAATTTTTGGTTCATCAAATATTTGGGATGGAAATTACATACTCGTAAAACCAACAAAAAGGTGAAATAATGATGATGTATAAATAAGATTCAGCATTTTTGTATCTAAAAATCAGTATCCATAAAAAAGATTTCGTTTATGAAATATAAATGATTGGGGAATGAAATCATTCCCATTTTATGTGCTGATAATTTCTTTTGAATGGAACTAATTTTCATTCTGATGCGCTTTGATACAATATATGTACATATTTAAACTTTTTGATGTTGTGACTGATAACCTTTCCATTTTTATTTGATGATGTGTGAAACCTATTCAATATTAATAACTGTGTTAATTATAAATTTAAAAGACAACTTCGGCAACAACCATGTTACGTTCAATTTGCTATATCAGATTGTTAATCGATTATAGTAGAGTTTTGCGTAAAAATTATGATTGTCTAACACGAACGCAGTCGGTTTTTGTTGCTTTAAGAGTTCCACGTTACTCTGAGATCAAACTTAACAATAGAATAACATCATGAGAATGTTGTGTTATTATTTGAACCATAAAATTCAGCAAATGAGAAATGATTTATTTTTAATTAGTATTTGCATATGTATATCAAATTAATTAGGAGCACGTAATATTATTATAATGTTCCGGAGAGCCTAAGTATCGATGTACAGATATGTATCGATGTACATATATGTACATCATAAATACTAGTAACGTGAGTTAGATTTTCGTTTTACTTCAATCTGGAGATTAAGCTGATGATATAGTGAAGGAAATCAATTCGGAATGACATTGTGTCTATGGCTTTAAGATTGGCAATTTCAGTATATGTATGAAAAATTAGTTAAGTTAAAAATTATTGAAAAATTTATATAAATAAGTGTATATTTGTCTAATAATAATTATTATGGCAAATTACTATTAAAAATTAATTCAAACTTATAATTCATCCAGTATTATAGAACAACTGTGCTCACGAAGCGGATAATTAAATGAAGCCCCTGAACTGGTTGTAGATAGTCTAAAGAAAACGTCAAATCGAATTAAGATCGAACACCAATTAATATTGTTTATAGTTAGTTTGTAAGAGATTTTGCATGTTAGTACTAAAATAAATCGACATAGCTATTATTTAAAATTAATTACTAATAAGTAATCATCGCATCTACGCACTGAAAAATACTAATTAAAATTGATTTATTTGTAAACATCAATGATATACCAGAACCAGGAGTAGCCACTAATTTTGTTCTAACTACTTTTTTCCTTTCTCACCCAATTAATAAATAAAACATTTAATAAAACACAACAATAATTTTATTTTGCTTCACTTTTTGTGTATTTTGTTAGATAAGTATTGACATAAATATAAAATTGTATTTTTATTACAATTTTCTTGCTGTTTTTTAGTCATTTTTGTGGTTTTTGTTTGTGCTGTTGTTCCTAGTTCACACTACAAACACAGCGGAGATAAAAATCAATAGACGGAATATTATTGTGTTTATTCGTTTCTATGTATGTTACATTGTTCATATGTAAGTAGTATGATATGAATCCCATAAAAATATAAGAATACTTATATAACCGAATTCAAACTACATAATAATTCTAAACTAGAAGCATAGAAAGAAGAAATCCATACCATATGTATATCATAAATAATGATCTACATATATAACACATTTCGCTTGTCTTTTTATATATACGAGTATATACATATAATGTTTTAGAAGTAACAAATTTTTTATTAAGGCACAAGAACTGTTGCAGACTTGATTATTATTGATCGGTGGTAAGTGGCGATTTTTCATGATTCATTCATTGTGTATTTTTCTTTTGTCTGTGTTGTAAATTGTCACGTTTGGTCGCAGATTTTTGTCTGATAATTTTTTTCTATTCGTAATATTGAAATAAATGTTTAATTCCTTCTACAAATTTTAAATTCATGGCGAATTGAGCAGGGAATTGAACTGTTGAGTAAAGTGCAAAGCCAATTATTCGTCACCGTATGGTTGATATCGGTAGATGTATAATAATTATTACTTAAATAATACATACTTATTCATTTTAATGAATGAATGTATCATTAAAATTTCATTAAATATAATCAATCCACCTGCATTAATAACATTTTTAGTATAGTTGTGGGTATGAAAAATGGATATAAGAATATTGCGCTGGATTTCTTACAAAATAATTATATTTTACTACCTCGCTGTATTATTGTTTAAGTATTAATCGTAAATCAATCTATACAATTAAATGAATAGTGGAGGCATAATAAAACGTGAAGATTATGTTATGCTTTCCGAAAGTGAAACTATAAAATGTATAACTAATTGTTTATATATGTATGTATTCATCTTGTCAAAAGGTGTTCTGTATTAGTAATTGAAATATCATTTCGGTATAAATCACATAAATTGGTTACATTCTTACCTAAATATAACATTAAAACAATTAGATAATCGAATTCTTCAAAACCCAACCTATATTTAAATAAGCAACAGGGAAAGAAAAACTGAGAACCAGTTTGTCCTGTTTATTTATCAAGTGTAAATAATTATGTTACTTACTTAAGAAATTAAATATGTATAGTTATACAAACGTTCTATTTTTTAAAAGTGAAATACTCTAGTTTGCCAAATCTTCATAAGTAATTCACTAAAATTCGTTTAATCCGACTGTACATAGTATTACATTTAATATACGAATATTACTTCATAGCATAAATAAGTTAAAATATACATACATGCATACAAAACAACTGATAAGACGTTATTGAACTTAATGAAATTACAAAAAAAAACACAGAATAAATATTTTATTATTAAGAATGCCGATGATGATTCATGCACATAAAACGGAATCAATTGGTTTGACGGTGAATCAGATCTATTGTATTCCCGTAGACAGTATATTAAAACAGAATAAGTACTCATTAGAAAAACAGGACACATTCACCACAATAAATTATTCCTGATTTTCGAGACACATACATACGTCACAGTATTATTTTTTTTAGTACAGAAACCAGACCAAATTAAATTCAATTAAATTTAATTAAAAAATAATTATACATATGTGTATAAGTATATGTTATCTATATTTACTTCTAAACAACACCTTATTAACCATTAGATACATCGTTATTTTAGATAATCTTAAACCAATCACGAACAATTTTTTATTTATTAATTAATTAACAAAAATTAAACTACGTGATTAAGAAAATGTATATATTATTTAGCAAACACATCTTAAAATACGTATATTTGAAGCTGTATATATGTATAAACAACCAAGAATTCTATCAGAAATTAAAGAGATTTTTTTTGACAGCTGTCAACAAGCTACACAAGCACACAGTAAAATATTTAAGTTTTTTTCTTTTCATATTCGATCTTGAGATTTTTGTTTCTTATACATAATAAGTATGTATATAATACTTTTCTCTCTCATTTCTTCTTCTTATTATTATTGCCATTACTTATTACAAAATTTCTTGTATACTATTTGAAACTCACTCTCAACTTTATATATCATACTTATAATTTTCGTTTTCGTTGTATTAAAAAAAACAAATTTTTCTTAAACTTAACACAATTTTCGTGAAAAAATATTATTAGAATTTTGTAGATAAAAATATACAAGTACATAACACAAACGAATACCGCGAAAAATTAATAAAAACAAAGTAAATTATTTTTGGTCACATTCAAAAAAACTAAAATAAATTATCAGTACTTTTTGTTTTCGAGAAAAATGAAAGAAAAATTTTAGTCAACCGATTTCTACAAGAAAAATTAATCAGCAAATGTTGTTCAACCCTTTTTAATATAATACTATTACACATACATAATACATATATGAAATTAATTTAAAAAAAAAACTTTACAATGTTATTAAAAAATGAAAATAAAAAAACTAAATGAAAATTTTGGGTTGGGATTGGCGTATGGCCAAATTTTAAAAATTAAAATTTTCACACACAACACTAGTAACTATAGCCAGACACATCTACTTTAATCGAGTTAGAACCGATCGAGATAACTGATGACTAAGTGTTTTAAGTAGATTTAGGAATATACATAAAATAATATTTGATTGGATGTTTAATGACTTAGGACAATCCACGAGCCTAGCATGATCGATAAAATATGGTGATCGATTACTGATCAATAATTCGGAGTTCTAAGCTATAAATGAGGTTAATGACGCCACGAGGAGGGCACTACTAACTATGTCTCGCATGAATTAACCAAGGTCATCGAAACCAAAACATCGTTGATTTTACATTGCTTTATCAAATTCTTATCAAATTAATTTTTAAAAGTTTTATGAAATAGAAGAATTAATATCCAAATTAGATTTGTTAACAAATCCAGATAAGATAAAACTTGCATACACATGTATAATAACAGCTAAACGAACGTCATCGTCAATCATTATGCTATTGTTAGATTGTACAACCACAGAAAAATAATATAATTTTTTCTCTGTTGTATAGACGAAGTAGTAAGATTGTAAAATAAATTTAAACGTAAGGAGGTTATTTATTAATCTAATTGTCGACCAAATAATGCAGAAAAATTGACTTACAACTAAGTACTTAATAATGAAAATTACAATACAAATTCGAGTACTGTATGCCAACCTAAAACTGTACCAGCATCGAAAACAGTTCTTTCCTTTCTTTGCTTTATAAAAAAAAATTAAGCTGCCGGGTTGATTAAATTGCGACCTTTATATTCTGACCAAAAATCTTATTGTATACTAATTTTAAACCTACATACTTATTTAACATTTACAACAATGTTAGCGATTTTACCAAATTACTAATTTATTTAATAATAAAATTATTTAATTTTATTTATTTTTCTATCAGTATTCAAAAACTGCATTTTAGTTTCTATGTTTCTATCTATATACTTACTTATGTAAGATAATATCCCTGTACTTCAATCGTCTATTCGTTAGTGTGCAAAAAGCAAAGAATTCACTAGAAAAATGAAATAGGTAGTAAGTTAAGTTTGTTAATTTATATATGTAACTCTCATTAATATTTAATATTGAAGGATAGTCGGATATCTGAGTTATAACATCTTCACGCAGCCAAATTGGCCATGTGTTAATTTCTAAAGGACGGGCTCAGGTTGTGCAGGATGTGAGAACTTATCGGTCAGCAACCAAATACGTAGGCAACGATCATCATTTGGTCGCTGCAAAGCTACGATGGAAGTTTTCGTACAAGTCTGGGAACACAGCGAAATGCATGGTACGTTTCGACTGTGACGGTCTGATAAATGAAGATCAAAAGAAACGATATCAGGATCTTGTCAGTGACAACATTAATGAAGCTAATTACCAGTCTGACTGCGTGAACTCTGTCTGGGAGGTACTGAAAACTTCGGTTGTCAGTGCTGCTCAACAGACTTCAGGTATAGTGAAAGTCAGACCCAAGAATGATTGGTTTGATGACGAGTGTCGTCTTGCAGTTGAGCAACAAAATATAGCCCATAATGAAGTGCAACAACGTCTCACAATCGCGAGGAAAAACCAGGCTGCTCTTGCAAGAAGGGCAGCTAAGCGGATTTGTAGACGGAAGAAGCGAGAATGGTGGAAGGCCGAGGTTCTGAAAGTACAACAACTCAGCAATGAGCGCAGTTCGCGTAATTTCTTTAAAGGAATTACTGGACTGCACCATACTTTCAGGCCTACGTCAACCGCCATTCGGGACCGGGATGGAAACCTCTGTGACAACATCGACGCAGTACTTGACGCATGGAGTAGACAATTTACTGACCTGCTTGATGTTCATCATGCGTCACAGACTGTTGTTGAGCCACCTCTAATACAGACTGCGGAGATTTGCAATGAGGAGCCATCCCATGAGGAATTCACTAAAGCCATGCAGAGATTGAAACAAAACCGTTCACCTGGAGGGGACTGCATTAATTCGGAGCTCTTGATATTCGGAGGGGATACTTTGTGGAACTGTCTTTTCGACCTTATTCGATTAGTATGGCGAACCGAAGTTATGCCTGACGAATGGAAAGTGGCCGCGATATGCCCCATCTTCAAGACGGGAGACCGCTTGAAGTGTGAGAATTATCGCGGTATAGCTCTCCTTTGCACAGCATACAAGTTACTGTCATACATTGTATTATATAGAATCACTCCTCTAGCGGAGGGCTTGGTTGGTGACTATCAAGGAGGATTTCGTCCGAATCGATCAGTCACCGATCTGGTCTTTTCGCTGCGGATGATTCTATCTAAATATTATGAGACATCCATTCCCGTACATCAGGTGTTCCTGGATTTCCGGCAGGCATATGACTCGATCAATCGAGAGAGTTTATGGTCTGCCCTGGAATATCTAGGAATGCCAACAAAACTGGTACGACTATGTAGGATGACAGTGACGCAGTCTCAATGCTGTGTTAAAGTTGAGAACAGGCTATCGACAATTTTTGTAGTTAACTCGGGTGTTCGGCAGGGAGACGCTCTGTCCCCGATACTCTTTAATCTCATGTTGGAGTACATCTTTCGTAAAACTGAAACACCGCAGCGTAACATCTTATATCGCCAGTCCAATCAGGTGCTTGCATATGCAGATGACATATGCGTGATTGGACTGAATAGCAACGGAGTGAAAGAAATACTTTATCCGCTTGTAGAGTTTTCAGCTTCAGTTGGACTTCAGATCGATGAGTCCAAAACGAAATACCTGATCTCTGGTTTTAGGGACAATGGCACACCAGATTTTAGTAGTGGCCACCACAAGTTTGAGGGAGTGAGGAGGTTCAAATATTTGGGTTCTCTTATCACTCACGATAACAGTGTGGGTGAGGATATTAAAGTACGGCTGGCAGCTGGCAGTCGTTCTTTGTATCCTCTAAGGCCACTGCTAAACTCTAAGCACTTATCAAGTGCCGTGAAGCTGAAGCTTTACAAAGCGTTGATCAGGCCCGTTGTTATGTTTGGATGTGAAAGTTGGGCGCTGACGGATGAGTACGAGAGATGGCTCCTAACATTTGAGAGAAGAGTCATGCGTGTGATTTACGGCCCAAAACTCGAAATAGATGGTACCTACCGAGCTCTGTACAATATCGAGATCAGAGATCTGATGAAGATCCCCGATATTGTACATGAAGTAAGATCTCAGCGAGTACGCTGGCTCGGGCACATTCTGCGTGCTGATCCGGAACGAATTGTGCAGCGATCTCTGAAAGGAGAGCCACCATATGGTAGGCGCAGAGGTCGTTGCAGGCGACGATGGCTCCACCGTGTAGAGAACGACTTGGCCTCTTCAGATTGTCTTAGACAGTATGAAGACCATGCTCGGGATCGAAACCGCTGGAGCCAAATTGTTGACTCAGTAAGGGCCAGTAATGGCCTTTAAAACTGTTTTAATTAATTAATTAATACATATACTCCACAAAATGAATGCACCAACCATGTTTTAAGAAAATGGTTTTGTTGGAGTTCGGACGGTCAAAATAACGTAATGTAAAATCCTTTATATTATATATATAAGGATATAGTTAAACCGAATCAAATCAACGAAAATAACGAAAAAACATCCTTTTTATGGAGTTAAAATATTTTTAACTTCATATTAAGTATATATTTTCAGTCCTATTATTTAAATCTATACTCGTGTTCAACGGTTAAAGATACTTAGTCTAAAATATATTTAATTTTTTGAAATTTCTCAGTAACAATTTGTACAATATTGTAACCCATACCTGAATGCAATAAATAGTCCTACATTTTTTTTTCCTTGAACTAGGTTTGCAGAATTTCATTTACTTTTATATTTGGAAACATATTGAAGGATGATCAATTTTGTCGGTATCAGATTATGTGCTTTATGATTTTTTTAAAATTTATGCCTAACGTACTACTTATATATGTTCATATTACGTAGACTCAGTAGAGAATTAAACTAGTAAAGAAATAATCTCTGTTTTAGATAGTTCTAAAGATTATTCTTTAAGTTTAGGCAATATTTCATTAACATTAAGTAATATAAATTAAAAATACTTGTGAAAATTATCGTACAAAATTTCAAGAAATCTGAGTTTTATAATAGTGTTTTTATCAGAATTGAAAAGACAGAGAGTTGAAAGATGTGAAATGATGGTAAAAAGATGACAATCATTTGTTCTCCTAAATTTGATTTCTTCCTAACGGCCGTAAACTAATAATGTTGTTGAACTTTAGTTTAATCAAAATATGAAAATGTATCTAAGTAAATTAGGCCAACATTTATGCTTGACTGACATAACCAAATTTAATTAATCGAGTGGAACCAGTAATATAAATTAATCCACCAATCGCAAGTGATAACTGAAAAATTAAATAAATTACAATTTTTTTATATTTTAATAGGTTAAATTACACATATTGCCAAGAACTTCCTAAATAGCATACTTACGCCACGTGGGCATAACCCTTTATTTGATTTTTTTATGTAATTTACAATATAACTACCTAAGTAAGTACTTATATAATATACGTACTTACTACATCTTAACGCTGATATAAATGATATTTGTCGCCCAAGTTCGAAACCAACTGGCAGTCAAAACAACATAAATTATTCAGATGATTAACTATTTATAGATCTACAATATCTTACATAACAAAAAAAAAATAAATAAATCAGATCAACTAGGTCCTTCCCAAAACATTTATAGACAAACATTCATGGGTTGATTACATTAAACGAAATTAATCTCCCTGAAGAACAATATATGTAATTTTATCAGGTCAAGAACAAATTTGAGTATTACAAATTCATTTCACAAAATTACCCTCAACAAAATAAAATTTCTAACCACTTAAGTATATCAACAAAGAACACAAGCCTCTAAGCAAATATGTATATGTCTAACAAAAATAATTCAACAGGTACTTCCAGAATTACCCTTTCCCGTTTATAGCACAGACACAAAAAACAACATCCATCAAATTACCCTTTTCGTTTACAAAAAAAGTACTAGCATATATGTATTTGTCTTTAAAGTAGCATTAACATATTTTGCTTCACAACAAAACGACGGAATTAAATATATGTATAAAAAATAAAACCTTACCTTAATAAAGAAAATTTTTTCTATAAAAGTTTAGTTTATAATTTATCCTTTTTTAATAATTATTTCGTATATAAAATAATATAACATAGAATTTTTTGTATTTTCTTGTTCTCTTTCTTTTATAAATATATTTTGACATTCACAAAAGAAAACCAAAAAAACAAAAGAAAAATGAGAGAAAATAACCCAAAAGAATCACTCGAAATATTTTAACACCAGCACAGACATTTTTATAAACATTTTGTTATATATACATAGGTGTATATAAAATTTGTTTAATAATTATAAATAATAAAGGCACACAAGACATTAAAAATAAATAAAAACTTAAAACTTTTTTTTTTATACTTTTGTTCGTAAAATATATTATTATTCACATTTATTTCTTAGGAGTTTGAGTATGAGACTGACTGATTGAAAAATAAAATGTTTTGTGGAAGAAGAGCAAGAGAATTTAAAAATATAAAAATATTCGTGTCGTTATGTTGGTAATTTGGAGTTATTTTACAATATGGAAGGAAATATTTGTAGGTTCGGTAACACTAATTAGTTTTCTGTAGTTTGTTTAGAGGCTGGTTCCTGGTTGTCAAAATAAAGCTTGGAATTGGTTGTTTCTCTCGAATATTATTATATAGAAAATGACACATACGCCGATTGATAAGATTCAGGTGCTCGATTCGATCGAAAAGGAAATCATATTATGTCTTCATAGTGCAGGTTTGTTACCCATTTTAGATTATGATCGATTAAGTGTTAAAAGTTACTATTATTCCATAGGTCAAGCTCTTCTCGAGCTCAGCAAGGAGAAATCAAGCCAAAAAGCTGCGGAAAATCATACACAACAATTTTTAAAATCTCTTAGCACAGTCGAATCAAAGCTTTCGGAACAAATTAACTATTTAACCCAGGTGTCCACTGGGCAGCCACACGAGGGATCTGGATATGCAGCAGCCAAAGTTCTGCAAATGGCGTGGCATCGTATACATCATGCGCGGTCTAAAGTAAGGGAACTGGAGGAATTGAAAACCAAATATATACAAATTGCATCTAGACAACAGCAAATGAATCGTCCGAACGGGAATCCACAAGCGCCTGGGGCTGTGCATGGTATCATTTAAACACAATATATTTTATAGAAATTCATAAAATTCAAGTTTTATTTTCATCCCCTATTCCAAAAAATTTATTCTCTACTACATAACGCACACACTGCAGCAAAATGTTCCGCTCATGACGAATTTCAGGTTCAAGTAGTTTGGCCAACATCGTATTTTGGCTGGAACACTTGAGCCTTGGATTATCCAGGAGCGATTTTAACTTTTTTGGTAGATTGGGCTGCAGTAATTTCGAATTATTTCGTTTACGCTTTCTTGGATTCGGATTACCAGCTGGTTTTGTTACATCAGGAGTAAGTGGAGGCAATTCTTCTGTTGACTTCTCGATTTTGATTTCTTCTGGCTCTTCACCTGAACTTAGTTCTTCTTTTGAATCATGTTCAATTTGAACTGGGGTTGGTAGTGAATCCTCATCATCAGATAATTCACCATCTTCAAACTCATCTGTTTCTTCATCGGAGGAACCGTACATTCCCAAAAGCACTGAGAGCGGATTATCATTAGATGAAGCTTTCTTTTGTGTCGCATACTCATATAGTTGCGAGGTACCTGTAAACCTCTTCACATTACCATTCATGGTGTCGTCCTCTCCGTCACTATGGACAGTTATCTCGGCTGGTTTTTCAATTGACTTATGATTTGAATCATCTCGCCGAGTATTACGATTTTTATGTGGTTGATTCCTATAATTTTTATTCCCTTTCATATTTCGCTCTCGGTCTCTCTTTTTTGCAAACCTTGAATTGCTTTTCGATAACTTCTCACCTCGTTTTGACCTTTCCTCCTGTGCTCTTTGTCGTAATTCTACATTTCTCTGTGATGGATACCTACTTTTTCTTTCGGCGCACCATTTCGCTATCTCTTCTGGAGTATTCAGATTTTTAATCTTATCAAACAATCCACTTGTATGCTGCTGCTCAATATGCCGTGCCAAACTTTGTGGATGCCCTTTAAACATGCACCCCGAGATGGTGCATCGTACATGATCCTTTTTATGTTCCTCAAATTTATGTCGAGACTGAAAATCTCTATCACACGTCTCGCAATATAACTTTTTAATGTTCACACTGCGATTATTACGTTTTTGGTTATAATTATTTCGATCCTGGTTCCAATTACTGCTATTATTGTTTGGTTTAAAATGTTTCACATAGTTCGGAAGGAATTTTGGTGGAATAGTTGATCCACGAGGCCCATACATTGGTGGTGGCTGTAGTTCTTTTGGTCGCAACATCCCACTTGGTGTGAATGCATATGGAGGTTTAATACCATTTGTAGCATTTAGAAAAGGATTTTCTAACTTTTGAGCAGGTGGTTTAAAATTGTCGGCGGTTATATCATCCATTTATTAAAAATTTGATTCGGAAGAATATTATTTCAAACAATTCCACGCGTGATTGTCAAAATAAAATAAATGTCTATTTTGACATAAGTAGCCGGGAAACTGAAAATTACCGGTAAATTGTATATACATACATACTTAAAACTGTTCGTTTGTACTGTTGCTAAACTTTAACTTTAGTTATTTTTCACTTCAAGCCACCTCAACTAGAGCAAAATTTTTTTCGTTTATATATTTTGTTAATAATTAATTAAATAGATGTATTATGGGATAATTACTATATTACTACTGTGATTTTTATTGAAATTTTCACGGATTTAATTTAATTTATATAAAAGTTAACGATTGAAAATTGTACAATAACAAGGAGGTCCAGTCGGAAACATCAGGAGCAAAGAAAACCAACGACATGAACAATGAAAAAAATGACATTTAGTATTCAGCGAACTTGAAATATAAATATGGCAGATTAAAATTAATTAATCATTGCACAAAACACAAACTTTTGACATTTATAACTTTATTTTCTAAAGCGATTTGGAATTCAATCTGCATTATTTATCATGAACAATAGTTAACTCCAAGTTAGTAGACGTAAAGTTAACTCAATTCTATTTCAACCTCCAGCACAAATATGGTAACTGTAATGTTCGTTTGATTGCTGATTACCGTTAAATTAATAGCGCCAAATAAAAATTTCCCTAGTACTGACATACGTAAAACTAAATTTCCCCATTTTATTAGAACAAATTTTCTGTCAAAATAAACAAATCCATTTGCGTCGTTTGACGTTTAAATATTTAGTAAATTTTATTTCAAAATCTTAAATTATTTACATTAAATAAATCGGCAGATACGTACTAAGCAATGAATTCCGCTATAAAAGTAAGTATACAAATTGAATTATAAAGTTAAAATTTTAGATTTACTGTTGTGTGTTTGATAACAGGTTGGAGAAATATTCTCAGCAGCAGGGACCGCATTCAACCGCTTAGGTGAGCTGACAATGCAGCTACATCCAACCGCTGATAGTCCAGCTGGGTAAATACATTAATTTTTAAATACTTTCCACTTACCTAAAAAGACTAGCGAATAGATTTTATGAGTTTTTGTTTCTTTTTATTTATCTTTGGTTGGAACTAGTAAATGGACAGATGAAGAAATTGACATGCTTAAAACGGCGATATCACGATTCTGTGATGATCTCAATACGATCAGCCTCAGAATTAAGGGACGAACTGTGTAAGTATTATTCTTCTTCATCTGTCTGTTCCTTTATGGATGTGGGCTTATCGTAACATTTTGTTCTATTCACAGATCTCAAATACGACAAACCCTCAAGAAAAAAGCTTTTGAAGATGCTGGTATCCCAGTAAAACAAGTTCCCGCTCTTATTCAAACTAACATCAAGCAGCAATCCAGTTCCTCATCTTCGGGCCAGTCGATAAAACAAGAAAACGATACAGATGGTCTATTGAATTCTGGTTCAGAAGATCTCATGCTCACCCTCAATCGAATCAACACACAAGACGGTGAAGTCGATGTGGAAGGTTTATCCTCTGATGTTAAATTAGAATTCGATACAAATTCCCAAGAAGTGACTGGATGAAATTTAATATCAAATGAAAATGATTTTTATTTTTAATTTTATGCGCGTTTATTGTATTTTAATTAATTTCTAGGTTAGAATATTTTCCCGCAAGGGGTTTTTGTTAAAAAATAAAATTTTTCGATTCCATTTGGTCGGAATTGTTTCAAATATTTTAACTAAACCGAATTGTTTTATCAGCACAGTCGGGATATCCCTTTCGATACTGTTCCGCATTTTAAGTGCTTTGAAATGCTCGAATACGTATTCGGTTTTTTTCATTCGACTGATTGCTTTTACATAACATTTCCATGGTTGCGGCTCAATAACGAAGAAATTTGATGTTAGTCCACTGGTTTTTTCCAAAAATTTAACTAACCCCTCATCGCCATTATTCAAATGAATCCACATTGTGATCGAAAGGCAAAATACTGCATTAAATTTCACTCGATCATAGTTATTAAGGAAACCGGTAAACATTTTTTTTTCATCACACGCCATCAGATCGATAGCTTCGTAATACACATTCTCTGGGTATTTATTCCCTTCATTCGCTCGGACGATTAGTGTTTCGTCTAAATCAATTCCAAGTACTATTATGCGTTTATCACTGAACTGTTTCGCATAGAATTCGTACAGTAATTGCGAGATGTTTCCGGCATTGCACCCAACATCTAAGACTATGAAGTATTCGGACATGTCATCCTCATTTAGATGACTTTTCCATATGTCAAGCGGAAATAATGATATTCTGTCTTCGGCTGTATTAAATTGATAGTAATTTATGAAATTCCCATATTGGGAGGCACCCGGATTAGCTGCTCGAAAGTCCATTTTGAGATATTTACTCGTTAAATTTTTTGTTTATAAATGAAAAAATTGACGTTTTTCGTTGTCAACGTAATTTTGTTATTGTATAAATGCCATCTACAAATCAATCTATGAAGCACTTTGAATCTGTGTTGCCGACATTATAATTGGAAAGCAAACTTAATACCAATAAGAATTTAGATGAGTCTCCAATTAAATTACACATTATTTTGGGAAATATACATCTTATACGTTAAATAGCTTTAGTTTTAAATTAAATCATCAATAATCTAATTAGAAATTTGAAAATGGTATGGGAAAGTTTCCAAACTCCAGTTGCTGGTAATTGCGGCCAGAGTTGGCCCTAATGAATGCTAATAAGCTAAAGCGTCATGGCATTCGGAAAGTAGGAATAAATTTTGGAACGATATTCGATTGAAATTTGATTATTTTCGATTTCAAATTAAATGGAATCATGATTAGATCAAATTGATAACGTTAAGTGGGTTTTGAACACAATTATCGATTAAATTAAGCTATGGTCTACTACTTCTGGACTTATGAATAACCTCATGTTCTTTATTAACGCATGCTTTACAAAACAAACAAACTACAATTAATAAATAGAAATTTAGAACAAAAATTAAGATTTCACGAACTAATTAGCGAATTGAGGATTAATAAATATTAATACAATGCGATGTTGTTTACATGATTTTGATAGTGAAACTGAAAAATTACTGTTGGAGAGTGTGATAAGTGTATAGATCTACAATATTGCAATTTCACTTGAGATTATCGATTTGCGAGAGATTTCAGATTTTATTACACATATTATCGCTGCGGCACGTTATAATTTTGCACGCTTTAATGCAATTTAATTCATTAGGGCATAGAATTTAATATGTACACATGCGATCGACAGAGATGTACATTTAAGAATCTTCTTCTTTTTAATTAATAATTTCTAAAATTTGAAAATTAAGCAGAGCATTTAGATGCATTTAAAAAGCAAAACTCATTTATGATTTTCATCAGTTCATTTTACGATAACACATCAACAACATCTTAACAATAAATAATTAAAATATAAATAAATTGGATATCTTCAAAAGAATATTTATACTTATATTGGATTAATGAAATAGTTTGTGAAATACTCAAAGTGTATAATACGGCGTAATGTTTCGGAAACTTAATCATCATTTATTAGCCGCAATTATATTAATTGCGGTAAATCGAGTGTATTGTGTGGACGAAAGTAGTTGGTTTGGGCCAGAATTAGGTGTGCTTCAAAAGGTGTTCGATGATTGTCAGAATAAAAATGATTTTACCAGTTGTTTAAAAGGTAAAGCGTTGAATGCAATGAATAAAGCGGTAGAGCAAGATTCTATTTCACTATTGGATGGTGTGTCGTTTGTGAAGCAACCAAACACGACATCCGCCGATGATAAACCGTATTTATATGAACCACGATATCTGGATGGACTAAGTGGTGTGGATCGTAGTTTACTCAAGAAAATGGATTCGTTTTTTAAGACACACACATTAAAGTTTGATTTGGGTGAGGCTCGAAAAGGTGATGGAGGCGGTTCCGGAGGTGGTGGTGGCGGTGGCGGGAGCAAAGGCGGCAAGAAAATGCATAAATATGTCGTGGCTGCACTCCTAACTGCCATGGGTATCGCCGGACCATTGGGTTTAAAAGCACTTGCCGCAATTGCGGGCAAGGCATTAGTCATAAGTAAAGTAGCCTTAACAATCGCTGGTATTATAGCGCTCAAGAAAATCTTTTCAAGTGACCATCACGAGGAAACCAGCTTCCAAGTACACTCAGGGGGGCACGACAATCGACGTAACACATATGTTGTTCGACCAGTTAAGCCCGCCGTTCCAGGCGTTGACCCATACAAATACTATTACGACCATCAATACCAGACACAATACAAGTATATACATGATTAATTGATTAAATTTATTAATTAAATTCTATAGCTAATAATTTTATTTTCCATTTCAGACCATATGCTCAATTCCAGAAAAAATAAATCTTTTGTTGTTGGCAAAAGTCATCATGGATGCTCACAAAAATATTTATAATTTATTTATTAATTTATCTCTATCAATGTAAATACAATTATAATTTTTTTTTTTTTTAATTAATAAAAAATTGCTTTTGTATAAATAAATTGAATAGTCATGTTTTATTATTTTGCGACATTTGCAAATGGTATATACGTATACATATGTACATATATATAGTACGAGAGAAGATGAACGGAAAAAGTCATTTGCAGTTTAGATTTTTTTTTTCACCACCACAGGAGGTTCATTCCGCCTTAATTTATGTTTTTGAGGGTAAAATGAATTAAATTTTTTCATTAAATTTGTTTTCACAATATAACTCAGCATTTTCTGGAATTTTTATTTTTTATTATTTCTTGTCTTAATAATAGCAGCAGCAGTATATAGCATTAACCAATAGACGTAAGAAAAAAAAAATACGACAAAGATTTTCTTTCATCTCTCGGTATATATACAACGTTTTCAGAACTTTTGGAAAAATTAAAAAGATAAAAAATAAAATAAAAAAACTCTGCACACTATTTGTTGTTGTGTTTTCATTTTTCAATTTTAAAAATGCCATAAAATCAATAAAAAAGTAGAAAATAAATTGAAATTGTCAGACACACAAGCACACACAACAAGGAGACATATTAAGAAGAAAATGCAATATTATTATTATTATTATTACTGTTATCACTACTACTACCACTATCTTTTCAACAAAAAATCAGAGAAAATGAAAAACTAAGAGATCCATTTTCTAAAATTAAAAAAAAAAAATAAATCGGAAATTTTCTGTTATTATAAACTCTGTGTTTGTCTCGACCACGACGAGCTAGTTAGAAATTGTTTCCTTTTTGCGAATGCGAAGATGAAGAAGAAAATTGGAAAAATTATTTTAAAGTTGATTAAACATAAAATTGTTTGAGATCTGTGTTTACATAGAGATAAATACATACATACATAGTACATATGTATATATATATACCCAATCGAAGAGTATAACCGAGCTTAAGTGAATTGTAATTTAATTTATTTTTACTCTACTTACTC
Source organism: Tipula unca (assembly GCA_951394425.1). Taxonomy (NCBI): domain Eukaryota; kingdom Metazoa; phylum Arthropoda; class Insecta; order Diptera; family Tipulidae; genus Tipula; species Tipula unca. Next base: position 220,817,824 of record OX596381.1, read on the forward strand.
AAGAAAATTGTTTAATCAACTGATATATACATATATAGAGGTGGAATTTGCACAAATTTATAATTATACAATAAATGGGGATGCATCAAAATCCCTTATATACAAACACACTATATATGTTATGTCTATATGTCATGATATCATCTCATAATCAAACAAAATTTCGATTCTTTATCTAAAAAAGTTAACATTTTTAAAAACTAAAAATTGTATCTATCTAGCTACTTTTATCTTATATTTATCAATCATTATGATATTGGTTGGTATACTACTCGTATATATGTGTATACATATACACACATGAAATCATTTCGAGGGATCGGGAACACGCATATAAATACCGAATGGTAGGGGATTTGTTATCATTATGGACAATTCGCCCTTATTTTTTGGCATCTTTTAATATTCGTTTTATTGGAAGATGGATTTCCTGACATTTGATCAATACATTTGATTACTATATGTATTGGGGAATGTGAGAATTAATGTAGAACTTTGATTCGTATTAATTCTTATTTTTGTTGTACCCGTAGGGACTAATATGCGGACTAATCAGAGATATTTTTGAAGATGATAATTTGGTTCTTATACACATATAGATATATAGTCAGTGATAGAAATATTGTTTACCAAATTTGATTTAATTATCATCGTTATTACTTTTATTAGAGATTATGTAATATCAGTGGATACCTATAACATCCCTCAACCGCGATTTGTGTCGAAAATAATTTATTTGCATTACAAAAAGCATATCGAATCAATTACGGCATCAATTTTATATAATGACTCGATTGAGGCGACGTAGGGATCACTGCTGTTGGAACAAAATTGGATAACTTCAAACTTGACATCCGATGGGAAATATTGAATGTATAGGAGTTGTTGCAAATATACGCGAGAATCTTCGACATCCACATATGCATTTGGATGTATTTTTTGTTTACAAGTTGTTCGCTTAAGCTATTTCTCCGTTCTACCTAAAACTGCGGGCATATGTATAGTCTCTGTTTCACAAAATCTTTTACAAAACTTTTCTGGTCGGTCACTTGTCATGATATGAGATTCTTTTAAAAGATATTCTGTGTTGAGAATTTTCATTCAGAAAACAAATTATCAAATCATTATTTAAAAAAAATTCATTGGCCTACCCATACGGGTAATTTCCCGCCTATTATTCAAATTGGTTTTAACGTTATTGTTTCGTTATTACATACAGTCGGCAGGGATAGCTTACAAAATTGTAAAATTGTATCTTGTATATAATTTATAAAAGTGGTTATCAACCAAAATTTCATTACCGTACTTTTTGTCTCGTCAGAAAAGAACTAAATTTTATATGGAGATTTTCCGATAGAATTAAGCTAATTCTTCTAAATTAGTGGAATGGAGAGTTGAAATTTGTATATAAATTGTCTCAAAGAGACCTTTATAAATATTTGTTATTAACTTTTACGGTGTAGATTGAGGAATTACAGTAATATATATCTGAAATTTCCTACAAGCAATATTAATATTAAATCTTGCAATGATCGATCAAGAGCCTCAGGCGATTTTGTGCATTCATCCCAACCAATAAGTTTGCATTTCTGCAATACTTTTTAATAGCATATTTCAATGGCAATTTCAAAGCGGAATGAGTAGTGACACTTGATAGCAAGGTCGCAGCTATTCCGGATGACGCAAGAGCTAAGGCTATGTCATTTTGGATTGCTGCCATAGCATCAATCTATATGGCTAGCGTTTTATCAGTTGCTCCTGGCGCATCTTAGAATAAAATTTCTCCAACCCCGCTATTGACAGTTTGTATTATTTGATCGTAAAAGCCTTTTTGCTCAAGCGTTAGCTTAGGAATATTTAATTGCACATATGACAAAAGATCACCCGTGTTGTAATTTGTTTACGACGCTGTTCTACATCGATCGCAGCAACAGCAGATTATTTCGGTGATGGCAGTCCCGATTGATTGAGAACTTTGCGATTTCCAAGCACAAATCTTTAATCTTTATCAACGCTTTGTTGTAGATTTCTGCTGCGAAATCTATGTTCATATTTGAATTTTCCTTGCGTATATTCGACGGAAAACATCGTCAGCCATGTGCGATTTAAATTTCTCCGATAACTGTGTTGGGGATGGAGATGGCCAATATGATTTACGAATTTAAATTGACACATACTTCTCATGTGTCGGTCGTTCTCCAATAAATTCTTAGCTTGACATGCACTGCGGAAAGTGGCATGTGTAGCGGAACAATTCTCAATTGCTGGAAGGACATGTATCAACATCATGCGAAGAAAGAAGCATTCATCTTGATTGGGATGCATGGTGTGCAGTCTGTCTATCGTATAGTTTCTTTGAAAATGCCAGGTTGTCCGTCGATTCGATCTCCTCGTTTGCGTTGTTCAAATGGTTTCCTACTCGTATTCCATGTGTAGTACGTAGGCAATTCCAAATACAGCAATGTTTTCGCATACGCTTCATTTTGACATAACGTAAAGAAAGCAGTTGACGTTGTAGCCGGTGGATTCAGAGGCCCTACTATGACTTTCGACAACGATTTTCGACGACGGTCGTTTTCCTATATAGTAGGTAAAGGAAGAAAGAGGAAAACCATATTATAAATTTACTATTGTTTACCTTTTTCTTCCTTTGCCTATACTATAGGAAAACGACAGCTGTCGAAAATAGTGGTCGAAAGTCATAGTAGGGCCACAGGACTATATGTTGCACATTTGCAGCTGTGAAATAAACGCGTTGTTCATTTTCTAAATATATACACTGCTAAGTGAACAACAGCTAGACTTAGTGCAATTTCATCGATATCACCTGATTGGTTACACGGAAAAAACTGCCATACATACATACAGCCCTGTGTCAAAATTTCAAAGCAATCGCAAACATAGATTAAATGCTTTCACTGTATGAAAAGCGAGAACAATCTATATGACAAAAGCTTATATACATGGAACGTGGTCGTTACAACTCGTTAGACACTATATAGTCATGCAACAACAATTTTTGAAATTAAAATACGAAATATATGATACATACATGTATGTATATTAAAATAATTTCATAATTTCATATAATTTCATATTTGGTTCGAGGGGCGAGTGGCGGAGACACTAAAGGTGCCAGCAACTTCATAAAAGAGGTCATGCCACCGTATCTGAGGTATACAAGAAAATGAGCACACTCAGCAGCCCTGGGATCTGGCTTCAATGGTCCAATCATTCATTAATCCGAAATAAAAAAACATTTACTAGAAGAAATAATACAAAGCTGTAAACAACAAAAATATAGACCATTGGCTATCGTACCTGGAAACGAATATGAAATGGAACATAAGAGCTCTAACATAAACATCAAGGTTAGCACAAGTTTAGAAGGAAATGAAGCAATATAAATTATTGCCCTCGCCTCAGTGAAGTAAGTTGGAAGGATAGTGGAGATATAACAACCAGCTAAACAACGGCTAATGGAAAGAAAGCACATCAGATTCTACGTGCAGTTACAAACTACAATATCTGGTGCACACCGTAATGACTACAAGATTATCCAAAGAGATTTTAACGACAAAATTGGAATCGATAACACCTGAATGGCGACAATCTAGAGTAAACTACAGCCACTTTATTCTGCAAAGAATAACGATGGAGATAGGCTCAGCGATTACTGCGTGTCAACTTTCAGAATCAAACCAGCTGCTGCGAAGCACTCAATAACTAAAGGGAAGAAATTTAACATAGATATAGATTGAGAAATACTGGCACATGAAACAAAATCTGCCTAAGAACGAAACCAGCACTGTGGATGAAAAATGGGAACAAAAAAAAAAGTTACGTGAAAACTGATATACAATTGTGCTCGTCTATCAGGAGAACACAAGAAAACTTTGGATTGGAGAAAAAAAGTATGTAATCAAAATACGTCGGAAATTAGAAGGAAATATGAAGATACAGCTCATCAAGTAAAGAAAATGGCCAGGAGTGATCATAGGAAATACGCAGAAGACATTCTCGTGACTGCCGAAACACTATACGTGCCCACATTACCTCAATGTGTAAGAAAGGTCACCGGAAAGTTTACAAATATACCACCGGTGCAGGATGGACAAGCCCTAACCACAGACGACCAACAACTAAATAGATGAAAAACTTTCTTCGTGGTCAACTGTATAGATGGTGACCAAATGAGGAGCTTCCAGATGGTAACTACATATATATAACGAAACCATTAACACCGATCCACCAGCGGAGCGGGATGGTACAAGAGCAATAATGAAGTTGAAGAATAACAAAGCCGCTGGAACTGACAACATGCCAGCCGAACTACTCAATTGAGATGTATTTACAACTGCAGCAGCACTAACACCACTTTTAGTAGAAGTATGGAATAGTGGTAGAATTCCGCAAAAATGGAAAAAGAGCTTAACCACAACAATTACCAAGAAATAATATACCAAGTTCTTAATAGTACAAAACAAGTATTAGCAATGATCATCATGGAACGAGTCTCCCAAACTGTGAACCAATATATAAGAACCGAACAGGCTGCTTTCAAACCAGGAAGAAGCTGTACATCTGAATAATCATCGAACAATCGAATGAATGAAGCTGACCACTATATCGATTCCATCAAGAGAAACGCATTATGGAAAAGGTCATGCACAAGCTAAACGCAACGCAACACCAAACGGCAACCAGTGGGATCTCATTAGAAGCTCGCCGCCATGCAACAGAATCTGCAGGTGCTATCAGACATAGCACAAGTAGTCGGGCTCAAAATATTAGAGGCATGATTTCAGGCATTTGTCTTGTCAAGAAACACCAAAATACGAATGTTCAACGCCTGTGTAAAGTCCATCAAACATACAAAGAAGATACTAAACGACTTCAGATATTTGTGAACAAATGCCTCAGGCGGCTAATTAAAAGCGGCTGGACGAACACAATAACAAACATAGTCAAACAACTTCTGCGGCTAACGAAATAAGTATGGTAATCGAGAAGGAGATCAGGAAACGAAAATGGAGATAGATAGGACACACACTGAGAAAGGCACCAAATGACAAAAGTTGGAAAGCCAGCAGTGACCTGAAAAACAATGGTGCTAGCTCAAGCGAAATATCTCGGCCAAAAAAATGACGGAACTATAATGATAAGTAGAGTTAGTTGGTTCAATCTAGTACACACCCTGTATGCTCCTAAATGGAGATAAACGAAAAAAAATATGCCAGATTGAGTGACATTTGAGAATCTTTACGTATAATACAATGCTCATGAATATGGAAAAAAAGTGACCAATTGTCTGTGCTCATTGGCACAAGCACAGTTCATTCTTTTATGTATAAAGTGGTAACGAATTTCTCTATTATTTTGGTTTTGTTCTGAGAAATTGGTTTTATCTATTTCCAGTATATAGAATTTTTAATTATTTTATTAGAATTTTATGAATACATAAAAAATGTTGATTATTGCGGTCAATCATTGTTGCTGCCTCGAATTTTACAATAGATATTTTAAACAAATACAAATTGATTTGTAGGAATTTTAAGACAAAGCCATATAATTGAAGTATAGTTTATGTGCAAGATTCCATTTAAATTTAAACCGACATGCTCTAGTAGTTTGACTAATATTTGATATAACGGTTAATAAATAAAACCAAAATACCAAATTATCTTACAATTTCGTATAACACAACTCCTCCATTCCTCCCTCATAAAAAAATAAATAAATAAAAATATCCATTGAAAATAATGTCAAAAATGTCATGATTACAGAGAATTATTTATAAACGTCCATTTGAATTATATATTTAAAATTAAAATTAAAAATATAAAAACTTTATTTTAATTTTATGTTTGATTTTGATTTTTACAGAGAAATTGAAATTTATGTACAAAAACTAAAATATTTAAATTGAATAAATATATATATAACATATATATGTACTCGTATATATATAAGAAAAGTTTTGTATATAAAATTTATAAATAATTGATTGTTTAGTTTTGTAACTATATGTATAACTATAACGTTATTTGGAAGTTCATGAGTAATAATAATGAAGTGCATCCCGGTATAATATATTAATACAGTGGATTCCTTGCGGCCATACACAACATCCCTTCAAAAACATAAAAAAATCTTAATTTACCACTCCACATCATCACTCATCAAAGCATGAAAATGATTTCTATCTGTTTAACTTAAAAATTAAAAAAAAAAACATTCAAATTTTTTTTTTTTTGATTTTTTCCTACCGAATTTCCTTTTTGGCATTTTTATAAAAAGGAAAACAGAACGATTTTTTTTCTGTTTAAAGTAAAAAACTAAGTCTAGTCTATTTCTTTCTATTTGTTTATATAATTTGTGGTTATACCGAGTAACTTCATTCAAAATTAATTAAGCGACTAAAGAAAATTAAAGTAGAAGAACAAGAAAAAGGGTTTTTCGTATACATAGTACGTATATAGTACAATGATTGCCGGTTGTTTTTCCATTTTCATTAGAGAATTAAAGTGAAAAGTTGTTTGTACTCTGTGTGTATTTCCTTTCCTCTCTATATATATACTCGTACATACATACGTATATTTATACGAATTTATTTGGATGGAAAATGAAAATTGTTCTTCTTTTAACCACAGAAGAAACATTGAGATTTTCTTGTAGTTTACTTCTTTTTTTTTTGCTTTGGTGTACAGAAAATTGATTTTAGTGAATAAATTAAGGCTAATAAGTTAATGAAAGGAATTTTAATTGTATTAAAATTGATTGAAATTTATTGTGTAAGTAAAATGTTAATATAGTGATTATGATTTTATAACATGTTTGCCGGAGCATTGATTCATATTGTTTATGACATTTCATTGGACGCTATCGATTTATTTATTTAACGTTTACATTTATGTAAAAAATTGCAAATCAGTATCGTATATGTATTACCCTAAACCAATAATATTTCATTAATAATTTTATTTACGAACTGATTTTGAAACATCTCTCAATATACGTACATTATACGTGAATGTATGTATATGTACATATATATAAATATAGACGAGTATAATTCATTCGATTTTCACCCTTAATTTTCCGATTCATTATAGATAAATGCGATCAAAATAGAAATATATGGAGAAAAATTATAAATAATTACCAAACCAACCGACTATCTATATCTATCCATTAATATCCATTTTTATATATTATCACAAGAAAATTTCTTTTGTTATACCATGCTATAAATACATATAAATAAATAAAATATATAATTTATTTATATATACATACATATATATATATATACATGTATGTATTTGTATAAAGAAGAAAATTAGTCATAAATTTTCTTTTTGGTTAATTTTATTACCTTCTATAAAACTCATAAAATTACTAAAATTAGAAAGAACAACGTAAATGGATGATACATTTTTTCGTGTGTGTGTGTGCGTATGTATTGTGTATAGGTTAGCTAATCTAATCACAAATTTTTTATTAATAGCCTAATGACGCCTAACTTTTATTTTATCATAAGAAGACTAAATTAGATTTTTGGAAACTGGACCGAAGTAAGCAACCATGGATTACCCTTCTATATCGAAAAAATATTTTCCATGATTTTCCAATTCCCTTTAGAGCAATAGATGATACACATGTATAGTGTATACTCAAATCTTGACCGGTACGTCTTTCAATAAAATTAATATTCAACTTTTCCTTTATATATAATGTATAATATATAGGGTACATATGTATACATATATAGCTATAGATTTAATAAAATAAAAAAATATCCTGAACTGTGCTGGTGTATTATAGAATTCAAAAAACTAAAAAAGATTTTCCGATAAATAAAAATACATTTTCACTTATTCATGAATTTTTTATTTATAACTACAAAATTGAAAAAAAAAAAAAAAAATAAATAAATAAAATCGTAATATTAAATTGGAATATATGTCCTATCATGTCCTTTTTCACAATATGTATGTATATGTGTACGTACATATTGAAGTTTTATTTGTAATTTATTTTGATTTTCGTTTATAGTTTTTTTTTTAAAATATATTTTTAACAGGATGGTTCACATTCAGTAATCCTTTAAATATACGAAACGTACAAAAGTTTTATAAACATCCTTTGAGATCCGAAACAAATATGTATACTTGTTAACCCAAGGATATTTCAATACACTCCAGAACAAAAAAATGTATATAAAAAATAATGAAAACAGGACAAGCAACAAAGTCATCTGTACATACATAAAAAATTGAATATTGAATTTACCTTATAGATTTGTATTTCGAATCCTTTTTTATTTATTTATTTTCATTTTTTATATATTTGGAATATATGTGCATACATACATTATACATATTTTATATAGTATACATAAAAAAAAAAAAAACTATTTGTTCAATTTGGACAGAACATACATAATACAAAAAATGGCATGTTTTTATTATTACTTGAAATTTTTGTTGATTTTTAAATTGGAATTTTGTGTGCCTGGTGATTTTTTTGTATTTTTTTATTAAAAATACAGAAAATAAAATTGGATGTTATTGTTGTTGTTGTAGTATTTGTATTTTGGGAAAATAATTTTTAATTAAAGTTCAAGCAATTGAATAAAAAATTATGAAACAATAGTTAGTGATTGATTAAAATCGCTATTCAAATTTGAAATTTATTGTATAATCGCATGGATTTTGAACGATTTTGGTATTTTTATCTGCTAAATTTAAAATGTATTAAAGATATGAATCGGTCACAGTTAAACAACAAATTTAATCTACTGCATTTAAGAATACACTCGCCAAGCCAACGAGATTAATGTGATTATTAAATTAACAAGTTTTAGGAAGGACACAAGATTTTTTCAAATTTAGTAGTAGCCCCGCTATACGTATACATATATTAAAAACATTTTTAAACTTGAAAATAAATTCATACTAAAAACCAAAACTCTTCAAGGAAATCTAAAAAAAAAATTCCTTTAAGTTCGAAAAACGAACTTTTATTTATTTTTATATCACGTGGAAGTGTAAGTAAAACGTTTATACTTTATAATTTTAATTAGGCTCTCATTCAAAACCGTCTCTACTGTACAAGCAGGAGTGAAATTTTCACTTTTTATTTTATTTTAACTTTTTTTTTTAAATAAAACGCAAACGATTTGAGATATTTCGAAAATTTTATTATTGGCTTGCAGTACAATCAAAACATTATGTATGGAATTCGACATAGTTCATATGTCCACCACGGCCACGTTAGCAGATGTCGATTCGTTGATCCCAATTTTCGATGCTTTTTTCTGAGCTCCACTAACGGCGCCGGCTTGTTGGCACTGGCCAATGATTTAACGTCTAGAGGTGTTAAATCACACGATCTAGGCAACCAATCGACAGGACCATTTCTGGATATAACACGTTCATCGAATTTAGATTTCAATAAGTCGACTGTTAGACCCGCTATGTGGCATGTGACACCGTCTTGTTGAAACCACATATCAGTAATGTCTAGCTCATACAATTCACCAAAAAAATAACATGAGAAATAACAGATTGCAACATGTCTCTGGTTCGATCTCCATTGGCGGGACGGTCATTTTCATCAATGAAAAAAACGGTCCAATGACATCATTAGTGTCCAAAATCACACCATACAGTTATTTTTTGTGGATGAAGTGTTGTTTCTTGAAGCACATGAGGATTTTCCCATGACGAATAATGCATATGCTGTTTGTTGACGAAGCCGTTTAGCCAAAAATGCGCTTGGGTCAAAATTGAAATTAACGCTCTTGAAGTTGCAGTCACCGACTCGGAATTTTATTTATGTTGTGTTTTTAAAAAAAACCAGTGGATCGCAAAATTGCATGGATTCCTCTTAGCCCAGAAATATCAAAACTATGTATATCTCTTCCAACGAAGAGAATATTAAATGTTAAATATAATTATTAAGAAATGTTGTTGTTTATTTTTTTGATTCATATAAGACGTTTAATCAAGTACATATCCCGTCATATTGGCCCGTTTTGTGTCCACAACTTCATATCACCAACCAAGAACAATTTTATGTGCAAAGTTGGTGATATGAAGTTGTGGACACAAAACGGGAGTCCACTTTCCCAAATAAAACACACGAAAAATTGTTTAGCTCTGATACAAGACAATTTTTTGTGGGTTTCTATATGAATGCATGGAAAGGTCGATTAAAATTTGGTGTCGAGAATTTTTATTTTAATTTATAATTATTTATAAGTTATAGTAAATGAGATTTTACTTTAAACTAAAATTTTATTCGACCTTACCAAGGTTTCACAAGGTAAAATACATGAGAAATTGTGAAGCACTGATGCAAGATAATTTTTCGTGCGTTTTGGTATATGTGAGTACTTGAAAAGGTCGAATAAAATTTGGTATCGAGAAATTTTTATATTTTTGTTTATTGTTACTGTGTTGATTGTTGTGTATAATTTAGCCAACTGTATGTTGCTTATTCTCTGGTTTAATTCCCACAGGCCGCTATTGTATTTAATCATTATCTATATTCTAGACTATACTTTACGCAAAGCTCTATCATTTAATATTTATTCTAGACTAAGAATCAACATCGACGGTACCACTTTGTGGTGATCGGTGATCGGGTTTTTCAGACTTTTGCCAATTTTGTGGGTAGATTGCAATTTGAACGTAGAATAAATAATGAGCACTTTCATTTTTATTTGTTTTGTTATATAAAAGAGGTTTGATTAGATTATACCGATAGAAGATATCGGCTTTATACTTTTCGCAAAATAATTTCAAAATTGGAGAAATTTCAATAAATGGCGCAAGAAATTTTATGTATAATAGACTGCGGTTTAATTATTATTTTTATTCCCACTGCCACTAACTTTGGGACCAGGAGGTGCTCTGGATACCTAGTTACACCACTGGGTACAACGCAACCAATCGAAAAGTTACTATATTTGCCATCAATTGAAATTATATATCTTAATTAATTAATTTATGTGTTTTACAGTAATCCTCGGCACAATTATAATATCGGAAAATGTAATATGTATCAACATAATCTGTCGTTTGTATATATCTCATTTTTTAATTTTAACATTCAATATTAAAATGTTGCTCACTCTGGTTTAAGTCTAACGGGCCGCTACTGAGTACGAAAACAAGCCAAAGTGGACTCCCTTGTAGCTACGCCACTGTATTCCCTAAACAACTAAGAATGACACCTGAGGAACACATATAGTATCTGACAAAATATGTAAGTTTTTTTGCTGAATATATGTAAATGCTTGTACCATGCAAATTATAAGTGCCTCGCATAAAAGTTTAAAGATCAGCAAAATCTCTATAATCTTGTTTCGAAATTCAGTTTCTAGAATCACTATTTCAATCATATTGTTACGAATCTCGGGCTCTTCTAATGATTCGTAAGGGATTTTGCAATGAAACACTTGAACTATTTTATTAACACTGCACAATTTATTTGGGAATAAATTAAGATTTCTTTTCAGCATTTTACTTTACAATCTCACTGGCTCACTTTAGAGCACTTTACTATTTCACTAGTTTTTATTTATTTTATTTATTCTCACTTGTTCACTGATCACTATGTTTGAATTCAAACTGATCTTGCTCTGAGATCTGATCGCGTTTATTTCCCCATACAATGCATCTTTTGAAATCATTACAAGTTGGTTATATAGGTTTTGTTCACGCCTTGCTTCTCAAACATTGTGGAATTTGACTAAAGAATAATGATCATTCTACCTTTGCAACTCTAACCACTAGACTAAAGATGATACTGATGTGATTGAGTTTAACATTAGGTATAATCGTTACAATACGTATATGTAAGAAAATCTGGATCCTCGGAAAAATCAAAATCCAAAAATAAAATTCGCATTTTTTAAAAATTTCCTTTTTTGTTAACAAATTCTTTTAAACAAAAGAAAAGCGAGGCAAAATCATGTTACAGATACAGAATATAAAGGTTTTCCAATCACTGTAGATTTGTAAAATCACATTTGTATGAAGGCCAGAACTATAGAACCTTTATACCTGATGGATTTGATGTTGTGTTGTATGCCTATATTTTGGATTACCGGTTGATCAAAGAAGACACTGTACCAAACCACATTCTATTTATCTGAACTAACTGAGCTTGTGTAGCCATTTACGATGATCTTTGTTTAACCGATGAAACGTGAAGTTGACCATCTTATTCAGCATCGTTAATATTATCTCAAGTGAACCCTAACAAACCGTACATGTCACTCAAGTTCACTCAACCTATATAGATAGTGTTTAATTGATATATACTATAAAGGCTTCTCTAAGTCCTGTTACATGTTCAAAGTTTTTTCAAGTTCCTCCAAAATCGCAGAAAGATCAACAAATTAACATCGTTAATATTATCTCAAGTGAACCCTAACAAACCGTACATGTCACTCAAGTTCACTCAACCTATATAGATAGTGTTTAATTGATATATACTATAAAGGCTTCTCTAAGTCCTGTTACATGTTCAAAGTTTTTTCAAGTTCCTCCAAAATCGCAGAAAGATCAACAAATTAACATCTTAAATTATTCTTATAAAGATAATTCTTATGGATTTGGAATATGGATTCCTTGTGACAAAATCGTCTCAATTGACAGGATTTTTCTATATCTTATATACCTAAGTGTTCCTGACGGTGATTTAAAATATTTAATTTTACAGCAAAATAACGATTATCTTCAAATAGGTAGAATATAAATATTTGATGACCACGATTTTTTTTAACATTGCTTTAACACACTTTTATCTGTACCACTCTATAACCATAACCCAGATTGTTTTTCTAAAGCTTGGATTGAAAACACTCAGCCATTTTATTTAAACCAATACTGAACTATCTGCATATTAAATGGCTAATGTGCATGCAAAATGTCTACGCGTTACGAATGATAGTTTGAAATGTATAAACTTATAACAGACTATAGAGACACGGTCAACGAAGTTATATTTTATGTATACGGAACCCTTAAAAACGTATAGTAAAAGAGATACTAAAAGTAACTCCTCCGACCTCCCTATCTAAAATCCGTCCTCTTCCCTATCTACATTAATAATAAAGTAGTATATTTTTACGTTATAAGCAAATCCTGAAACCTGTCTGGATTTATGGAATACAACCCTGGGGTTATACTAAACAAAGCAACATACAAATAATTCAACGCTTTCAAAACAAGGTACTCCGTGGAACCGTGGTATATTCGCCATGACGGATGTGTTTACGGTAATCTAAATACAGCGTGTCAGTGTGTTAACTCTTCCCCATTTAAATTCCAGATGTCCTCGTTGATGGCTTCGATTAAAGAATGGCGTTTTGTAAAATTTTTTCCTTGTAGTTGGAACTTGTGTTTTCTCTGACGTTATCATATTTGGTGTTGTATGTTGCATATTTGGTTTTTCATGAAGCGTTAATTCCGGGAGGTTAGTTTCATGTGTGTTGGGTCTGATCATCTTTGCTTTTTCTACATTTGTGGTATTTTCGATGGCCATTACTGCTGTGAGAGTGTAGTTGGTGATTAGTTGAGTGCTTTGCCCGCCGTTTATCGATGTTGACATCCTTCATCATTCCTAATGTTAAACTTCTTGTGGCATCGGTTGTAAGTTTGCTGGCGACACTTGCATTGTTGACCTTTCTTGCAAAATAAATAGAGTGTTGTTGATTGTTAATCTCATGTTACTGAACTTTATAACATATATGTTCCGTTGCCATTCTGTGGTTATATTATTAATTCTACCACTGTACAATTAATTAATAATTTTTGATTTATTATTGTTTTCTAACATATTGTTCATTTTAGTTTTGATTATCTCGAAATCCTCGTGGTCGGAATTCCAGCAATCTATTTCCACTTTCTACCAATAAAATTTAGAGACGATGTCCTGGATGTCCTGTCGTAATTTCTTGATTTAGTATAACTTCCATTCTGTCGATGAATTCTAATTAGATTATGTGTATAAGTTTAATTGTCGCCGAGAGCCGATTCCGCCTTTATTATAATGTTGGTTGGGCCGCAGTTGATTATTATAGTTGTCCGACCTGGTTACTGGAATATTTATTTTATATATCAACATCCGTTTTCTTTATAGCTGGGTACTGGGGGGGGCTTCGTTTCCCGATATGGTTTGGTATAGCGTTTCTCACTTACCACTTTTTCCTCTGATACTTAACTTTAATTTCTGGTTTAATCCGTGTGAGATTGCAACACAGTTATTTGAAATTTATTGTTTATACAAAAATGACTATATATTTGGCTTATTTCTATACACAAGGGTCTCTGCTCGGGCGCCATCTAATATTCCTTTTACACAATTTCACAAAAACAAATCAATCCCTGATTTTTAATTTACGTTTTTATTCTTTATGATTTGACTCATTTATTTGATTACAGAATTGCAACTAAAATGCGACAGTTTTATACTATAACGTCGTGGTATATTATATATCAATATATATATATATATATATATATATATATATATATATATATATATATATATATATATATATATATATATATATATATATATATATATATATATAAAAGTAGAATTATTTGGCGACGCGATAATTAATTTCTAACATAATAAAGCTTAGTTCAAAGAACTTGAAAAATTTAAGTTTTATACAGATTTATTGCTTTTGAAAAAGTCTAAAATAGTGTATAATATGTAGTGTATAAGACTAATATTTTAATAACAGGAAAACCAAAAAGAACATATACGTTCATATATGCCTTTAAAATATGCATTGTGAGAATTTTTGTACCTTTTTATGGTATTTTACTATGGAATCGTCTTAAAACGCGTCATTTTGATTTGGAGGTTGGGTATGTAATTCCATCAAAAAAAAAAATCTATTATTATAATTCCACAATTATTGCTTAATAATATTAAAACTTATTTACAAAAATCATTCTTCAAAACTAATTTTTTATAGCTTGAAAGGCCGAATTTCAATGTTTGTGAAATTTGATTTGATCTGATACATATATATAAAACATATATACAAATATACAGTGTTAACCTGTTTATATATAATCGTACTCCTAAAGTCCTAACACAGTAATTATCGGTCCGAGATCAGTTGAGGGATTGATTTGGCTAAAACCATGGTTTTTATACCGAATGAAATAACTGTCTGCATGAACTTAAAAAACTGTTTATAGCTTGGTTGGAAAGTCTCCATAAATATTTTAAATTTTGTAAAACATTTAGCCTAACCGAGTATGTATGAAATTTAAGTAACAAGGCGATATCTGTAATATGTATATTAAATGAAATAAATATGACCAGCGGAGAAATTTAGTTTTTAGTCCAAAAGTTAGAAAGTCATTTTTACACCCAAACTGTACATAGATTCCGGTTGTGTGAAATTATTTTGTGGAATGAAATATTGTACTAAATGCGATTTTTGCATTCTTGTTAAATGGAATGGGAAAATAAATTCCACTAATGTGGAATGAAATGTCAAAATTTCTCGTCGTGCAATTTAGTAGTGGAATTAAAGGTGGAAACTCCTAGTGCCAAAAAAATTGTCTAAAAGATTACGATAAATCAAAAAGAAATGTTGGTATCGTATTTAGAGGAAAATGTAGATTTAGCTCGTGGAAGGTAAGTTATGACTGACATATTACGTGTTAAATTAAATATAATTTTTCTTTGTAAAATTTTCTTGTCTTTGGTACATATTTGCTTTTATTATAGATATGATAGTATGGATGGGAATAGGGAAATGATAAATGGATAAATGGAATGAGGTGGCAGCCCATTGATCTTTGAAATATGGACACCTCGTCAATAATTATTCAATAAAACTATTTTAGAAAATTTATTATTAGAAAACTATAAAATTATTATTTCAATAAAATATATAATATATAAATACTATTTAATAATTTTTATTTTAAATACAATAAACTGATTATATTTACACAAATCACTCGTCACGAACAACACAAACATAAAATGACATTAAAATTCCATGTTTGCTATTTTTCTCGATTTAGAACTAGTACTAAAAAGGATATCACACAAAAAGAACGAGAATACAACTTTGTGGAGTGGAATTATTTGACGAGAAAACGAAATATGAAATAACCAAAAATCCCATTCCATTTCATTCCATCTCATTAAACCGGAATTGATGTACTGAAGGAAACTTCAAAATAACAAATTGAACATTTCTAGAACTTAAAAAATGCACACTGGATTTAAAAGGAAATTTAGGCTGTGGACGAATTCACGGGTAAAAGTCGACTTTATATTTAATTTTCGGTAAATGCATTTACTCTACCAAAAAGTAGGGTAAACCGAGTACACAAAAGTAAATATTTAACGTTTAGGTAGTTTATTTTTTAATAATCTACAGATTATAATAAACAAAAGAACGTATTTCAATTAGTTAAAAATACTAAAAATCTACTTTTACCTTAGTAATTGTTTTACCCGTGAATTGGTCCGCAGTTTTAGTAGAATTTAATAACACGCGTTATGGTGTTCTCTAGCCGAACTGTCAATATTTTTGTAAGATACAATTTTCGTCAAATACCGTGAGGTTTCTTATTTATTTATTTAATTGTCAAAAAATGACATGTGTTTCCAAAATAGATCCTTGTGGTACTCCCAGGTGATTTTCGAAATTCTCTGAATAAAATAATTCAATTTTTACTTCTTCTATTGGTTAAATACCTTAGAAACCAATCTAGTTTTTAAGATCAACCAAAGATCTACTATCCTTAGTAATTTGGGCGTATTCCCCAACGATTAGGTTTAATTGAACAGTTTCTATCACTTCCAATAATTTTGTAGCATAAAATGATGTTTTCTTCAAATTTATGTTAAAATCTCCACAAATAAAATTATATTTATCAATATCTACTATATGTCATCCAGCCAATCCTCCAGTTTATCCAAGATAACTGCTTCAGATACTTGATTTGATTTAAACACCATGCCGAATGCCATATATCTCAGGGTGAAATACATTTGTAATTTTAACTGCTTAAAACCAGATTCGTTCTATTTCTTCATTTGAACGTATTGTAAATCCAATATCATTCCGAATATACATATTCTCACCAGGGGTGGCACTGTACAATTTTTTTTAATTAACAAAATTAATTATGACAAATGTCAAATAATAATAAATACATATTTACTACATCTTAATTTATATTCAATGTATTTTAATTCCAGATGACACTGTTTAAATATATAATACATTTTAATTAAAAGAAAATAAGTATTCATAAAAATGACTAGAACAATTATTTATTGCAAACAATTCAAGCAAAATCATCAATTATTAAGCAATTTACTTTTTATAGAAAGCATACCAATCCTACAAATCTCTCTTGCGTCATGGCAGTCCTTAGATAATTTTTAATTTATAGAAAAACCTCTCTTTCCTGAAACTACAGTTACAGGTATCATGAGTAAAATTGTTAAAGCTATGGTACTATAGGGAACAATGACCCTAGTTTTTCTTAAATATGAAAATTAATGTATCGATTGGTACTTATTTTGGAAAATCTATTTTAAAGATAATTTTCTAGCTTCATGCAATTATCTAACAAAACATTAGGATTTGGCGATGAAACCGACAATATTTCATGCAAAATATAAAAATATCGTTGTGTTCCAAGATCTGATCAAACCGATTGTAAGCTTGATCTGAAATTTTAAAATAGAATTCTACTTAAAACGGTTTTTCTTGATTAACAATTACTTCATCTCTACTTTCGTACGAAAAAACGGGTTTTTTAGGCGAGTGCGAAGTGTTGAAGTGTGAAGAGGGAAAAGAAGATGGAATATCTAATGATTAGCAATATTTTTAGTCTGCCAAATAAAGTTTTGAAACTTTTCAACTGATCTCAAATTGTTTAAAAACGTGTTAGTCATATATAACATTATTTCGGCTGTCGTTAAACATATATCAGGCCTTTGTAAGTATTTACTAAAAATGCTGATTCTTTTCACGGTGCACCATATTTGTAAGGAGTAAATACAATCGAATTTCAAAATTTTATTTCCTAAAATTTCTACCGTGTCTCGCTCGCGTCACATAGAGTTATTGTCATTCGTCAATTCTACTAAAGCTTCATAGATGTCCAATAAAAATAAAAGTATGTAATGGTTTTAATTTCCATCTAGTCGAACATAATGCAGTTTTAGTGATAAAGCTTTAACGTTCTTTTTCAATATTTCCCATCGAGAACCGGGACT
Source organism: Tipula unca (assembly GCA_951394425.1). Lineage (NCBI taxonomy): Eukaryota > Metazoa > Arthropoda > Insecta > Diptera > Tipulidae > Tipula > Tipula unca. Next base: position 220,836,121 of record OX596381.1, read on the forward strand.
AGAAAAAAATATGTATATAGATTTTGAATAGAATCAAAAATTAGACAGCCAACAGAATCTGAAAGCACCAAATTAGCCGAATGAGATGCACATGGAACAAAAAAGGCACGTGGTTGCAAACGTTTTATTTGTCCTTGTATGTACATACGTACATATTTTTTCATTTCATATCCGATCCGTTGTAATATCCTTGCCCTCTGCAATCATTAATGGAAAATCCAAAATGAGAAAATCGTTCTAAAACTAAGTTAGTTAAACCTTTACCGGTCGTGTCTGAGACTACTAAGAAAATTATAATTTCGAAATTGCTGTTATAATGATCACAAATTCTAATATTAAGAGTTAACTGTTATTTTCTACTTACTCGTATATCGGGTGTGCAATCGACAATTAATGAATAATATTTGGCACGTTTTATCATCACTAACATTTTTTTTTTAACATCGTTAGATATGATAGTAATAAGCCTATTCATTCATCATATGGCTTTTACTAATTTAATAAATAAATTGTCCAACATGCCTCTGAATGCTAAAGAGTGCACAGCTGGAAGTTCTGTATAATCAAAAGTCGTTTGAACACTTCCCTTCAATGTTGAATTTCTTTTCACATGTTTTTTCCAAAAGTTGAGTCAGTTGTCAAATTTTTTACTCATCTTAATTCTAATTCCTTCCATTTTCGAAAATGTTCCATATGAACTGAAATTTTTTCGTGTTCTTTAATTAATCTATAAGATTCCAATCATTAAAACCTGAGCCTGAAACGGAATTAATTATTCCCGTTTTAAGCAAATAATTTGCAAAAAACGGCGAACTGACTTTTTGGAAACTGAATATACCAACCATGGTCGAACAACTTTTTCATGGTCACACAAAAATTCTGATTTAATGTTTAGGGTTGAATTTTTTACCTGACGTTACTGCGTAAAACAGATTTTGTCTATTTAATATATAAATGGTTCTTATAATGGTATATTATGGTTCTGGCCATTTCCCTGGATCGTCTAAATTGATTAAACTGTCTAATGCATATATATAGAAATTTAAACTGTCGATCTGTCGTTAAAATATCAATACTATACTTAGTAGAAATCTGACTTTACTGAGCATTCTGTAATGGCCTTTAAAAACTGATTATTATTTTTATGGTAAACAAAACTCGCACTTGTATGGTTTTTGTATATGATACAAAGTCAACTGTGTGAGTTAAGATTTTAAATTTTCCATAAAATACTATTCAATTTCGTTTGTTTCTTCTTACATTTAAATATCTTTTAATTTTTGGCACCTGGTTTTAGTGCCCCAACTGCACCTATATAGCTTGATTGCCACATAATTGGTATACATATACCAATTTCAAACTCCGCATCATATACATACTCTCTAAAGTTCTGGTTTCAGAAAGAAAAATTATGCATGTTTGGGTATTTGGATTGCTATTACATTGATATTCTATTTCGAAAAATATCTAGTATCCGCGAATAAACTACGCAGTTTCTATCCTGCATGATCTGGACTTGGATTAAGCTTTAACTTATCATTCATCATCTTACAGTTGGCGCAAGTTTTTAAATTGGATTTTCAGTCCTTAATATTATGACTCTCAGCACAGATACGACAATTTTACTGATCTGCTTTGTGTGAGAACCCGTTGCATTTACAGCATCTAGAAATATGAATCCCTTCGACTTCTTTACATCTGCCAATACATAGTCATATACCATATATTCTTACCGATTTGTTGCAGACTCGCTGGTTAGGCCTTTATTCGCTTGCATTTGAGAGTATCTGGTCAGCCCCGAATGAATCTTATACTTATAGAAAAGTGATACTCGTTACAATTAAAATTAATATCTATGAAACCAAATTAAATATTTATAAAATAAACGTCAATGAACATATGTATAAACATAATCGACGAAAAGACCAATCATCCACCATTTTCTCTTAAACAAAAAACAACATAATATATCCTTAATAATAAATTCATCTCGAACGTTATATAAATTCGTATCCGCCCATTCATACATAAATTCGTTATTTTTTTTTATTCCACCTAACATAACTATATATTACGTATATATGTATATGCCGAGTTGTATACCCATCCATTTCATAACTAATAAAAATAATAAATTTTCTTTCCAATATTTTTCCACCAAATCATCATAATCCTAACCACATAACATTTATATGTATGTATATTCGAGCATATATATAAATATATATATACAGAGAAACGATTGTATACATAAATTTATATCATAATGTATTATATTCCCCTTTTTTGTGCCATGAAACAACAACACAGCAACAACAAATAATAAAATAATAACGGAAAAATAAGATTTTTCATTATTTTTCCTCTTGTACTCGTATATTTATGTAATGTACATACATACATACATACATAAACGGCGGAGGGTGGTTGCGCAATATAATATTTTTATTATACATACATACGTACATACATATATTATAATAAATAAATACATACATGCAATATTATATTATATTTTTCCAAGTTTTTCCATCATCATATACGTACGAGTATAGTATATGTAAGTATTGTTGTTGTAAATATTATAAATTTTCCTTATAATGTAGACACACACGAACACACAGTGTATGTATTTTTCTGCTGCTGCTAAACCCTAAACCAATAATAAAATGTGTATAAGGAGGAAAAATAATATACGGAAAATTTTTTTCTACCCTTCAAAATATTCGTATCGTCTCTCTCTCCTATATCGGATTTTTATTTTTATTTTATTTTGGTTCGGTAAAATTCTATATTTTTTTATGTTTTCTCGTATATATGCACATATATACATTATATTGTTATATAGGGTGTAATAGGTGAAATGAAAATTAAAATTTTTCAAGGGGATGATGCTTGGATCCAAAACGAGAGAAAATGTGGTGTGTTTATGTATGTATAATATGCTATAGTATACATATATGTATAGTTATTTAGTGGGTGGATGGGTTAGAGTTTTGCACGAGATATAAAAATATCTATATAAATTTTTTTTTACTGTTGTATAGAGTTATGAAATCCATAATTTGACCGCATGCGTAATATTTAGATGATGAAAAATATATATAATGTTGGTTTAGTGTATATGTACCATATACATATGTATATATGTATGTGTAAATATATATGTATAGACATATATAAATAAGGATATATGGACGTAAGTGTTCAAAAAAGATATTGCTTTTTGTTTTTATTTATTAAGGATATTATCATCCATTTTGTATTTTTTTTTTGTTTAGATACATTTTTTGTGAAAATATATATATGATTACGGCTGGGTATGTTTATGGCATACATTGTAATTTGGTTTTATTAAATTCAACAGTGAGTTAGATAAGATAATTCCTCCTGCGGGCCCAACGATCTTACCAAAGCGTATATACATATATGGCATTTTCAAAGCCACGTTTTATTTTGCCGAATAAAAATCATTAAAGCATAAAAAATTTAACCCCTAAATCTTTGTGCAATTTTCAATTATATTAACAAGAATTTCAAGTGGACATTGTCTCACATGTTAACAAACAACCCCCATCTAATTTATATAAGAGAAATGTTTCTTATCATTTTGTTATATTTTATGTCGGTCTTTAAAATGATTTTCAATTTTCCTCATATTTTCCATTGAATTGATCGATTGAAATGGATTTATTTCCTTCCTATATATAGTTTGTTATGTACTGATAATGATGATTTTGTAGTTTTTAATTTGATGTATTATTAATATTGTTATATATTGTATTACGGTTTATCGTGTTGAGGGAGGGGAGCCCTTTCGCAATTACATGGCAATTTAATACCTATATATATATATACGCATGTATTGATTCCTTATGTGTACACTGTCCTAATAAATATATCCAAAAAAAAAAATTATATAACAGTGTAAAAAGACTATTATGACCAATGTCCAAAGCTAATTTATAAGGGTAGATACACCAAATGTAGGGTAGTTTTTATTATTTCTAACATAATTTCTTTTTTAATTTTTGGAATGAAACAGGCAGGCAGGCAGGCAGGCAACAAAATATATAATTTCATTTATTCGTTAATTTTAATGAGTGTAATTTATTTTCATTCTCATCTATACAACAACACAAATGTTTGCCATTCCTAGGTCCAGATACTATATTCGTATACACTATACAGCACACAATACATAAAACTGTTTCGTTTTCTTTATCTCGCCCGACTCATTTTATTTTTTATTTTTTTAGTTTAGGTATACGTTTATGCTTCGATACATATAAATACAATTAATTTAATATTATGATATTATTTTTTGTTATATGCGGCGGATAAAAATATTAGAGGGATGAGTCGATTAATTTATAATTGGTATTGACATTTTATATACTGACAAATTGGAGCAAATTTTTCCCGAATATACATACTATATGTACGTATATGGATAAGGTAATAAATTTATTCAACCCTCTTGGTCAAATTTGATGATTTATGAATACCATATATACAGACAGCGCATAACTTTACTATTCGATGTATCTTTATTCACAATTTTGCATGTTCGTATAATATATGTTTATCTGATAGCAACACAGCCAAACATAAAAAACTATGTATACGCTCTACACATAAGGAATAAAAATGACCAACGAGCAAAACTATACGAATATGGTGTGTTGTGGATGGGTGGAAAATAATGTGGCGGGCTTATATATATATATACCACAATACACATATATAAAACTGTATATATGCTGAATATACCAATAAAATATAAAAAAAATTATATATAATTATTATTTTATATATGTATGTGGAACGTGCGGGGGTAGGCGGTATGGGAGAGGAGGTTTCGACGAAAAAAGGATACATCTGGAAATGATAAATAATTTTCTTCTTTATGTACGTACGTATGTATCTTTTCCAGGAATATAAATTGCCTGGGTATGGTGATTACATTGAACGCTGGCGTATTTTTTTTTCGTATACATATATTCGTAAGAATTACATTTTTATAGCAATTATGAGCGACTATATATACGGCAAAAGTACATAAATAATGAATGTGTTTTGTGTGCAGATATACATAAAGAGGAGCAATTGTCTAAATAAAAATTTAACCGCTTTTCCGTTTTTTTTTTGTTGGAATTTTTAATTCATTCGATGTTAAAAGAAAAACAATTCATTTTCTGGTTCAAACTCTTAAAACCACATAATATAGAGTCGAGTGTGTGTATATTCGAGTAGCAGCACAAAAAAAAATCCATTCGTTTAATTTTATTGAGTAAATTCAACATTTTTTTATTTTGGTGTTTTAAGTCCTGACCAACCATTTTTTTCAGCATTTTGTGTTCCTGATAAAATTTAATACATAACTATAGATAGTCTACTGTAGTCTTATAGTTCACTATAACTATACATATATACATATATTGGCTATTGTTACAGTGCATTAATTTGGATTTATCGAAATAAAAATAAAACAAATTCGAAAAATTATCTCAATACAACAGATAAAATTATAAAAATTCGATAATTTTTTGTTCGTTATAGCTGATTTTATCCTTTAATTTTTAACCCGCAGCCCACCTTTATCCCGTATATATATATTCGTGTATTTTTCATTAGATATATGCTATAATATCGAGTCACTGTAAGTATAGTGGCTTAACATTTACTTAATTTTATTGGGAGGAAAAGTTTGTGAAGATAATAAAATTTAATTAAATTGTTTTGTTTGGATCCAAACTTTTGTATCGTTAATCTTTTAAGACTGTCCTGTGTTTTAAAACCATCCTCATTATTTGTTCAATTGTAAATCATAATAGGTTATCTGTAAATACATTCGACATTTCACTCATTTTAACCAATATATAAGCATGTATGTAAAGGATACAGAATAATATCTTAACGTTTGGAGATCGGGTGCGGGTTGTTAAATATGGGTGTTAAACTAAATTTGCACTAGCAGTTTGTGGGCTTAAAACCATGAGTGGGCACCATATTAGATGTTAAATTCGAAAAATTAAATATAATCGATTTATATCAGCTATCACGGGACGACTGAAAATGCTTTATCGAAAACTGATATACTGTAACTGTAGTATGCCGGAGTAGAAGGAATACAGTCTCCAAAATGATGTAAAAATGTAAAAATAAATTCTCTATTCCAAATTTTAGTCAATTTGTCCTAGCACTTTTACATAGTAAAACATACGGAAAATTGTCTTGTATCAGTGCAAGATAATTTTTCGTATTGTTTACTATGTGAGTGCTTGGCAAGGTCGACTAAAATTTGTTATCGGTTTCTTTTTTAATTTTGTTTTCATAAATAATAATTTAAATCAAAAATCTCGATAATAATAATAATAATAACAGTGTTAAAGGCCATTACTGGCCCCTTACTGAATCAACAATCTGGCTCCAACGGTTTCGATCCTGAGCTTGGTCTTCATACTGTCTTAGACAATCTGAAGAGGCCAAGTCGTTCTCTACATCGTGGAGCCATCGTCGCCTGCAACGACCTCTGCGCCTACCATATGGTGGCTCTCCTTTCAGAGATCGCTGCACAATTCGTTCCGGATCAGCACGCAGAACGTGACCGAGCCAGCGTACTCGCTGAGATCTAACTTCATGTACAATATCGGGGATCTTCATCAGATCTCGATACCAGATTTTTAAACAACCTTTCCAAGCAGCCACAAAATAAAACCCACGAAAAATTGTCAATATTCATGTCGAAGAATTTATGTTTTTCTAAATACATAATTAATTTTTTGTGGATGGTGAAATGAATGGTGTGGGTTCTAAATGAATAGTGTGGGCAGTGCCTCACTTGCCCAATATGACGGACCATACCTGCATATTTGTGGATTCCATCGAAAATCATCGTACTAAAAATGATTGTAACTAAAAACTCAAATTTTATGATCACGAACCATCAGACCAATAAAAATGAACAAATTTTTACTTTGTGTAACCACAATTATATGTATAACAGCAAAAAACCCATTTTATGAATTATGTGCAAATACCTACTTATTACCATGACGAACAATTATCTTACATCAGTTCAAGACTAGGTCGATTAAAATTTTGTATCGAGAAGTTGTAATATTTTAATTTTATAATTTTTTAAAAAGACAAATAATTCCAGACATCAGATTTTTCTTGATGAGCACTGATTCGCTGTAGTTTTTATAGGTTACTTTGTATGGTATTAAAATAAATCGAGTCGAATAACGAATATTGCAAAGTTTACCAAAGTTTGGCTATTCGATTAACCGATTAATCGAATGTCATTGCACAAGTACAGTGGTGTCCAACATTTTCAGTGAGGCCACATTAATAAATTTTAAAATATATATTGACAACAAATTTAAAAAACGATCAAAGTGGATGTCTTCTTCATTTTCAGTAATGGGAAATGTGTGGAATTTTTAGGTTGGATTTTTATAACATTAACAGAATTAGTTTCGATATAAATTACAAATAATTTTTTCTTTTCACTGCTGCTTTAAGTGAATGTCATTCATTCGTAGACATTTCTTTTCCTTCAAGAAAATCGACGATTGATGTTAACAGAACACTAAATCGTTTAAAAGCCTTTCTCGCGACTCCATCAACGAACATTAACAAACGAATAATATCGTTGAATTCAGTATTTCTCGTTTCGTTTAAAGGCTGAGAGAATTTTTGATTGTCCACTAGCATATTTTTACGAATATAATTTACAGTTATGTTATTAAAATTCTTATAAATTTCACATAAAGCGACCGAGTTAGTTATAATATCAGAATTTTTAAAAACATTTCATTCTGAGGCACTTCTAGATTTTATAATTAGACTTGAATTAAAATAAAAAGTCACATTCCAAATACTGTTGTACTTTATAGTTTTGTTATTTTATAAATTTGTTAAATTTTCTTCCACCAAAAACTTTACCACACCGTATCATACGATCCCAGTCTAAGGCTGCCTGTCAAATAATCATTTGGCGTTACCAATACATACTAAGTTCTAATTGCGAGAGGAGTTCTAACTGCGGATGAGTTCTAAAAATTAACAGACCCTAAGTGACAGCTTATATTCCACCCTATTTGACCTCTGAGAAATACATAAGTTTAGAGAAACATAAAACACTCAATAATTTAAGTGATTCGGTGGATATATTCCTCATCCCAGGTGATTTCTATCTTCCTAACAATTTCTAGTGTTTCGATTCTGATATTAATTGCAATATTCCTTTTCACGTTACACCCGAAAAATTCATTGTAGACAACTAACATACACTGTAGATACCTTGACTTTATCGTTTCTAATGATCCGAGAATTTGGTTGTAACTAATTCAATGATTTCACTGATGTAAAAACTCGCTTCAACTTCAAGAAAGTTATAGTAATTGAGTTTAAGAACTGCTTCAATAACATCATCTGGCAGAACGAATTGTCTACAAATGGCCTTGACCGATAATTTACCGATTGTTTGAAAATCATGTTTCTCTGTCCAGAATATCGAAAGTGAATCATTCCTCATGTGATTACTATAGTCTTATCAACTTGAAAAAAGTAAGAACAACATACATGAGACAACAGAAGATCATTCCAGAAGATCAACGTCTTGTATGAGGAGTACTTTGTACTAAAGAACAAAAATTATATCGTGACATTACATTGAAACATCAATAGTGATCCTATAAGTACTTTTGGAACTTTTTTAATACTAAACGCTAGACCAAAGGCTACCTATCCTCTATGTATTACAAAAATAAACAATTATGTGACCGCAACACTGTATCGTAAATATGTTTGCCGAATTTCTTCAATCAGTGTACTAAACTAACAACTCATCGTCAACCAACGAGTTAGGTAATTAGGAATCTAATCTAGATACCGTATCTTGTAATGGATGATATATTATAAGCTCTTAATTCAATTGGTGATGTTTATAAAACAGTTAAGGTCATCGAACAACACTTGCAAGTCGACACTATATATATACAGATTTCAGCAAAAGCTTTCGACGCGATCGATCACATCAAAATAATTCAAAACTTGTCGAATCTTCTCCAATGCATTTGTGTAATGGATCTAATCGTATTTTAACGGAAGATTTCCATTGCGACCTCTACTTTCCTTTGTAAAGACCTCTACTTTCGAAAGATCGATATAATTTTGCACTTGCGTTTATATTTAGTAATTCTAGTAGAACAGATGAAATTCGAAATTTGGGGATTACATTTGCACACAACTTATAATATTCAATAAGCACTTCGAGATAATAATCGCCGAAGCCAATTATTTGTTAGGATTTACTAAGCGATGGTCATGGGGGTTAACGGACATTATTCCTTTCGACGCCTTAAAGGACACCTTAAAGTATCATTTTAGTTTTTAATTTTATCTATGTGTGAATTGTGGAATTTTGAATCTTTTAATATCGAGTGACGTCGCTCTTTGCGTCTATTACAGCCTGAAGACGATTTGACATTTAATCTGTAATTTTTTTAAGAAATTCGAATGTGAAATTGAACCAAACCTCGCGGATTTCATTTACGTCAATTTCTTTCAATTTTCCAGTTACTTATGCCACTTTTCGCTTGACTTCTGGTCAAACATTTTCAATTATATTAAAATCTGGACTTTGGGAGGCCAGTCTAAAGCCATAAAGCCAGAATATTTAAAAAGTTCTTAGCATATTTGTAGATTGTAAATTGGTGCTTTGTCTTGTTGCAGCAACCAGTCTCCCCTAATAAGATTGTCACCACAAACAGCTGCATTGTCATTTAAAATGACCCCAAAACATAAGCTCCCCACCGTTAATTTATGATAATCTCCATGGATCGAAACTTTTATCAGACCATAAACTACTTCTCCAATAATGCAAGGGCAACTTCCTTAAGTCTTCTGGAGATAGTTCGTCTACTGATTGACCATCCAATAATATTTTTTGAAACATTGGAAAGTGACTGAGTTGGACATTTAATAAACATTTGATAAACTGTCTAACTAAACGGTGATCAACTATGCTTCATTTGTTACCCTTTTCCGACATCTCTCTTCGTTTATAACAGCTTTAATTTTTTATATTTTCTGCAATTTAACTGTTTATGTACCTAGGTCTCTAGGTCTTCACTGTTTCTAGGTTAAAACAAAACTGTATACAATTATCTCATACATCTCCATTGCGTGAAATTAAGAAAAAAAGCCAGTGTTTCCCAAAATTAAAAATTTTAATGCGTAATGAAATTTATTAAAGTATTGAAATTTAAAACTTAAAAATTAGCACTCGAACTTAAATTTAAAATTTAATTAAATTATTTGGGATTATAAGGAGAACCTCTAGTTTATATTAATCTATGTGTAATTTACGAATTATAAGAAGTGTTTAGAAATTTACCAAAAATTAATTTGACATAAATTTTATTTCCATGAAAAACATACACTTTTGTAAAGAACAGTTTACACAAAGTCTATTATATAGGCTTTTCATAAAAACTAAAACTTACACGTATAATGAAAATATATGTAAGGTAAATATTATAATTCAATACATTGTGTACCGGCCCTAATTACCTTTCTAGGAAAATCAGCAAATATTTGCACTACAAAATTAGGTAAATTTTTTAATCTTTTGAGTAAACTATTCTTTTATTTTTATATATGTATGTACATAATCTTAAAGAAAAACTAATTTTGAAAAAAAAAATAAATAAATAAAAATATATTCAAGAAAATTTGAAATTAAAACTAAATATGTATTTTCCATCTGAAGTATTATTCTAATATAACAAATATTGTGTATCCTATGTCCACTAAATCCCAAACAAATACAGAATATATATACATACATATATGTTATAGAAAGAACTAAAAAACACAAAACAAAATAATACTAGAGGACTCCTAAAGAACAACAAAGAAACGAAAGAATTATTTCTTCAAGTACAACATATAACAATTTTCAAAAAAAAAAATAAGAAAAGAAAATTATATTTTAAGATAACGTTTGAAGATTGTATTTTACTTATATATATATATATATATATATATATATATATATATATATATATATATATATATATATATATATATATATATATATATATATATATATATATATATATGGTATATATATAAAGTAATAAACTCCTTTTATTTTTTTTTCGTATATATATGTACGTTCATATACATATATATATATATATATATATATATATATATATATATATATATATATATATATAGTATAGAGAAGTATAGTTGTTTACTTAGTAAAGTGGAAATACTTGAAACTAAACTTTTGGATAAAATAAAATAAGATGACCAGAAGAAAAAGAAACAAACGAACGAATGGAATAAAAAAAAGTTTATGGATTTTATTTATTGCAACAAAAAAGTCCAAAATGAAAGTTTACTTTTTTTTTACGGTATACTGTCTTATCTTTTATATGTATATATACATAAACTTAAATAAAACTTTTATATAAATATATATTTTCAAAATGGATGGAAACTTTTGATTTGGAGAAATGTACAAGATTGATATATATATATATATATATATTATAGTGATCCTCCCGATATTATATATTCTAGTCATATCTACCTATACATATATGTATACATACGATGTACCCTGTATATTCACGTACGCGCCATATTCCAAAAAATCAATCATAAAATGGCTGCCTCAGCATATATGTATATAAATCACACATTGACATATTCGAACATACATACATTTCTCGTTTTATTATATCTTCAGCATTTCCTTCTGTCTATTATTATTTATCATTTTTTTCCAATTCCTTTCAATTTAATAAATTTTCCTTTATAGATTTTCATTTTGTTCATTCCTTTTTTTATTTTATATTTTTTTTAATATTTTGACCAATGAAATACAATTTACGTGACAAGCTTTTCAAATATTTTCAATATCCATCTATATATATACATATATCTACGTATACGTACATGTAGTGGAAAATGATAATCCAGTTTTCAATTCAGAAGAAAGGAATGCTTGCTTTATTATGTATATAATATACATATGTACGGAGTATACAGAATGCTGAGTTGGAAAATGGAAAATATTAGTGTGCTTTTGAGTATATGTGATTTTGACAGTTGTTTATTGTCCTCTGTCCATTTTTGAAAGTTATCGCCATAATAAAAAATGAAATGTGGATGGAGAGAATTTTATGTGGATAGATTGAAGATGGGCTCATCAATTTATATTTTCAATTTCCTTTTTAAAATCGGACTGTATATTGTACGTATACAATATACATATTTATAAATGGAAATAGATGGGAGACTTTAGGCATTCTACAGCTTGTAACATCATTTTACCTCTTTATATATGCACATATGTATGTATGTAGATAGGGTGTCAAAGAGTATTGCTGTCGAACCTCCAAATAATATAATATTTTATCACCGCGTACATATATGTGTATTGCTAATCTATCTACACATACCATTTTTTGCAGTATTCTCATCTCGTTGATATTTTTTTAAAATTTTATTTCGGGAAACAAGAAGTATTTCTGTATATATTGACCATTCGATTCGATTCCGTCGAAATAAATTGTATTTACAAGAGGATGAGTGAAACAAACATCGGCAAAAAACTAATATCTATACAATACCTTTTTTGTACATACACCACCCAGGCCAACCCAATACACGTCAATATCGAATATATTGTACATAATATACTACACATATATGTATGTATATAAAAAAAAAATACAGAACAATCGCAGGAAATATATCAACATATATGTACGTTGTCGTCTCCATGTATATAGTACACCTTTCTCACACCCGATAAATTCGATTTTTATTTACTCATTCTGATCGTATAACTATACAATTTTTTTTATTTTTCTGTATACGTAAGTCGAAACTGTTTTGGACGAAATGGACAAATATTCTGAAATAAATATGAGATTTTTCGTTTGTTATCATTTTGATAATAATATTCGGGTATAATATGGATTTTTTCGAATTTGGGAAAATTAAATTAATTTGATGGAGTTTTTATTTTATTTATGGTATAAACATGATAATGGTTATAATTAAAATTATAGTACATACGAGTATATGTATGTATATGTTTGAAAGAATATTATATTTGTTTAGGTTGAATACACTTACGGCTGCCGGATTGCTATTTATATTTACGGTTTTGATTAAAAATGTTATCAATTTAATATTGAACATGTTTGTTTATGGTTTTAGTTTTATAGGGATTAAGTTACTGTTTATTTCGTATATGTCCTGAAAAGGATATATACGAAATAACCAATACCTTCCAAAAATAAGACGTTTCAAAATTGCGCTACTAATTGGTTTGGACAGAATTATTATCAATAAGCTTTTTCAAACATTTAAAAATTGATCTTCCTAAGCATTCTATACACGTTCCATCGCACTTAAAATGTTAACCCCTTCTACAAAATTTCTGGGTTCTTTTAAATTAAATTCACGGAGAGCAGAAAATAAGGAATATTCACAGTCCTATACTGTAACAAATTTAATATAAGATATTGCTACTTGCTACCCATATTTCGCATTTTAAATCTGCAATTCATTCGCCTTTTTTCATTTTGATGTTGAGAATTTCAACTCACAGGTTGAAGGTTGAAATTTTTGGCTATAAAGATATATTACCATTTATATCAATTCCGAAAATGTAAATTTTTCAAAAAATACAAAAGTTAACTGAAATTAAATAAATCACGCAGAAATGTTGCTGTTAAAATTATCATTTTTATCAATACAGTATAGTATTACCTGAGTAATATATATATATATATATAATGTATAGTAGCCAGTAGATACTACATTTTAATTGACCTTTTCAAGCACTCTCGAAAAATTATTCTCCATCAGTGCCAGACAATTTCTCCGGGCGCCAGTCAGTTTATCGTAAATAATTTACCGTATTATAATTTACCGTATAAACAATTTATTATGGACACAATTTATCGTATGGACAGTTTATCGTATTCGTATAGCAGTTTATCGTATTACCATTTATCGTATAACAATTTATCAAAAAATTTTAAAAGAATAATCAAACAAATTAAATGAAACAAATAAATTTTCCCAAAATTATAAATATTGCGGAATAATTTGCATTCTTATTATTTCTTGCAGCTATTACCACAATTAACCCTAGATGAAACCTTTAGCACCATGAACCGAAAATAGGCGATATGGCAGTATTTGAACGATGAATGTATCTGGTTTTAAAAACCATAATCTCTTGGGGGTTAAATTTCGGATGTCCCTCAAAAAATATAAATATTTCAGATAATTCGTATACATACTGAGACTGTACTATAGTGAAACTTTATAAATTACGTACTAATATTTATTGATAATTAATTTTGTATTTTTATAATTAAAATAAATTTAAAAAATGTGTGTGTGTGTGTTTATAAAATATATTAATAATTGAAAATTATTTTGAACGTTTATTACAATTTTTTACAGGATTGACTTTTCATTTCACTTTCCTTTGTATAGATTTCGTACTGAAAGCGGAGACACTTATATATTTACGAAGGAAACATTCTGAAACGACTTTTTACGGGGTGGAAAGGATTTTTCGGGCGAACTTCAGATGTATATATATATACAAGTTCAATTTTTAATTGACGATCTATGCATTGTATATAGGATTCTTGCACTCCAATTATGGTGTTCATCAACATGCTGATCGAAATCAAGAATGTAGAATTTCTTTTACATGTATATGGGATTTGAACCCGGTACCGGTTCAAGTGTCAAATGATAAATAATAATGAAATACAATAAAATAAAAATTCTCGACACCCAATTTTAATGAAGCTGTCCAGTGTCCATGCACCTGGTATAGAAACACAAGAAAAATTGGCATGCATCAGTGCTAGACAATTTTTCGTTTGTTTTATTATGTGAATGCTACTCTAGGGCGATTACAATTTGGTATCGACATTAAATTTTTGTATACATTTTTATTTAGTTAAATTTATGAAAACTTTATGTAATATTTATTTGAAGGATTTATGTTTATGTTAATAAAATTTTTCTTTGGTGGCCAATTGAACGTTGTGGTCACTAATGAACGTGCTTTGCCCATTAAGACGGTCCACACCTGACAAAATGTTTTATAAATCGAAAAACACGAATAAATTTGTAAATAATTTTACTTAACATTATTTTTTGATTTGTAGAAAAATTTGATTTAATAAATAATACGTAAAAACGTTTTTTTATTCTTCGTTCATGGTTTTTTATACTTCTGGGTTGGAAGGGCCCCATGCAGAATGTTGTACAATTGGGAAATTGAAATAAGTGTTAAAGTGTCGACTGTAAATTACGTGTGTGAAGTTATTCCAGAATTCTATCCCAGAAAAATTAAAAATGTTCAATAGGCAATACTATTCTCATCCCATCCCAGGGTTCTAAAAGTCATCCCATAACTTGAATGATCATTTTAAAAATTTGTATGTATCGCTTTTGCTTATATATTCTTGTATTGACTAAGTAATTGGCACTATGGACTAAGATAGTCCCCGCGAACTGTGAGTGCCGACATTTTTTTCTTATGTTTCCGACTTGCCGTATTTCCATCACTTACTGTGATAAATCGTTTAACACCACCCGTTTATGTTGTGATTGTGGCAATAGGCTAATTTTTGTGACTTAATTAAATTAAATTAAATTTATTTCGAACTCATATTAAATATAACAATAAAAAAAAATATCAAAAAATGGACTACATTGAGCGTTAATCGATATGGCCTTCTTATAGTTTATTTCTTAGTTTATGTAACACATCCCTCGCATATGTTAAGCATGTTTCCTGATGATCTCAATCTATAACTGATCCCACAACAGGTCGATCGGATTAAGGCGAGTGTGGCGGTTAAAACATTAATTTTAGCTTTCGGTGGTGAGATCATTACTGCAATAATCCTTACACACGTCTTTTGAATCCTTATTGTGCTGATTACAATAAAAGCTCGACCTATTAATCTCAACCCAGATGATTCAGCATGGTTCTCCAATGTAGAGAGATTGTCGAAGCCATCCATTCGTCCCGTCATATGTAGGAATCACAGAGCCTGGAAGTATTTTTGTTGCCGGGATGTTGTCGAATAAAACTCTTCGTTTTGACTCAAAAATTTTAAAAGAACTGAAAAACTTTTCTCCATTGCGAAATTTGCCATTTCTCGTGGCATTTTACCGAATTATAATTTCTGGGGGTTTGTGTTCGAAAGCAGTGAATGAATCTTCTGTTTCGTTCGGATAAGATTCCAATAGTCGTGTTTTTTAATTCAAAAATTTTCTTATTGGAATGAAGTTCTGGATAAGAATTTTCTCATTTTTTCAGTAAAATCCAAATGAATTTAATTTTTTATCAATAAATAAGATACATTTAATGTTAAACTACACATTTTAATTCACTATTATCGAAATAAAATCAAATTTAACTTTATTTTTCAATGTTCTGGATAAAACATTAGTTTTTTCAAGTTCGCGATAAATTCATGGTGAGTACACGAACTCAAAAAAAAGGGAGATTTTAAAAGGAAATGTTTTAAACAAATATTTTTCATTGTTTTAAGCATAAAATTATTTCGCAATAGACGTCAAAAAATATAGTTAGAAGTTGAAATTTATTCAAATAAATAAAATGTAAATTAAATATACTGGTTATAAACTAAATAAAATTTCCCAGTATTATTCCCGATGTTCTTATATAGAACTTGAAGTTCTGTTAATAAAAAAACGCACCTAATATAATCATTGGTAGTATGGTTTTAGGTCTCTCACGTCGAAGTTTGATTGTGTTCTGCTAAGTTTGATTAAATCACTGGGTGTATTGTATACGGTATGTATTGTATAGTATAGACTTAGATTTTTGAGTTTCTTAGCAATTCGTGCATGTGAATACCCTTCGTCACGTTACGTATACGTATAATGACGTACAATATTGTACAATTTAAATGATCCATCATTAAAAGAAATATTCATAAAACAAACAATTGCATTACCGTAATTTTGATTGAAATAAATTTATCGACCAAAAACTTTTGGCTTTTTGTGTAATTTTTGTTCTCAATATGTAAAATGGATTTTAATTAATGGTTCTCGAGAATCATGGGTGTCGGAAAAAATTTCTCATATGTTTACTTACTGTGATAAATCGTTGAACACCAGCCGAAATGCAATTGGAGATTCTAGAAAAATTGGTTCTCGAAATTAATCCAAAAGAAATTTCATTCTCTGCAGATATGTTGTTTTTAAGTTAATTTTCTTTTTTTCTTTTTATTAATCTAAAATTTGTTCAAGACGCGGTTTACTGGTAAAAAATAATATAGACAAAATAAAAAAAATCTTAGGCAATTGCCTGGATACTTCTTTATATCGGCCCATCTTCAGAGATAAAGAAAATAATTCTTGTAATTTGCTTCAGGGTGGATGGCAATCGCATAGTATAAAATTAGCTAACCATGTTGTTGAAAAGCTTTATTTTCTTTGGGGCTGGCTAAATAATTACTGATAAGATTATTTTAAAAATTGAATTTATATTTACTACAGTTGAATATCATTAATGGTGTAACTTATAATTAAGCATTACAACTTAACTTCAAAATATATTACATTACATGTCTACATCGAGTGAACTCAAGCTCAATGTTTGTTGAATTATAAAATGATGTTCATGAACATTCAACAAGTGTGGCCTTAAATCTTTGTTAAATTTGATTCTAAACTGTATGTATAATAGCAACGTCCCTTGCTGCACTAAATACGTTTTATCCTTGGATACAATGGTCCCCACTTGTATGCTTTTTATGGATCCAATATGGATACTCATATGATCCAACCGTTCAGTTCAACAATTAATTGTTTGGTTGGAATAATTACAGCCTGGATTGAATTATGCGCCCTCGGATTAAAATAAGAATTTGCTGAAGATATTTAGTAATCCTCGTGCTCTAGAAATTTATAATACGCCACTGACGCCAAATTATCTCAACTCACTGTGTTTATATACGCGCATTATAAGAAAAGATAAATAAATATTTGAGTACACGAGACAATTGGGTGAAAGATCTATTATGTATAACTTCTATACATATATGTACATATTATATATACATAGGCCAGTACATATATAAAATTTCCTTTAATATTCGAAATTAAAACGACAACAACAACAACAACAGCAGCAGTAAAATGAACTATAAATATTATTGTTTATGTTGTTTTATGATATATTTACATAAATTACATAATTTTAATTCAGATTCGATGTGAGCGTCTTCTTATTTTTGATTCACGTCAATCATTATATCATCACGCCTGTAGACATTTTATTTATGTTATAAACAATTTTTTTTTTTAATTTCGGTTGGAAAATTGAGTTAATGTGTTTGGATTGGAAAAATTAATTGGAATTGATAATTTATATAAATTTATGTCAGTTTAATGAATTTTTAAGAGAAACGCGAGACAGACGTATATATACATATTATGAACGTTGTTGGTGGTATAATATGTATATATATATATAGTGTATTAATTTATATAGCTCGGGAAGATAAAAATCTTCGCTAACAATAAAAAAAAAATCATTTTTTGTCTAATCGCGTAATGTTTTATATCTGTATATATAGACGCTATATAAGTTTATCATTACTGTTATTATTATTATATGTATTATCTTTATTATTACTATTATTATATGTATTTGCAAGAAAAAGTAGTTAAAATCCGTTAAACGATGTTTTTTTTTATGCTTTTGTTGTACATAAACGTATATGTATGTATGTATGTATATAAGATTAAAGTGCGATTATACGCGCGTTCAATCAATGATACAGACATCTAAGCTCAACAGAAAATTATTTTTACAATTATTATTATTTTTATTATAACGTCTTGATGTTTAATTTTAGATTTTCACGGTTTTTCTTATTCGTTATTATTGTATAAATTACCCCATTTGTAAAAGCTTATTATATACATAGGAGGTAAGATTATTGTAATATTATGTTTATATACCTACCTGAAATTAAATTCGTTTAACATGGATAATAAGAATTTTATAGTATTTTGGATTTCGATAAATAATTGTTGATTTGGTTTAAGGAAATGCGAGAAGAAAAGATCTGCGTGATACAATATCTTATAGTCATAAGCTTTTAATAACCTCGACAATTCGACCCATATAAATACATAGCTGTCAACTATATGTATATCATGTATGTATAGGTATATATAACAAAACCGAACGAAAGAAGCGCATACAGACTAAGTAAACAATATAAGTTTAACAAAACAACAGAACACACAATAAACTTTATCATTTGTAACAAAACTGTTGGAAACAAAAAAAAAAAAACTCTAAACAAATAAACTTTTTAAAGTTTTATATATTTTTGTTTGTCTTATATATTTTTTTTCGAATATTTTTTGTTAAATCTTAACTTACAAAAAGATTTTGTAATTTTATTTTAAATTTTATATATTTTATGTAACCAGAAATTATATAAAAAAAAACAGTTCTGGAATAAATATTTTATTATAAAATAATTTTAACTTCGTTGGTGTTACTCTCATATGAATCTAATTGTTTTATTGTACATACATATATGAAGTCTCCAATTAACAACAACAACTATATACATTCATATATAGATAAATATATAAACCATTTGGTACTGATAGTTTAATAAATAATATATATATACGAGTATATTTACATACATATAAAATTTAACATTTCCGGAACAAATATTTTGTTTATAATAAATTGGAATGAGCAACTATATAAACTCACACAGACTATAGTATACGCATATATATATATATATATATATATATATATATATATATATATATATATATTCATCAGATGCATTTTTTTTACAACGTGGTAGCGCCAATCCGTTCGTTGAGTTATTAAAAATTTCGTATTATCTTTCTGACGTCTAAATAAAAATTCGACCACATCATACCACATGAACACCAAGTTACTACAGGCTGGCTGTCGTCATAATTTCCATAAAAAAAAAATGTTAGTACTGTATATGGCTCCCAACATCCTATAAATCTTATAAACAATAATCATAATATTTTTATTCTTTTTTTCGAATAAACATAATTAATAGGTTTTTCCAGTTTATGATTTTAAACATAAATTTTTGAGGTTTATGTTGTGTCTGTGTATAGATGTTTTTATTAAGTTCTGAATATATAGATAGTGTATAAGATTATTTTCTTAACAAGTGTACATGTAAATATATACCTATATATACGTATTATAGACATCTTTTCTCATTTTCCATTTCCATATACGCATACAAAATTTTCTTTTAAATTTGAAATAAAGCATTGGCGTCTGCGACTTAAGGTTACATATAGTATTGAATTCGATAAGTCCACCTAACTTTTGGATAAATAAGGTTTCTAAATATTTAATTGTCACCATAAAACTCTAATTCGAAGCATGCGTGTTAAAATCGGTGATTGGTAAGTTAAAAATATGTAATCGGTCGCCAGACCCATGTTACCTATGTTATTTTTCATGTTAGATTAGAATGTGTTGACTTGATAGATCCCGCATACTTATAGCTATTGTAATCCAAAAGAATTGAATTTTATTTTTTATACAATAGTTTTACACAGAATTTTCTAATTTTAAAATATTTTAATTTATATATTGTTTAGAAATTTTCGATGTAACTATAGAATAATCGATTGCCATAATAAATAAATCTAATGCTTATAATATTTAATGCGGTTATCAAAATTTGAAATTGTTAGGAATAATTTGATATATTCAGAATTCTTTTAAATTGAATTTAGCAAACCTAAATTATACATTTTAAATTAATTTTCGGTATTTTAAAATGCCTTGACGCTTTTGAAAATTTGAATTTGATTTTGAAAACGCGAACAACTTAGGTGCCCCGGCAAATCTTTATCGACATTTGTGCGGTTAAACTAAACTAAATTTTATGTTAAAAATTTTAACATAAAATAATTTTTTTTTTTTACCATATCTCTCAGCGAGAAACTTCTATGCTATGCCTATGCGCAATATATTCAGATTGATTCCCAGATTTTATTTTGTGTAACTAAAACATAAAACTTAATGTTACTTAAAATTTATCTCTATTTAGGAGCCAATCTTCTATTAAAAATACAAATATCTTAAAAATTCTTATTCTCTACTTCAATTCTCAATGCATTTTTTGTGTAGTGATGGGGATAAAGACGGAGAATGACAACTGCAATATCAATAGCTTCAACATTTGTAGCATCCACAATTCAAAAAAATAAAGTGCGTAAAATAATATCCAAAATTAACAATATCGACTTCAACACCTTCGGGAATTACAAATTTTTCAACACCAGGAACGTTGTTAACCAACAATCATCACCATCAACATCTGTAAATCTATGACTATAATCTATAACATCTGTAAATCTATGACTGTAAATCTATGACATCTGTAAATCTATGACTGTTAATCTATGACTATAATCTTAGATGATAACTTATACAATTCAATATTTAAATGCTATTAGAATCATATTCAAAGAAGAAAATGGTGGTCACTATACCACTTATACCGCAATAGCGTTGATGTCGAGCCATTTAAAATTCACAGGAATTCGAATTTAAAAGAATTTTTTTTCGGAATACCGAGATCACAAGATACATTTGCCGTGTCCGGGTTATATCCAATACAAACCGTCAACCATTAAACCTATTGAAAACGTACCTGGAAAAGCAATCAAGAATGCTGTACAAACAAATTATCTATAATTTATGTAATCTGTGAAAAATCACTAAATCCGGATATTCACAGTTCTGAATATTTGAAACATGATTATGTTATTTATAGATGGGATTGCTCTGCTGAAACAAGCTCAAGGAAGTTAGGTGGCCACGTATTTCAGTATAGCAATGAATTCAAAACTTGGGAATGCTCCAGTTATTTTTGCTCCGTCAAGACTTGATCAGATTTGTGTCAAAATTCGAATAAATCGAAGAATTGTATCGATTGATGAAGTTATTAACAATCTTGCTAATATCATCTGGTGTTTTGACACTGAATTGAATTGCATCTTTCCATGCAATATAACATAAGATGTGGAATTTTTATTCGTTCAAGCAATGCTTGGTTACGATTTAAACCAAATTAACACAATTGCTATACATTATTAAAGCCACTGAGTCGGTCAATCCATTTGTCGTAATTGATATTAACTATACAAATCTATATACTAGTAGACATTGTACATATTTGATTTAACCGGTTGTTTGTGGAAACAATCCGACCGTATTCAACAATACAATTAATATAACTTCAAGAAATCAAACCACTCAGAACTGAAAGGGTACTTAGAAGCGGTGAATTGAGATGAAATTCTAAATACGAAGGATGTTAATGGAAATGTCGACAAAATTTATGAAACGATTTTGGAAGGCTTTGAACTTCATGTTCCTATATGCAACAAAGCATCGAATTTTGACATGTGCGATGGATGCGGACAAAAAGTAAAACACATTCCTACAATATTTCGGTGACAAAACCAAAGCTTTCAGTATATATTTGGATTTTCATTCGAATTACATTAATTGGTTCAAGCCGTATATAACAAACAGATTGCAATATGTAATAATTGGGAACGAGAAATCCAAAGTTATTAAAGTTACTTCCGGTGGATCACTTCCACAAGGATCACACCTTTGACCTTGGATTATTATTGTTAGACAAACAAAATCATAAAGAATTTAAATTTGTTCATAGTTGCTGATGACGTAAAAATTGTTCTTACTATTGAAGGAATGCACGATGCTGCCAAACTACAAGAAAACATTAATAGACTGAATGAGTGGTAAGAATCTTTTATTTACTGGATACAAAATCAATAACATAGAATTGCACATACATTATAGTTCTGTCAGCAAGCTTCACTACAGCTGAATGGTTTTTGTGTTTTCCGTCGTGACTTTGTGATTTTCAGTATTAATATTTGTGTTTATATGGTAAGGTGCTTTTAAATAATCATGTAACTAACATTCGTTCTATTTATTGGGATTTTATTTTTTACACTAACAATCGATCGTTTACACTTTAGTTATCCGAGAATTCTAGTATTTATCATACCCCAATAAGATTTAATTTTGCTTGGCATAATAGGGGCAACCTTAATTTCAATAAAAACTGTGTCAAGTATGATTATTCGCAAGCCGATCATATCTCAATAAATAACTTTTTGCTGGAGTAGATTTAAAGATCATTCTATTTAGTGTGGATATCAACGGTTCAGTTTATGTCTTTAATGGATTGTTAGTTAATTTTGCAAAATTTATTCCCAAAATTAAAATTAAAAAATTTAACTCCCATAAAAATCCGTGGTTTACCAAAGAACTAAAGCGTCTTGACGTACTGCGCAACAAATATCGAAATATAGGCCAACCGGATCAACGGAGCCGTTGCTTATTCTTAGTTCAAGGCAGTTTTCCTGTATAAATCGATTGTTTGTACAACAATTACATAATTGATATAGAAGACAATTTACGTTGTAATCCGAAAAAGTTTTGGCAATTTGTCGAACTTAAAATTCACAATATCGGCTAAATTCTTTAGTAGTGTTTTTGAAAAGGATAATACTCATATTCCAGAATTGTCGTTTTCGAACCATCAGAATATTGTTTTCTGTGAGCACGACGCAATGAAGGGCTTGTTGAACCAGGATGTTCCCAAAGGTCCTGTTCCTGATGATTTACCAGTGTCCTTACTTAACCTTTTGGACTTACCTACATATGTATATAGTTTTACTTAGCGGTCGTTAATAATTATTGCAATTTTGTCTTGCATTCCAACACTATTCGCGTTAATGGTAAAGGATGTGATGTATTTCCATTCTAAACATTATATTAACGAACGCCAGCTTGGATTCCTTCCGGGTCGTTCAACGGTTACTAACTTGGTAGGTTTGATGTTGCTGTATACTAATTTCCCTAAAGCTTTCGACAAATTTAATCACCGGGTATTGTTGTACAAGCTTAGTGAACTTAAATGCAACTTTATTCCATTAGATTAGCTAAGAAGGTCCATATACTTATCTAATAAGAAAATGTATGTAAAAAATATGATACATACTCCAAGTGTTTTGTTGCATCGTTCGTCATATGTGCCTCAGAGTAGTCATTTAGGTTCCTTTTATTTATATTATTTATCAACGGGGTCGTTGATTCTTTCGAATGTGTAAATTCTGTCTGCAATGAGATTTATTCAATTCCTGGTGTTCCACTAATTTTTTGTTTTTGAATGTGGACAAATGTCAAATAATTACATATTCAAAATTTAGGCTACCAGTAGATTTCGATTAATTCTTAAATGGCCACTTTTTGAGAAGAGTTAAAATGTAGTTAATGATTTAGGAGTTACTTTTAGCTCGGATTTAACGTTCAACTCTCATATTGATACAATCATCACCAAAACCTATGCAATACCTAATCTTGTCTTGACCGTTCTTTTTATGGGCCTTCATACACTATCTTCTATATGCGTAAATGTACCAGCGCTTCATTTGCAACATTCCATGAAAATCTGTTTCGTTTATCTCCATACGAGACTAGTTGCCAGGATTATAAGGTTTCCACCCTCGCAAATAAAAGACTTCTTTTGGAAGCTGCATAGTTTATCGAAGATTAATTTTAAAAAAAACATAAAGACCATTTTTTTAAGTTAAATTTCAATTTTGACAGTTTTTACGAGTTGTTTGTCAAACTTTATTCTTTAAAATTTTTAAAAATAATTAATTTTTATTTTTTTTGGTTTAACCATATCTTAAAAGTAATTTTTGCTTGTTTTTGTAAAACAATTTTTTTTATCATAAATGTAATGTACTAAATTGCGACACTAAGAGCGTAATTAATTCAGCAATCCGTAAGAAATTAACTTTAAAATACCAAACCGGTAAAAGAGGTTGGTGAACCTTAAGTGAAGAGAGATCAATGAGCCAATACATTTCAATTACAGTTGCAATTTTAATTTGGTATAACATTAAATTATTTAACATCTAAATTATTGTTATCAGATTAAGTGGTATTATAAAAGTGTAATAAACAAGAAATACTTTATCCTTTTTTTACTAAACTAAAATAAACTAAAAACTAAAATAATAAGGATATTTTTGTTTTTCTTATTTTATGATAAATAATTCAATTTATTCCAGTGTATTTTTTTGTTTGGTTGAAAATATAAGAAGGATAAATATCCTTTCAGTAATATAGTTTACTTCTCTTGTGTATAGTACGATCATTATTCTACAGCTATATACAATTTTTATCAGATTTTGATTTTATTTTTTCCAAAATAAAAATAAATATATTTTTATTTATTCGTTCCATTTTTGTTCTTGGTAAAATGTAATCGAAGCTTTCAGTCCTGGGTGAGAAAATAATACGTTTATATAGTGATTTTGACCGACAAATGAACATTGTGTAATAAGGATTTTTATTTTGATTCTATTATGAATTATTGATTATGGTGATTTTAGACTGAATTTTCATTTCATATCTAATATATACGTATATATACACTCGAACGAAGAGATTTTATTCCAAATTATAGCCCAACATTTATCCCATTTAATCCGTACATATATATGTATGTGCGTGTGTACAAATAAATATTCCTTAAATTAATGACAAACTCTCTGTTTATGACAATCAAACACTAAAATTTTTACGTATCGTCCAATTTTCTTCGTTATCTTATTAGTTCCATCTACTGCCCTCAGAACACAAAAAAAAACTTAACTCAAATAAATAGAAAAAACTATATACCACTCTAGATGTTCATACACAAGTATGTATATGTATATGTATATGTATGTATGTAAGAAGTAGATGAAAAAGGTTCAAGTAAGATGAAATAAGAAAAAATGGTGTCTTTTTATATAAAATAATAAAAATGAAATTAAGATAAAAAAAAATTAAGATATATTAATCGAATTATTTTAATTAATCAAAATCATTGAAGTGAACTATCAAAATTAAAACGAAATGAGATGAAACAGAATTTTGGAGTGAGAACTATAGAAGTATCAAACAATTATTGTTATCTTATGTATGTATATACGTACGTATATGTACATATATGATGAATTAATTGAAATATTGTGGCGTACGAGTATGTGAATAAAATAAAAAGCTTAGCTTTTTAAGTATAATAATAATAAATTAAATAAATAGTTGAAATAAATTTGTCTCACCCTTAATAAATATGTATGTACACTATAGCAAGTGTCTCATGTATAGAAAACGACTTAAAATATTTTATTTTTATTTTTTAAATTACCCAAAAAATAAAATAAAAATAATCGGAAAATATAAAATTTCGAATCCTTTCTAACGATAAAAATCCATATATACATATATGTATATGTGTATACATTGTATTGAGGATCTATCTATATCTATATCTATCTTATTAAAAATATAAAATCTGTTTTATATATTATACGAAGAGAATCTTAAATGTAATAAAATTTTATATTTAAATGAAAAATCTGATTAAAAAGATTTTCTTTTAATATCTACAACATTATGTATGTATGTATATAGGGATATGCATACATATACATATATAGAAATTATATGTTCTCCTTTTTTTCAATTTTAATCCCTTAAATTTTCTTTTGACCCTTATAAATATTATTTTCACCCATAAGATTATAAATTTTTCGAATCTAGAGCTATTTACTATAAACATGTACATATATATATCTAAAATTTGTGAGGTAACATTTTTAAGGATCACCTATTCAGCGGTTCGAATTCTGAATCACTACACTACATACATAAATTATATAAATAATTCCTAACATATGAAATCAATGGGGCGTCTATTTTTCCAATATGAATAGATTCGGAACACCAACAATATCGATCTTTTTTTTATTATCCTTATTGTATAGATTGGATAATTTAATAAATTTATGTGCATTAAATAATTTTTGTCGCATCTTCTCATTATTTTATTATCGCAGTTTAAATTCCTCCTTCTGTGTAAGGAAATTGTGTGCGGTGATGTCGCATATACGCATATACAACACAAAAGAAAATTATTGAAAGATTACTGGTTTCATAATAAACGTATAATTCTATTCAATGAATTCATTCGAATTGTTTATTATATTAATAAAATAATAAAAGGGATGAAATTTTTAGCTGACATAATGATGCTGTGCACTTGCTTTACATAGTATCACAATCGTAACATATGGAGTAGGTGTTGCTAGGAAAGATGTAAATAATTCACAATTTATTTTATTTGGACTAATTGACAAGAGTTAAAGGTTAAATGAGGGTGAATTTATGAATTAGTGGATTTCGGGATATTAATTCACTTATTGTGTTAAATCAGTTAGTGAATATACCTATACATATATGTATATGTATATAGTTGTTGTATGGGGGAGGCAAGCTGAGCAAATAATTAATTGAATTTTATTATTTGATCAAAGTTTTGGGGAATATGAGGGACAACATAATATAATAAATCAAAATTAGTCATCACACACATCATATCGTATTTCAATAATTTTCTTCCTCAAATAGCACAATTTCACGCTTTAAAAATATAAAAACCCCTTTTAAATTCCATATAATATTCAATTTAATAATTTAACCATTACCTTATTAAACACACAAAATATTGCAACCCTTATTTTCCTTCCACAAATGATATCCATTTTTTTTTATCTGCGTAAATCATCATAAAATAAACATCAGCTTCATCATCACCACCATCATCATGACTAGCATCCGGATCAGGACAGTTTCATAAATTCATCATTTTCATCAAACGAAAAGTGAAAATTTACTATACATGTATGTACATAATACTCTATTCAGTCAGTCAGTACAAGCAAGTGCACATTTTCACACTCAATGAACAAATATAAAATCTTGTTTACACTACATATTGTTAGTCAAAAAAAATGAATTTAATAAAATTTAAAAATATTTAGGGTGTTATATACTCTGTATATAGAGGGTTAGTGCCAGAGAAACCGGAGATACATATCATTAGAATTTTTGATGTTCATATATCTGCTTTTTTATCATATATACATATTATATTTTAGTGTTTAACAACAACATCCATTTATGGAAATGACACATGTGTAAACAAAATAAAAAATTAAATTGGAAAATTATAGCACAGCTGATAAAAAAAAATTAAAATTCACTATACGCGCACCGAAACGATTAAGCTCTTCTTTATAATATTTCAATTAAACTTGTATTACCTAATAAAACATTAAACTCAAAGTTTTAGCACTCCCTAACCCTACCCCCCCTCATACACATAAAGTAAAAATAATTTTTTCCCAAATTTACACCTCAGTTATAATATTATCACATAAAACAACGAAAAAAAAAATTAAAATTAATTTTCATCTTTATCATTTTATGTGACACATAATATAAATAAATAATAGAATTTTCTGGGGGCGGGAAGCACAACACAAAAAAAAAAAATTAATAATAAAAAAATATAATTTTTTTATTTTATTTAATGGAATTTTTTCATAAGACAAAATAATAAAATAAAATTATATTAAAAAAGTACAAAAGCAACAACAACGCGCAAAAAATATAATTAGTAAGAAAATTACTTTTTTCTACTTTGCTTACTTTTTAAACTAATTAAAAATTTAATAAAGATTTTAATTTTTAATAAAAGATTAAAAACAAAAAAAAAATATTCTAGGAATTTTATCTCTGTTGTCGTCGACGTACTATATATGTATGTATACGTATTATATACACGACTTTTGAAGATGGATGTTAGTTTCGTTTGAAGGAGTTTTCGGTTTGAGGTTGAAAGCGTTCGAAAATAAAAAATGTGACACGCCCTGGATATTTTTATGATATATAAATTTTCAGCCGCAATAATATCAAATTAATAGCTCAATTGATTAAATTAAATTGATCGAAAACCAATTCAACCGCATTATATATATTATAAAAATCCAGGTATACATACAAATAAAAAGTCAAAACCAAAAATCAATCTATATGTGTGTATCCGAGTTAATATACAACATTAAAACATATATATAAAACACACGTGCCTTCAATTATGTTTGGGTAAAATAAAAAATTGCCCTATAACGTCAATTGCAATATATTAATGAATGAAAACACGCAAAAGTTTTGCGTATATACACGTTACATCACACAATTTGGATTGAAAATCCTTTTGTGGAATTAAAACCACATTCAGATGAAAACACCTTCACATTCTACGAGTAAATCACATTTCCCGCTTTAAATTTGTATATATGCGTGTATATACATACATAAGGGTTGTTTGATGTATTCGTATCGTACATGAAGAATTTTTTCGTCATACAACTTACAACCATCATTTCTACTTATTTATGACGTAATTTCATATTAAGATCTTCCCGTTGAGAATATTATAATACTGTAATAAAAATAATAAAAATATAAGGGTTAGAAAAGTTAAAATGAAATTAAATAAGAAAAAAAAAATAAATTTAATTGAATTTTTAAAATTATTTATTATGAGAAAAGGTAAAGGGCTCCTGTCACAGATCTAAAAATATATAATAAAATTATAATTATTTTTTAAAGTTATCTTTTGTTTAACACCATTCCGATGTGAATGGATGAAAACCAACGTTTTTCTGTCAGATAAAAAGTTCAAAACAGGATTAAAAGACTCTGATATCAAACAGATTAATTGATCGAGCTTTCTCATAAAAGCGTTGTTAGAAATATATTTTCAATTCAAACTGGATAACTAAAAGAGTTAAATGTTTGAAATTTTTTTTCAAGAAACAGTTTTTCTTCCTGCTGGCTCTATTTAATCGATTTGTATGCGAGCGAATTTATTTGTAAATTTAAGTTTGTTCCAAATTACAAACAAGAATATCATATACAGGGTGAGTTTTTAATAAATGTCAGGCTTATATCTCGAAAACGGTGCGCAAGGTAGGAGAAAATAAATTGCTTACGCGGATGAGGTTGAGATTGCAGGAAAATATCCCTGTACGCTGAGAGAGTGGATGCAATACGCACTCGGCCTGCTCCTTAGATGGGCCAGAAGATGTGGACTGAATGTAAATCCACAGAAAACTGATTTGATCTTTTAACTATAGGGGGCACATACCTCCTCAGATTGACCAGTCAACATTAAGTGGTACCACCTTGACCAGTACTGACAAAGCGAAATACCTCGGGCTTATTTTATATACTAAGCTGGAATTCAAATATTTTAGAAAGAGTAAAGGAAGCTACTATACCGCTCTACTCCTGTTAAAATGCCATTGGAAATAGGTGGGGATTGGGCCACCACATTGTGTATAAGTAGATCACTCAGGAACACATCTACTCAAGCACTGCAGTTTCTCTTTCATCTCACCCCCTTGGATCTTGTTGCCAAACAGCTTGTAACATGCACAAATCATCGAAGAGTAAAAGCGCAGTCATCTCTGTACGGACCTGCACAACTGATAGTATCCACTACGCTCCCTATCGCATTCCTTCGAGATGAAGCTCCTAATTTAAATTCCCACCAAAGAGGCTGGGTGAGTGAGGCAGTTAATGGAAGTGATAAACTGATCGAAGTATAATGTAAATTATTCATCCAAACGCTACAATCCCTCTTCCTTTCGTCGAAGGTATCCCAGAATTGGGGCTCTCATCCTTAAATGAAATGGCTGAACAATTCAACATCAGCTTGAATTTGAGCTTTGTCGAGGTTTCGATTTTGCTTCAAATAACCGAAAAACCCGCTAAACGATATTTTCTAGAAACAATCCAAGATTTAGCCAAAGCAATTAATGAATTGATTTAATGGCAGACAAGGGAAGAAAATTTAAAAAGCTTTCGTGAATTTCCCAACAATGACTGTTCTGGATTATACAGAAGTGAAAACGGTTTTCATTTGCCAAACTTCCATGTAGTTAAACATTAAAAATATGAATATCATACGGTAACAATTTTGGTTGGAGTTTCACCATCCGGTATTGAAATTTGATCAGTACGGCCGTGTCCGGTAGAGCGTCAGACAAAGGAATATTCAATGGGACTGATTTGTTGAATACGCTTGTAATAGAAGATGCAGTGATAGTTAATACAGCCTACTTGATCGCGGATGAGCTATTACAAGCAGGAATAGAAATGATCAGACCAGCCTTTATGTTTCATAAGATGAAGAAAGAAGAAATAATTAAAAATACTAAAACAAAAACATTCTCTGTTTAAGTACACCTATTTTAAATGATAATAAATTACTATCGTTCCTATTGCTGGTGAGGGGGGCAATCTTAAAGCAGCCAATCTTCTACCAATTCTTCTCTGGTTTTAAGCTGTCGTTTCCGTTTACCAAAAAAATTTGTGAGGTCCTCAACACCAATCTTTATTTTAATTATTGTTGTATCATCTTAAAAATCATCATTACCATGATTTTCACTAGCCTGCATTTTTCTCTAACAAAAAAAGGACGAAGTGGTTTCAGTTCACTTCCTCATTTTAGAAGAGCCTTTCAGGAGTAACTAGATTTAATGTTTTCGAGTAAATGGATCGGAAGAGGTGGCCGTACTTCGTTTTTCGCCTGATCATCGATCATTGTATCATTGTATTTATGGGTAAAAGTGAAAGACTTTGCATATTTTAACTGGTCTACCACAGAAGAAGATTTGAAACAAATTCATATTAATTTTGAAAGATTAATGGTAGTTCAGATTAATTTTGAAAGACGGTTGGAAAAATGTTTAGAATTAAATGGCAGACATTTAGAACATTTACAAAAATTACAAATATTTTTTATGAATATCAATTTTGGTTTTGTTCTTTTTTAATTCCATTTTTATTTAATTTTAGTAACAAAAATCGTAATGTAAACCGTTATAAGAATCGTAAAACAATTGAATTTATTTAATTTTATTTGGTCTCACAATGAAACAGTATATAGGTTCGAGAAAATGCGTTTGTTGTAAGGCAGATCAATGGTTCTATCAATATCTCTGAAACCATACACTTTACGAACACGGAACAATATAGGTTAACAAAAAGTATTTATTTTTATCGGCTTAAACACAAAGTGTACTCAAAAGTATAGGTTCTAAAAAAAACTAACTTTCGTCAATATTTCCCAAACTAATAAATTTCTAGGTCATTCAAGATCACCACTGAACTTTTTTTTGACACTAAACAGTTTTTGTTTTTAGTAATTTTCTTGCATTATTTCCGAGATAAAAGCCTGGGGATGCGTAATCTACACATACTTCATTGGTTATTATAAAATAAAATCAACGTCCTAATTTTTTTTCATCATGATTCAATTTTTAGCTTTTTTACTCTGAATTTGAATATTATAATACATTATTTTTTAATTATGCCGTTAATTATAAAAAAATATAAATGCCCATAATTCTTTCTGTCGTCCGGAAAACTATGTCGCTGACAGCTGCAATTATCTTATTTAATTCTCGTCGACACTAAAGATTCAATATTTGCTTGTTCTTAATCCCCCAACCTATCCAACTTTTCCAGGTTAAATTGAACCTTTTCCAAGTTAAACGCATCTTTTTCCATAATAAATGAAACTTTTTCAAACTAAATTGAATCATAGATGAATAAAAATCGATAATTAATACCGTTATTTAATTCAAATTGTTGTGTATTAATAAAAATCATTTTATTTACTTTACTTATAAGTAAATTATTTTAATAAAATTGTAAGATTTAATTAATTTTTTAAAATTATTAAAAATTAATCCGTTTAAATTAAGGAAATTATTATTACTCGAAATTACGGCTAATTCTTTGTGGTTTCACATAAATAATAATATTTGTTTTACTTTTAAAAATTATGTCATTTCTTATAACGAGTGCGGTTGGACAGCTACACAATTACTGCAGGATGAGTAACAAAGATTCTATCGTTCAAATACTTCAAAATCGTTAAAATATTCTAGGCTTTGTCCATTTATTTAATTCTGAGGTGATTAACGGTCTAAAAAAAAGTTTGTAAAATAAGATAAATAAAATACTTACTTTCGTATTTCGATTATAACAGTTCTGCAACAATTTGAGGTGCTGAAAGATCGCAGAAATGCAATTGTTTACTGTTAGTTGAAAACTTTTAAATTAAATGGAAAACGATTATTTCAAATTGTGTAAAGTTTAATTAATATATTCATCAATATTTCAATTCAGTTTGAAAGACGCATTCTATAACATTGCAAGCACATTTTTCGATGAGGGAAAAATTTAATGTTCCAATCATGATAATCTGTTTTCGAAAAATGTTTAAGGCCAAATTTCGCAATACAAGCGAGTACAATGAAATTCCCAATTTCCACCGTGAAAGTTGTCATTGACATTGTATCATTAACCAAACATTAGACAAATTCAAAATCCCCATACAAAACATTAAAAAATGATAATCAAATTGCAATAAAACAAACACTGAAATACGATCGCCATTACAAAAAATATATAATACATATCACTTTCCCAATCTAATTTAGATTTTGACAAATAAAACCAATTTCAGAATTTTTTTTTATTCAATTTCCGTTCCCATATTTTGTTCCATACATAAATCTCAACAATTTTCCACAATTCATATCAAAATTTCAGTTTTTTTATCGTGTGATACGACCTATCTCCCCTCAGACTTAAACAACAAAAAAAAACCGCTCAAAATCCTAAAATGATCCAGCTCAAAAAATAAAAAAATAAATAAATACAAACAACAATAAGGTAGAAAAAATTTATTCGTTTTTCCTTTTTTTTGTTGTTGTATTTTCCTATTTTTTTATCGCTTTTCATAAATAAATCCTAAATTGCATTGAATAAGATAACACACATAGGAGAGTGAAAATGAAAAAAAAGTGTAATACTATCCATTTTGAATAGCTTTTCTTTCCCAACTCGTTGCCGTATAACAAAGTGAAACCATTTTCTGGGAAAATACATATAAAAAACAAAAAATTTCCGCATTTTAAAAAAATTGTTTATACAAATATTTTTTTTTTTGGAAAAACGGAATATGTACGTAATGAGAAGAGATAACAATGGCCAACCCCTTTTTTTTTGTTTTTAAATTCATGACAATACATTTATTTTCCAACGTTTTAGGTCGTTTCATAAGATTTTCGTGTTTATAAGTTGGACAATTTTGATAAAAAGTATAATTTTGGTGTGTCCAGATTTCCCCGCACCCGTTCATTTAATATAAACGTAGCGTTCTACTTATATATATGTATGTATTACATCCTTAAGCAATAATTTATCTGAGATTTAAAAAATTCTCTTTTATTCGTTTGGATGTCATTCCTTATTTTCAATGGATTATATACACAAAAATTTTCCTTTTGTTATTCAAAAATGGAAAAATGAAGATAATCTACACCAAGCAGCACAGAGCATAACACATAAGAAGAAAAATATTCATAAATGTATTCTTCTGGGTTTGAATACGTATACAAAACGAAAACAAAAAAATGAAATAAATAAAAAAAACGGGAGCATAATATATTTATGTCACCCTTAAATGCAAAACACAATACAACTTAAGATGAAAAAAAAAAAAAATAATGAACGACTTACAATAAACATAAGACGAAAATGAGATGAAGAAGCAGCATATTTTTTATATACGTATATGTATATCGAAATGGAGCTAAGAAAAAATTGTTGCTGTATTAATTTTTTTTTGTCGTCTCTTCGGGGGCTCGGTGTATATAAACGTACACAAATAATATGGGAAAACAACATGAAAATTATTAAATGAGGGAAAATTCTATGTCTGTCTTGAGTGTCTTGAGTGTGTTGCGCGCAAATCGCGGTGGCAGCAATGGAGACAATTTATATAAATTCAGTAAAAAATTAAATCTTTTCCATTGTTTTAAGGAATTTTGTTTTTGTTTTCATATTTTCTTTATTCCGTTTCTACATATTATGTAGGTACAAGGAAGGGGGGGATGATGATAATGATGATGATAATAATTTAGGATTATGTTTTAATTTTATTTTGGTTTGATAAATATTTTTAATTACTTTTTTTTGTGCGCTGGTACCGTTTTTTCCCATATTTTTTTTATTTTTTGAAAAATTTGACAGTTTAATTACATGCAGTTTAAAATTTTAATTCACAATTTTATCTGTTCGTTTTGTGTTTGTATATATATGTATATACGCGAAGATTTATTGGGGAAATTAGTTTTTGATAAATTTTCGAAAGTTGAGGGAGGAGGTGAGATTAGTTAGAGTTTTCCATTTAATTTTAAGAACAACCCCTGTAATTATTAAAACAAAAAATTTAAAAATAGCAATTGTCAAAGAGCCATTGTCCTTATTGTCTTCTCGATTTTTTTTTTTTAATTTCCATTCGTCCTTAATTAATTATTTTAATATCAATTCTATTATAATTTTTTTTCTATTTTATTTCTGCTCATCAATTCTTATTATATTTTTTAAGAAAATCTCTTATTGTTATTATTTTTTATTTTTACTTTTTTAACTTGTCTTCATTATTTAAGGATATAATTTTCTCTTTTAATTTAACAAAAAAAAAAAAACTAAATGTTATTTTTTTTAATACAAATTTTCATTTTCATAAAATACAAAAACAAAAAATAATAACATAGCGATGCAATTAAAATTGGAATGGAACAAAGACAAAGAAAAAGTAAAAAAAAGAAATCATTTCTTTCAAATGTCCTTTTTACAAAAAAAAAATTCTAAGAGATTTTATTATTATTGTAATTTTTTTCGTCCTTTTCTATTTTATTTTATTTCTTGTCTTAATTGTAATTTTAATTTTGATTATAAGACGAGAGAGAGAGTACTGGAGATGAAAATAATGGTAATGAGTGTGAATGATTAATGAATGTCGAAATGCAGAATGGGTTTTGCTACTTGGCCGGACGAGATGTTTGTATTCATATAACACCAATCGTCCAACGCACAGAATTATTCCTCCCACAATTGTTTTTTGTGGCGCGCACACACACACACGTACAAAAGAATGCTAATTTTCAACTTTTTATTATTTTTCCATTTGTGCCGGAAAAACCTCAATATAATAATGTTCAATTATTTCTTGTCTGTTATTTTAAGTTTTTTATGCTAAATTTAATTTGATTTTTTTGCTTCAGGAAATGTTCCCAGTTCCGAATTCATTAAACAAGAGGAAAATCTCGAGGAAAAACTTTTACATTAATTTTTATTAATGATAACTTTTTTTTATTCCACTTTGATTTGGAACGTAAATGCAAAGTTTTTCTTTTGTTTTTTTAATTTATTGAATTCTTAATTGCGGACTCTTGAAAATCAAACATATATACATAATAATTTATATAGAACGCATGCGTTATAATTTTCATATTTTCCATTTTTCTTTTGGTATGTTTTTTTGGATAGCTTTTTCCAAAACATTAATTTTGATTAATAATTTATGATTATGTATGTAAGTGGAAGAGAAAATATGAAATTATTGGATGAGAGGAAATTGTATATAAAACAAAATGGGTGACGCCTTATATATTCGGTTTGGCGCTGTATATTAATATAATAAATTACCTATATGTATGTAATACACCTATAACCTAAACATTATACATACAATAATGATTATCGTATATATATATGTTGTGTGCATACATAAATTTTTATTTGTTTTAAAAATCAAATCACATTTTTGAAAATGATTTTGTGCGATATTAAAATTGCCGAACGACGAGTAAAAAATAAAACAAATTAAATCGAAAATCTATTACAAACTGTTTAATGTCGACTAGAATACGTAAATAAGTTTAACATAAAAATAATAATAATAATAATAGCACCCTACATAAAACGATAACGTTTGTTTGTTTGTATTTTTCCGGCTGCCACCTCCACCACCCATAAATTTTCTTAAGATTTCTGCTTTACTTTTTACGTATTTTTTTTGCTTTTTTTTTAAATAATAAAATAAAAATCTAATATTAATTTTGCAATTTGTAAACATTAAACGTTTAATACATTTTTATATCAAAAAAAACATTAACGATGTATAAAAACAAAAAATTGAAAAGTTAACAACAAAACGTAAAAAAAAATAAAAAACACTTGCTGCTGGAAAAAATCGGATATTTAAAAAACAACGGAAAATGTGGAGCGATAAATGAAAATTTGTGTTTGATAAAAAACATAAATAAATAAAATGGAAATTTTGAAATGAAAATGGTTTTTTTATTATTCGAGATATACCGAGTGGATGGGGTTTTTTATACGTACATACACATATGTACATATATCGAGCCTTGAAGCTTGATTATAATTTTTTTTGTTTTTTTTTTTTGGAATCCTTCGAAAAATCCAATTTCATATACGTATTATCCCTTCTTTTGTTTTTGTATACGAAATAAATTCCATTTAATTATAAATAATTTAGATAATTTGATCTATTTAAGTCGAATTATTGCTTCTATTATCCTTTTTTTCGTTTTTTTTTTATCAAAATATAATAATAATAAAAATAAAAATTTCTAGGATCCGACACAAGAACCAACAAAAAAGAAAAAAAAACAAAATCTATACCCTTTTTTTATTATTATTATTATTTTTGTATAATTTTCCCATTAATTTTCTTATGATACAGAAAAACTGTTTTTCTTTTTTAGTTGTTTCTGATAAAAAATTATGATAAGAAGAATGATGATAAGTTTTTCGTTCGTTTTGTTTGCGCTTTGTATGTTTTATTTCTTGTTATACGAACAACACAGATTATATGAGGATTAAGCATGGAAAATTGGAAAAGAGTGAAGAATAAATGAGAGATGGATGTCATGAGTGTAAAATGAAGTCGAATTGTGTGTGTGTGTGTGTGTGTGTGTGTATGTATATACATACATATATTGAAATTCAATTAAAAAAGGGATTTATGATTGTTTTAATAGGTTGAGATATTAAAAAATTGGAAAAGAAAATTGCATATTAAACGAATAGAGTTTGAAGAAAAACAACGATCACCTGCTTGAAGCTGAGTATAATGTATTCCTGGTGAAATACGTGGTTGGTATATCTCTATTATAGTATAGGTATACGGTATATATGGATTTAACAAAAGGACATCTATAAAAAATTAAAAACTATCCATAAATAAATGAAAATCATCATAAATAATGATGAGGCAATGAATATATGTACATACGATTGTATATATAGATGAACGATATACCCGTGTACGAGCGAGGGTGGATATTTATGAAGCTACTCCGTATACTCGATATTTCTCTTTATATTCGAAAATTTAAATTTATACAACATAATAATTTAAAATATGATGGAAGGGTGAATGTGAACACATAATACATATTTTACATTTACAGAAGGTGAAAAACTCCCTGCGAACAACAATAGAATCAAAATAATGTTGAATATTGGAAATTTATTTAAATAACTTAAGATAAATGTATTTTGATACAAATGGAAAATAATATATACTGTTATTGTGTTACTGGTGGCGCGGTGGAGATGATGAGGTTGGTAATTCTCATACCAAAATTGCTTATTAAAATTGAAAATATAAATCGAATTTGAACAAAAACGGAAAATTGAAGAAAAACTGTAATAAATAATGAAGGAAAAATCGAGAGAGAAAAATCAAAATTTATGTTTCATTTTAGGTGTACATTTTGTGCTGCGAATATGTATGTATACAGGATTTATATTTTAGCTAATTTTGGCGAACTTCCAGTGGCGATATGGATATGTGTGTAGTGGATTTTTCTAAATTTTTCAAAATAATTTCCTGTGAGCTCTTAATAATATTCAAAATATTTTGTTTGCTATTATATACAATTTGACATAACTCAATGTCGCGTAATGCCACGCGAGTCCATATGCTCAGCGGTAATCAAATTGTGTGCGAAAAAAATAAAATTCCCAGACTAAAAATATTTTGTAAAAATAAATTTAAATACATAAATTATGACAAGTTATAAATACTGTCTAGTCAGTAAAAATATTAATCAAATTTTTCAATGACCTTCTTCGTCTTGATAAACCGTATACGTTTCCCAAAAATTGTTTTGTAAAGAGGCTGTCAGCAGCCGCGCTCAGTATTCCATATAGATCATATACATTATATACGATTCTGTGATTTATATTTGTATGTGACATAAAATTATTTCATGCTGAACCGTAAACCATATGTCTTACCAAAAAAAAAAAACCAAAAAAAAAAATTGTATTGTGGCAAACAGGAAATTCCAAATGAAATATTTTATAGTTTACTACTCTCGTATATAGTATTTTTTGTACGTACATACATATAGTAGATGTGTGCCAAATAGTAATCTAAGCTTTTATATCATAATTCAACTGTGGCAAACATTTAATGTCACCAACCAATTAAGATATAACCATAAAATTAAGATTTATTGTGAATTGTATAATGGATTTCCTAAATAATTTGCACGTGAATCACAAGACGACTATTAGCACACTTGTTGCTATCATGTATATTAGAAATAAAATAAAATATTCTAAGGTCGTTTTACTTATATATATATTGTATATTAAAATATTTTATGACAAATATTAACAAAAAAGAAAAGAAGAAAATAATGAAGGTTGATCAGTCCAAATTAAGAAATCAATCTCATTGACAACACAGTATACAGAAATAGAACTCTGATCGAATATCAATATCAACACGGCTATATAATACGGCATTTTAATTTAAATCTCAATTTACGATTATGTACAATAAAATATATATGTATGTATGTACATGGTAAGATGGTCGCACACCAACCAAATTCAAAAATATAAAAGTAAACGAATCAGAAACAAAAATTCTAATTAGTAAAATTCTCCAAAGACATTAAAAAAAGGAAAATTTCATCATAAATAAATAAAAGCAGAACAAAAAAAATGGCAAAGTATCCCTCCATTATTCAATTGTCAAAAAAAAAAAATTGTTCCTAACACCAACTAATTTAACATTTTACCATTCAAAAATTTATAAACACACATTTTTTGTTATCATTTTCCAGTTTTTCCTCCTTTTTTTGTTTTAATAGTTGTTGTACTCTCAAGAAAAACAAAACACCAAAAACAAAAAAGAACACAAGACCATACCCCCATAGGTTCATGCGCCCGCTCCTAAAACCGAATTCGTTCATATTTTATGCAAATTTTACGGTTCTTTTAGAACAAAAAATAAAAAAAAATACGACACACAGAGAACTACAACAACAAAATGTATAAATTTTAAATTTTTATAAAAAAAATAAAAAAATCTTGTGTTGGGAAAACTAAAGGAAAACAAAAAAGGTCCGTGCTCATTTTTACACCAACCACCATTCAAAAAACAATAATTTTTCCTACACTTTGTTTTGTAATAATTCTTTTAACCGTTTTTCTGTCGGTTTTTTCATCTCCGGGATGTAAATCTAAAACGGTTTTTTTTGGTGCAGAAAATTACCTTTCATACATCACATTGAATTTTCCCATTTGTTGTTGCTTTTTTCCGCTTCCTCTCCCGACTATTTTTGGATATTTGTTCAGTTTTTGCTGTTAGATAATTTTGATATTTGTTGTTGTTATTGTTGTTTGGTGTATATGTGTGTGTATGTATGTGTGTATGGATGTGCTTTGAATAAGGAATGAATAAATTAGCATAAAATGATAAAAATAAGGGATTCTGTTGTATATTTGTTTGATAAATTACAATTTTGATTCAAAACGAGACGATGCCAAGCTATACCTATTCCTGTATGTTTATGAAGTTAATTATGGTTATGAGAATTTTGAAATATCGCTTATGTATAATACTTCTAGCTGTTGGACATAGAAATTGAAGCTTTTATAAAATATTTTCAATTTAAAATTTAAATATAAACTTCTATAAGCTTTAAATTTAAGTATAGCAGCCACTACCATCATGGCACGCCTATTGAAAAAATCTCACACTTGATCTCGGAGTCTAAAATATATCTATACATTATTGAATAGATTGCACCATACTTTCAGGCCTTCGTCAACCGCCATTCGGGACCGGGATGGAAACCTCTGTGTCAACATCGACGCAGTACTTGACGCATGGAGTGGACACTTTACTGAGCTGCTTGATGTTCATCATGCGTCACAGACTGTTGTTGAGCCACCTCTAAAACAGTCTGCGGAGATTTGCACTGAGGAGCCATCCCATGAGGAATTCACTAAGGCCATGCAGAGAATGAAACGAAACCGCTCACCTGGAGTGGACTGCATTAATTCGGAGCTCTTGATATTCGGAGGGGATACTTTGTGGAACTGTCTTTTCGATCTTATTCGATTAGTATGGCGAACCGAAGTTATGCCTGATGAATGGAAAGTGGCCGCGATATGCCCCATCTTCAAGAAGGGAGACCGCTTGAAGTGTGAGAATTATCGCGGTATAGCTCCCTTTGCACAGCATACAAGTTACTGTCATACATTTTATTGGATAGAATCACTCCTCTGGCGGAGGGCTTGGTTGGTGACTATCAGGGAGGATTTCGTCCGAATCGATCAGTCACTGATCAGGTCTTTTCGCTGCGGATGATTCTATCTAAATATTATGAGACATCCATCTCCGTACATCAGGTTTTCCTGGATTTCCGGCAGGCCTACGACTCGATCAATCGAGAGAGTTTGTGGTCTGCCCTGGAATACCTAGGAATGCCAACAAAATTGGTACGACTGTGTAGGATGACAGTGACGCAGTCTCAATGCTGTGTTAAAGTTGAGAACAGGCTATCGACAATTTTTGCAGTTAACTCGGGTGTTCGGCAGGGAGATGCTCTGTCCCCGATACTCTTTAATCTCATGTTGGAGTACATCTTTCGTAAAACTGAAACACGTCAGCGCAACATCTTATATCGCCAGTCCAATCAAGTGCTTGCATATGCAGATGACATATGCGTGATTGGACTGAATAGCAACGGAGTGAAAGAAATACTTGATCCGCTTGTAGAGTTTTCAGCTTCTGTTGGACTCCAGATCAATGAGTCCAAAACGAAATACCTGATCTCTGGTTTTAGAGACAATGGCACACCAGATTTTAGTAGTGGCCACCACACGTTTGAGGGAGTGAGGAGGTTCAAATATTTGGGCTCTCTTATCACTCACGATAACAGTGTGGGTGAGGATATTAAAGTGCGGCTGGCAGCTGGCAGTCGTTCTTTATATCCTCTAAGGCCACTGCTAAAATCTAAACACTTATCAAGTGCCGTGAAGCTAAAGCTTTACAAAGCGTTGATCAGGCCCGTTGTTATGTTTGGATGTGAAAGTTGGGCGCTGACGGATGAGTACGAGAGATGGCTCCTTACATTTGAGAGAAGAATCATGCGTGTGATTTACGGCCCTAAACGCGAAATAGATGGTACATACCGAGCTCTGTACAATTTCGAGATCAGAGATCTGATGAAGATCCCCGATATTGTACATGAAGTTAGATCTCAGCGAGTACGCTGGCTCGGTCACGTTCTGCGTGCTGATCCGGAACGAATTGTGCAGCGATCTCTGAAAGGAGAACCACCATATGGTAGGCGCAGAGGTCGTTGCAGGCGACGATGGCTCCACGATGTAGAGAACGACTTGGCCTCCTCAGATTGTCTAAGACAGTATGAAGACCAAGCTCAGGATCGAAACCGTTGGAGCCAGATTGTTGTTTCAGTAAGGGGCCAGTAATGGCCTTTAACACTGTTATTATTAATGAATAGATTGATTTAAAACTATGTATTTGGAAGTTATAAATTTTAGAAAACATAAAATTCAAAATTTCCGAAAAATTGGTTAATACCACACGAAATTTATAACTCGCATTTAAAGTGCCACAAAGTTCTGGTGTTAATTGATGGTGAAAACGCGTAAATGGTACTAAGGATTCGGCCTATGTACCAGCTTGATTCCGCGAAGTAGAATAAGCAAACTGCGTATTAGATAAATTATAAAATCAACTCAAATATTTCAGAATTTCAAAATAAGTTTATCTACATTTTCGCAAATTTTGATTTCGGAAGATCAAAAAACGTTTTAATTAAATTAAATTAGGCTGAAAAAAATCATTTTAACAGTTTTGTTTAGATGAAAAAATTCAAAATCGTTTAATTAATTCAAATTAAAGGCATTCTACGAATTGTAGTTTTACAAAATAAAAATATATTCCACAGGTGCTAACGCTTAATACCTAACCTTATGTAACTTAAGTCATAACGTAAATACAAAACTTTGTTTTCCAATCGATCTGCACATAGGGTTAATTAAAGGTTATCTCTTTTATATTGTTAATTTTAATTTATCTCTTTCAAACTGTCAATGGTAACTGTTTATTGAAAGACACATAAAATATTGTATTTTTTGTCAAATAAAACTATTACATTTTGTACTCTTGACCACAACACAATCAAACACAGTTCTCTTCAAATCAGCAAATTGGTTGATGTTCACCACTCTGCAAAAATATTTAATTTATTTTGGTACGCCGCTTCATTTTTTGGTGCCGAAACCCGGGAATCAGCCGAGGATTCCATAATCCACACGTGAGTAAAATCGTAACACATAAATTCTTGAACATTCGCCCTTTTGTTCAACAAAAGAATTTCTACCAGTGTTACAAACTCATTTTTGGAAGCTGTACAATTTGCCATTTTTTTGTAATATCCGATAATTGTGTTTATGTGTGGAAAACATTCTAATTAAACTCCTTCTGAGTTGAAAATGTTATCTAATGAAACAGTGCCGAAATATTTATAATCGCGGAGTTAACATTGAAACTAAAATTTGTGTAAATTGCTATAGTGAACCATTGTGCATGTTGTTAAATGCACACGTAACCGTAAATAGCATTGAACTGTGGACCAATGTATGTCGTTGATTGAACATTAAATGGGATATGACCAATTCGCCAATTTGATCAATCCACGAATATTGTGTAATTTATATATTTAACGTTGCCGTTGATTCGAACATGGAATAGATTATGTTCAATTTGCTATATTGAATCATTCCGTGAAAACAGTAAAGTGTGTTTATCGTAACTGTGTGTGTACCGTGAAATTACCGTGAAGCAAAAAAGTACAATTTGATCAAAATTATTGTATAGTGTTTACCTCATACCGTTTAAACGGACAGTGAATGTAACTTGACCAACTCGCCACATAGTCAAGCGTTAATTTGTATATAGTGTATTGGAGGTTGTAAATCGGTACTACAAATTGAATCGATTACTAACATTGACTAAAAACTGTTCAATTCGTGATTATTATTTTTATCACTCCATTAATATTGTGTAAAAAATCTCGTGTGGTAAACAATTTGTGTCGTTAAAAAAGGGACTTACAATTAAACAGTGAACCTTATTGGTAACGAACAGCTACCCGGTATCGTTTATTATAACGGTTATTCATCACATTTAGCAGCTGATCATCGGCCACGTGTTGAATTTTTTTGTGCCTGGTAATTAATTATTGATGAATTGTGCTGAGATTTAAGCGCCGAGAAC
Organism: Tipula unca; assembly: GCA_951394425.1. Lineage (NCBI taxonomy): Eukaryota > Metazoa > Arthropoda > Insecta > Diptera > Tipulidae > Tipula > Tipula unca. The sequence goes on from OX596381.1 coordinate 220,880,739, forward strand.
GAGCATTATACCAAATATGGCAGATATTTCGAAATGTAAGCAAACTCGTGGAACAATAAAAGCAACGTTGACGAATATTAGAAAATTCGCCGATGACAGAACCAAAGAACCAGCTGAAAATCAGGCGTTGAATAAAGAACAGGTCGAAACGAGACTGGAGAAACTTGAACGGGCTTGGAATGAGTTTCATGATATAAATCATACAATTGCCATACTGTCGAATGATAGCCAACAATTAGAAAATGTAGCATTTGAAGATTCATATTTTGAGACACAAGCAATGCTGAAAAAATTGTTGAAGACTCGTACACCGAGTATTGTTCCAATTTTTGATAATCATTCCACTGGGTCCGCTCACAATAATCGAACATATTTTGATCCTGATCGATCGGTTATTCATGGTGATATACGCTTACCACGGCTCAAAATTCAATCGTTTGATGGCAATTATTCAATGGCCATCGTTTTATGACCAATACGTGAAAGCAGTGCATAATAACGAATCGATGCCGAATGTGAATAAATTCCACTATTTAAAGACGTTATTAGAAGGTGATGCTGCAAGGTTATTACGTCATTTGCCAATGACGGAAGAAAGTTACATCGAAGCATGGGACAAATTGTTGAACCGATTTGATCGGAAGAAAAATATTATAAAGGATTATATAGAGTTAATTATGAATCTGCCAAATGTACATCAATCATGCATATCTTTAAGAGCATTATGTGATGTGAGCGATCAAGCAATAAGAGGCATTCGCTCATTGGGTAAAGAATGGGAGGGCCGTGACCCTTGGTTATTGTATATTACGGCAAAAAAATTGGATCATGAAACTCAGCAGTTATGGGCAATTCATTCGAACGATAACAAGAATCCAACTATTACTGATTTGCTTCAATTTTTGAGTCAGAGATGTGATGCATTAGAATGTGCATCAACAAAGCAGCAACTGACAGTTAAGCCTCGACAATCAAACATCAAAAGCCATGCCGCTACGAATGAGACAACTAAGTTCAACTCTTGCCCTATGTGTAACAAGAACCACCCGTTGTATAGATGCTTCAAGTTTAAAGGTTTAAAACCTCTGGCACGCCGAAAATTTGTATTGACCAATCAATTATGTGCGAATTGCTTCCGTGTAGGTCATTTTTCAAGGAATTGTGAATCTGATCGAACGTGTTTAATATGTGCGAAAAAACACAGTACTCTCCTTCATATTAAGGATGATTCTACTAACAACCATACTATGATTTCTGCTCAATCAACTAATTCTCTTATCAGTGGTACTATTATTAATCAGCAACCATCAATTAAAGATCAAATTAATACTTGTGGGACAGCTGACGCAATTAATGAAGTCAACGTCGTGTCAACTAGCAAATCCACATCAAGTAATGAAAGTAAAATCTCGCATGATAGTAAAGACAACTCCGATTCTTTACAAGCAACTTGCGCAACCACATCGTATATTTGTGAAGAATTTTCAGCTCAAGCGCTATTGTCAACAGTTCAAGTTAATATTACTGATGGAAGCAATACAATGCAAAGAGCCAAAGTTTTATTGGATAGTGGATCCCGATCAACATTAATCACCGAGTCTTTAGCACAGCGGCTCAAATTAAAACGTTTTCCAGCCTCTTGTGTAATAAGCGGACTATCAGCGAAACCAGCAGCGTCAGCACGAGGATGTATGAAATTACAAATAGCGTCGATTTATTCCAATTCAAATCAAATAAATGTAGAAGCGTTAATTTTGCCAAAACTAACATCACAGATTCCTGCTCGCCAAATTAATAAATCCAGATGGAATGTCATCAACTATCTTAAACTTGCCGATCCAAGTTTTGTAATTCCAGGAGTTATTGACATGATACTCGGTAATGATGTATTTTTTAATGTTTTGCTACCGGAACAAATTGTTATTCAACCAAATATAATAGCACAACACACATTGTTTGGATGGGTTATCGGTGGGAAACTGATTTCTTCGGATCCACCCGGAAATGTTCATTCGTTTCATATAACAACAACGACAAATCATGATAAGTTGAATGTGATGGAAAAATTTTGGCAGTTAGAAGAAATTGTTGTCGATAGGCAAATTAAACCGGAAGATCAACTTTGTGAAGATTACTTTAAAGCCACAACACAACGAGATGAGAGTGGTCGTTTTTTAGTTCGTCTTCCATTTAAGGAATCAGCAGAGGTCCTAGGCTCATCTTATATCAATGCTGAACGACGATTATTGGCGATGGAACGCAAATTTACGAAGCAACCACAGATCGCCGAGCAGTATCGCAATTTTATGGGAGAATATATTGCTCTAGAGCATATGGAACGTATACCAGAAGATAAACTACAATTTAACAAGCCACATTTTTATTTACCCCATCACGCCGTGTGTAAGGCTTCTAGTACCACTACGAAATTGCGGGTGGTTTTTGATGGGTCATGTAAGTCATCATCAACTGCGTCAATCAATGAAATTTTGTTACCTGGTCCTACTCTACAAGATGACCTTACAAGCATCCTGTTGCGCTTTCGAATTCATTCTATCGCTATATCTGCAGATATAGAAAAAATGTATCGACATGTAAAGGTACAAGATGTAGATTGTGACTTTCAACGAATCTTGTGGCGTGATCATCCCAGTAAGCTATTCGAACACTACCGACTGAAAACGGTAACATACGGTATCAGCAGTGCACCATTTCTAGCTATTCGCACCATGATTGAGCTAGCAAACATTTATGAATTAAAGTATCCCAAGGCAGCCTCAATACTTCGACAGGACTTTTATGTTGACGATATGTTAACTGGCTGTGAAGATTATGAGACAGCAACAATAATTTATCGCCAAATTTCAAAGTTACTAGCCGAAGGAGGGTTCAATATTAGAAAATGGATATCCAATGATCAAAATTTATTGCAAACGATACCAGTCATTGATCGAGGTACTGATGGGTCGTTTTCGCTCGACGATGATCCGACATATTATAAGACATTGGGCTTACACTGGAATCCGTTTCGAAATTGTTTCAGTTTTAAGGTTAGTTTACTTGAACATATTAAATTATCTAAACGAAGTTTATTATCCGAAGCATCTAGAGTATATGACCCGCTGGGACTGCTAGCTCCTATTACCGTCAAATTCAAGATGTTATTTCAAAAAGTATGGAAACGTAAGATTGCTTGGGATCAAGAACTTCCATGTGATATTGCTGAACATTGGACAGAAATTAAGTCGTCGTTAAAATTATTAGAAACACTACAAATTAGTCGATGTCTGAAAATAGCTCACCCTGTTTCGATGGAGCTGCATATATTTTGTGATGCTTCACAAAAGGCTTACGGTTCAGCAGCTTACTTGAAAACAACGAATTCATCGGGAAATATTGAGGTACGCTTAATTACCGCAAAAAGTCGAGTAGAAACTTAGAAACAACTTCCCTACCACGTCTTGAATTGTGCGCAGCTGTTTTGGGAACCAAATTATACAAGTATCTGCAAAGAGCACTTAACCTATCTTATAATAATGTGTATGCCTGGACCGATTCGCAGATTGTTTTGGCTTGGTTGGCAGACCATCCTAGCAGATGGAAGAACTTCGTGGCTAATCGTACAGCTTATATCAGAAAAGTATTACCAGAAGTTCACTGGAATCACATAGAATCCAAGTTAAATCCTGCAGATCATGCGTCACGAGGTTTGACTCCACGCCAATTATTAAGTAATACATTATGGTGGTCTGGTCCAGAATATTTGCAGTTAGAGAAATCGGATTGGCCAATTAGTTCAAAGGATTTAAACAGTGAAATTCCGGAACAACGAAAGGTGAAATTAATGTCAAACCATTTGTCATTAGTTTGTCTTTGTTTTCCAATCGATCTGCACATAGGGTTAATTAAAGGTTATCTCTTTTATATTGTTAATTTTAATTTATCTCTTTCAAACTGTCAATTGTAACTGTTTATTGAAAGACACATAAAATATTGTATTTTTTGTCAAATAAAACTATTACATTTTGTATTCTTGACCACAACACAATCAAACACAGTTCTCTTCAAATCAGCAAATTGGTTGATGTTCACCACTCTGCAAAAATATTTAATTTATTTTGGTACGCCTCTTCAACAGGTATTCATGCATTCCATGCATTACATTTTCTCTTAACAATAAGTATAAACTATATAAAAAAACGTAAATAAATAACATTTCAAAACGTTAACGTTTAACAATAAGTAAACATGTTAATCAGGCAAGTCTCAAATTAATTATGAGGTTTCATCACCCATCATTTTGATGAATATGTACTTTCATGCTCTGCAAATAGGTAAATTTTTTTTTCGATTTATTTATGGCAGGCACGTTTTGTTTTAATGTACATGCTGTTTGAATTTACTATTGGTCAAATTTTTACCGCGTGCTTCGTTTTCCCTTTTTTTGTTGTGTCCGATTGTTTTCTCCAAATGCATTTGATAAGCTTCGACTCACTCATTTCCCGTTTGGTGTTGTATGTATCGCATCGATCCTTTAAAGTAAACAAGGCTATGTTTTTATTTGCAAACTCTGCAAGAAATGTTGTTTTTGATGCTCGTATTCATCCAGAAGAAAATCAATGATTTCAGTATTCAGTATAAAGATACGAATGTTGGCTGGGTACGTTGTTAAACGAATACAAAAATGCACACATAAATTGGTGTGGTCTTTGTTGTACATAAGTTGTGGTCTTTGTTGAATTCTTTTTCTTAAGCTGAGTTAGTGTTGTAATCCCATAATGTGATTCACGAACACATTTCGCAAGCTTTACTTTATACCGAAAGAACATTATTTTGCCAACTTGAATATTAGTGAACCGTTTACATTAAGTTTGTATTTCAGGGAAAAGAACTTGGTTTGAAGGTGGTGGTTGCTCTTTCCATGTTACTTTCTTGCACCAAACTACAAATGTAAATTTTCTTTTCCTGCCAGCTTAACTTCCAAAATCGACGGAAATTATTTATTCAATCAATTTCACTTACAGATCCATAAAAATAGCAAATATTTTGCAAGTTTGTATTGTACATGTTGGCCCAATCTGAAGACCTTCCATTTGCACGTCTTGAATTTGTACAATTTTATCATCAGCTGACACTTTTCGGATTCTAAATTATTCATTTTCGTAATCTACAAATCATTTTTAAATAAAAATATTATTAGTTTTAAAAACAAAATTATATGTTTTATTAATAAACAATTAAATTCAACAAAAAAATACCATTTATAGTAAAATAATTTTTAATTTAAAAAGTATTTAATGTAAAACGGACCTAATATCTAGTACCAACCAAAAAAACTGCATATACACGATAATGCGCACACAAAATCGAATAATTATGAATCAAAAATGATTTTGCCACCTTTTTTTTATGTCAAAAAGCCTAACAGCCGAATAATTTCTCTCCGAAATCATTAGCAACTCATTTGACGATTTTTGTAGATACACGGTTATATATGCATTGTTGCTGTCGATGGTTATTTTCGGATATAATAGTAGATCTATTGAAAAATATGTAAATTGTAAATTTTTCAAAGAATTTATAGGAACTTTAAAAATTCGAAAACATATAAAAACTTAATGGATTAAATTTACGGTTTTAAATAAAATTTTAGAGTCTAGAAATGTTTCAATTTTGAAATTTCGACTATTTGGATTTTTGATGATTACATAGTTAAATTATGTCGCTACTCCATAGGATATAACTTGAATAAAGTATGAAAAATGAATAGCAATTTTCAAAATTTGGACATGCACTAGTTCAATGATTCTCAAACTAAGTATTATAGCAAACACAATTTTTTTTACGACGATCATTTAATAGATCAATGCTGAGAGGAAGAACGGCAACAATTTATGCTTTTGTATTAAATGTAAAGCAGAAAACGCTGATGCCATCAAATAATTTAGTTTGTGGAATAGCAAAAATAATTGGCAATAAAAGTAAGAAGTTCATCATTCTATTGGGGAAGGTTTTAATATGAACAATTCCTAAATCTCTAAAATCCCAAAATTTAGTGATTTGAGGATATTTACAGCACCTAACTCATAGTTATGATAAATACGTAATACTGCTATAAGCAGCGGTGTGAGTCAGTTTTTAAACAAATTTTAAAATTCCACATAATTACATCGAAATTTAATAATTCGCGGTTTACTTTAAACAGTGATAAGGGAGAGTTTTAAATTCCTCAAAAAGTTGAATTAAAATTTATACAAATGCACAGTTCCGAATTTTTGGCGGCCGTTCCAACCATTTCCATAGTAAATCAAATGAAAAATTTGGTATTGAATCAAACTACGTCGAAATTTAATATTTGAGAAAATCCAAACTTTAATTTTTTAATTCAGAGTTGTAAAATTCGGTTTTCAAATTGTTAACATCTTCTAGCATTGATCTTAAAATCCAAATTTAAAATTTATAATTAATAGTTGTTTAATTCGGTTTCAAAAATTTGTATTGCGAAATTTAAAATGTTGAATTTAATAAACTGTAAAATAAAATTAAATTGAAGTGCTAAGTTTCAGTTAAATTTCACTTAAAAAAAATTCTGGTTTCAAGGAACAGAAGTTCTCCAAAATACGAATTCTAAATTTAAAATTTTTTTTTTATGTTTAAGTTTTCAAATTGTTAAAACTTCTTATTACTTTGAAATTCAAAAGAACCTCATATAAAAATGAGCTAAATCCCAAATATTTGCGCGTCAAAACTAGTAAAGGGTCGGTTAGGATAGTTATTAATTCGAAATTCTATCAAATCGTGTCGAATTTTAATTAAATATCGAAAGTGGCCGACCAAATTATGTTGCAATTAAAACAAATCACAACGACCGCACTAGCAACTTTCGAAACTTACAAACAATAAGCATGTATACATACATACATACATATATATAGATTAGATCCCTCATATTAATCTCCAGATTATCCCAAAGTGATTAAATTTATTTTATTTCCAGCACATTTTGTTCCGAATTAAGCAACAACAACCACGATAAAATATAAATTTATATTAAAAATAAATTCGATTTTACTTGCACAATTGCAAGGTATGTACATATGTATATGCACACTCGTATAAATGGAGAAATGGAATTACATATATATCCTCTCCATATACATATATATATATATATATATATAGCTGTGTACTATGTATCGAAACAATTGGACCAAGAGGCGAACAGGCGAACAGGCGATCAGTAGGGGGGGGGGGGGGTGTAATGAATTTTATTTATTTCTAATCGGAATAATATATACGAGTATGTACTGTAAAATATATAGTCGTATCTCGTATATATACCAGAGAAAATAAAAAAAGGTTATTATTGAATTGTGAGCTTTTAGATTAACGTGCCCAGATAGCATCGTTTGCCGAGTCCTATATAGATATATACATGTATATATGTACATACTCGTAAATATAAGATATCCTTAATAATATCCGTGCAATACATATAAATATGTTTCATTTCTAATTGAAAGACATTTATTACCTTCTCATCCTTTATTGTATTTTATGCACAAAGCTCTGTATATATATATGTATATAACGGATAGATACGACGAGGACCAAATTGGATACGATATATATACATGTATGTATGTTGTGTTATATGAGCATAAATATAGGAATCATAAAATAAAGATAAAACTATAGATATGTAATGTCCATCCACATACTATATATACGAGCACATACATACATTCATCTATTCACAATTTTCCCGAGAAAATAAAAATAAATTTATCAAGGAAAAGTGTTAAAGAGAGATAGAGAAATGATATAAATATGAGTTTTTCCAGAGTATGTGATGACCGTTCGCCTTTTTTTTATTTTGTGTATATTTGGTTGGGAAAAAATAATATTTTATTTCGTTTTTTTTGTTGCCATCATCCTTTTTTTCTCCATTTCGAATTTATACATAAAAAAAAGAATAAAAGCAAACTCGGTACAGGAGTTTGAGATTGGGTATAAATATGAAAACTCTAGAGGATTTTATTTTTTATTTTCGGTATCCTAGCAACGTGTATTTCGATTTTCTCATATAATATAACTCTGAACACTCTTCAGTCCACTAAAAAAAATAAAAGGATAAAAATATGAGTTTGTATATGTATTTGATAACAATTCTATATACGTTGCCCAATAGCTCTATATAGCTGTGTATATAGTATACTGATGCTGCCTTATCATAAGTTCACCGATGGTCAGTTATAAAATATTTATATTTCAAACTAAGCACAAAAAAAGGATTTAAGATACTTTTTTTTTGTTTTGTTTTGTTAAATTCTGAATGTATGAGAATAAAAATGGTTGGTAGAAATTTTTTTATGTGCAGGATTTTTTTAGTTTTTGTATTTTTGTAATGGGAAAATTGGAAAATATTCAATAAAATTTTTTTTGTGTTATTTTGAAATAAATTATTTTTATTTTATATTTTTTTGCGTGGGTGGATGCATAGAGGTGGGCATTGGGATACAAAAAAATTGTAAGGTAAATTTAATTTTATTTTATATATTTTGTATAGTAAATTGTTCGCTTTGTTTTTGTAAATTCGATAAGCGAGTGCAATTGAATTTATAAATTAAGGGGAGTTTCTGTGATCAGATGAAGCAGTTTGGATACTTTTTTGAACAAACTATAATATAGTGGAATTAGAACCATTGCATATAATATGAGTTCAGCAAACCGACTACTTCTTAGATCAATATTTTTTAAATCTGGTGTTCTTCAATAAAACAAATACAGAATAATTGGAACAATCATTTCTACATAATCTTTGAACTTTTGGATTGTACATAAAACTCAAAATCAAGAAAATAACCAAAATGGGTTTTTCTGTCATAATGATAACAGTTACAACAGGGTGATGTATCATGTACACAACACGTGACTCGGTTGCCATTTCATCAATTAGCCATAGATCAGATTCCTTATGGATTTAAATGTTATATTTATCAGATAAAAGTTAGTGTTGTAACGAATCTAAATATTTGTTAATATTCTAAATTTGTTAGAAATGAAACAGGAATCAAATAAATCATGAAAATGGATTAGTATAGATAGTCAAGAACGCGAACAAATGATTTGAAAGATTAAGCGATTAAGCAGTCAATGGATAAGGGATTTGAGGAGATGCGTATAGTGCTCTTCGAAGAAAAGGTTGAACAGAAGTCAGAACATATATTCAAGAATTGAAGCAGAAAATTTGCAAGGATGACGTAAAAGTGCAGAATTTGGACCAGAAAGTCCTCAACGATAACGGAGAAGTACAAAATTTGGAGGAGAATGTTCTAGTCTTCAAGACGGAGCTTCTATACGTGAGGAGTTGGATCAGACTGTTTTCGAGAAAGAGGTTAGATGCGTCAAAGTAAATTTAAGAGCGTCGCATATACCCAGGCAGTACACCCGATGGAGTAAGCCAAAAGTATTTCATGGAACAATCACTTTCGCGATGCTGACATTTTAATTTGAAGCGGCGATCAAGCAACATGGTTGGAACAAAGATAATCGAGCAATCACATTTATATTAGCTCTTAGAGATAGAGGACCAATAGTCAGTAACATAAGATGTAAGGGCATGGGACGTTGAGGGGATATGTTGAGAAGTAAGATGAACACGAGTAAAATCGCGGTCTGGTGTACAGCGATTAAGTGAAGCGCAAATTTCGGTCCAGAAGGAAGAACAGAAACATGAAGAAGCAGATGGACAAGGTGGTGGCGGTTTAACGCTGGATATGGGAGCGGCTTTCTAGTTCGATATAATTAACGGAAGAGTACAACCAGTTGATAGATCCAAGTAAAGAACAACTACAGTAGAGAGGGCAGTCATAACGCACAATAAGATTGGCACGATAAGGATCAACAATACTCAGTTCCAACGCGAAGTAATGGTTTCAAATATTGGGTGAGAAGTATTGGACTGCAACAGATTCGAGCTGCCAATTTGTATGGATGATACCGGATCAACAATCAGGGAGTAGACGTGCAGAAACAATTGCACGGGAGAAAATGCGAGTGGCAGGTGACCGGAAAGCTCGGTGTAGCTTTCGAATCACGATTATGTAGGGGTAGTGATACGATTGTCGTGACATCTCTATTTGAGTAGGGAAACTACCGTATATATATATATATATATATATATATATATATATATATATATATATATATATATATATATATATATATATATATACATATATGTATATATATATATATATGTATATATATATATATATATATATATAAACTGTAGTAGATCCTGATATGTGTTTAGACTATTCAGGAATAGTTTAGACACTTCTCGAATATTGTGGAAAATTCTAGTAGATTAGAATAGTGGTATAAACACGAGAAAAAATGGTAAAAATAAGTAAGTTGGATTTTAGCCGCGAAGAGTTAGTAGGAAGTAAAAAGTGAAAGAGTTGCTGTGTTTTAACCGTGATAGAGCTATACTTGGTAGTAGTAAAAAGGAAAAGTGAAAGTTAAGTATTATTAAAGTGTAATAAAGTGATTATTGTGAGTTAAAGTAAATACGTGAAATAAGTGAATTCAATAAATTAGTGTTTGGTGTAGTAATTCGGAAATAAATAAATTTAGTGTTATCTAGAATTAAATTGGTTGTTTTATTCACAATCCAGTGATCGAGCCTTGGATGACAAGGCTAAAACGTAACACTGTTTCCAAGCTCCAAAAGCAATTATATTAATTTTTAGATCTTACATCGATACTATGATTAATGATGTTTGTTTAACAATTATGTTTTAAAAGATAAATGATAAAATATTTCAGCAACAAAATTTGGTTAAAAGATTTAAGGCTTTTATCAAAATTAAAAACTCCAATAAGTTTCAAATAATACAGTGTTTAAGTGAACAACTATAGAAACGAACTGAAAGAGACTACACCCAAACTGAACTCAAAATTTGGGTGCTTTTCACTAATAAAAATCAGCGTCATGATTGTAAAATGTCTGCACAAATGTTAACAAGACGGATCCATCCGTAATTGTGTAATGCATCCCCAATATGTAACCTCCCTTATATATTTTATGTACATATATATTGACTTACACTTGTATTATTCATTTATCAAATTATTCATTCAATAATACCGAATTACCCTTAATTTAATATATCTACAATTTTTTAACATTAAAAAATTTATCATTATGAAGGGTCGAACATTTTTTTTTCCGCAGCGAGAAGTTAATTTTCCTTACACAAAAATATAAAAAAGAATATTTAAATTACCTTCTTCTTCTGTCTTTGTGTTCAGAACAAAAATTTGAAACAAAAAAACATGCGGACTTTAACGAGCGAACACAAGCATAAAAAACACTTTATCATAATCATCTTCTCTCAATGTTGGGGTTGATAATTTTTTTTTTTTTTTTTTGTATAGAATGCGTTTAATTTTAAATTAAAATACAAAAAAAAATATGTACTGTATATAAAACTACCCTTCGGAATAAAGAACTCAACGAAAAAATATTTAAGTATAAAGTTAAATTAAATTATGCAGATATGTTACGCTAATTCTCGTTTTCCCTCTCATAATTTTCCATCATCAGCAAAATAATAATAATAATCATTGTTCCATCATAATTGGGGTTGAATTATATGTGTATGTATATAATAAAATTAGTATACATTCAGGCGAAATGACAAAAGTGGAAAGGTTAATTTGCGCAATATGTTTTTATGCCTTGGGTGGTCCATTGAATTATGTGGCGCCCTTTGGATTATGAGAAAATTATTTTTTAAAACTATCATATTTCCATATAGTATATCGCACTAATTAAAATCTAATTAAATATTTTTTTTTATTCGCTAAACAAAGTATCTTATTATATATATGTATGTGTATAAGAAATATTAAATTTCGAGCGAATAATTTATAATTATACCATCCATAAGACGCATTGATATAATTAAATTATAAGATTACATTTTCTCTTTATATAAAATTAATTAAATTTTATTTTTTCGAAATTTAGTGATCTAATCTATACGTATATCGGTTAATCTATTTATATGTACATATAAACGATTAAAATATTATTTAATGACGTCGCATCATCTTACAGCATGAGAAAAAAATAATTTATTTTTTCGACCATAAAGTACAAAATTGTGTTTATGGGTTACACATTAGATCAAGTAATAAACATTCGAACAAATTTCTGGTAATTCCAGATCGTATATATACAGTAGTTTCTTGCATACAAATTATTTATTGATTTATAAAATGTCAAAATCTATAGCACAATCTATTGCCTATAGGTATGTATATAAAGGAGGTCTGAAACTGTCGATCATTAGTACAAAAATAATATATTTCGTTTCATAGTTATAGTTGTTGCTGTATATATTTTCCATTTGTAATTGGAACATTAAAATGATCGCGCACCATCAATGACAATCAATCAAATTGTTGTTAGCACATAGAGCAGCGAATGTTGAATCTAAATAATAACTGAATATTACATAAATCAACAACATATATATATCATATATACATATAAATATGTATGTTATGTTATGTTATGTTGCGGGTATCTCTGTACACAAGTACTTTACACACGCAAAAAAAAACTGGTCTCCGTGTTATGTTTATTTATGGTTTTTTGATGATCAAGAAGTGAATTTTCTTTTTTAGCTGCATGGCCGCGGATGATTTTGATTGATTTTGCATGAAATAATTTAAGACATATTTCCTAGAAAAATTTGCTAAATGACAATTATTGTCATCGGTCAGTTGATTGTTTTATACGTGTTAAGTGTTAAAGTAGTTTTAATATTGTTAATTCATTGTAATACTTTTTTTTTTATCTTCATTTAAATTTAATTGATCGCACATTTATAGCGATATGCTGCTACCGTAATCGGTAACTAGTATAATATAGTCGAACTGGATCATATCTTTATATATATAAATACAAGTTGGCATGTTTTTTTATTTTTTATTAATATTCAACAGATATATGTAATAAATCGTGATTAATTACGTAATAAATTTTGAAAAAAAAATTAACTTCCAATTTTTGTATATATACATAAGTATGTATATGTTATGTATACATGTGTATGAAGACATTCATAGAATCTTTAAATTTTTTTGTTATCTGATCGAGCATTTATCATAACAAACCAAAAAATAAATTTTGTGCAAATCAAGTATAAGGTTCCCATATTATGATGACAAATATGATTAATGTAGTTAACCAAATCAAAAAAAAATTTTGGTTTCCAGAAATTTATCTTTTGATCGTAAACGTCTTCTATTCTATAAGATCTTTTATATGCTATACACAAGTTTTTTTCCCATCGATTTTGGTATATTAATAGACCTTGATTATGACTTCTTGAGAAACGAACGGTATAGATTTCGAGATGGTTTTATTGGTGAAATCATATGTGTGTGACGCTATTTTATCCGCATATGATCATTATTTGCGTTCTACAAATTAATTAATAATTATTTTTTCTTTTACATGCGTCTAGCTGGTCAAACTGTAGTAATTGATTTATTTGATTTAAAAGTATCACCGCACATAGTACTTGAAATCCCTAGAAAATTGGCTAAACATTATCACCAGTTATTTAATACTCATCGATCACATTTTTTTAAACGAATTTTTTATCCATTATAGATAAAAATGTATACAAGTGTATATAGAAAAAAATATTTACAAGAATATTTGTAAACATAATATAATGTTGACACGCGTCCATTTACTATTACAATTCATTAAAGCTGTATAAAGTGAAAATGATCACAAAAAAAAATACTTGTCTCTTGAGACGAATGCATTATTTTCTAGTTGAATATGATTTACTTATCGTATAGTTTTTTTATCAAACCCAGTTTTGCACTTGTTTCATTTCACCCTTTTTATATGCATAAATGTATGTATATACGGATATGATAAAAATCAATCATTTATCCATGTCAATATCAATAATTTGCACAATATGTATATATATGTCTATATATATATGCAAAAATGCTGAAAGTTTTTTCATGTATTCGACGTATACATCATACCCTTCGGAAAAATAACATTTTCGATTTGTTAGTCCTAAGCTTATTCCAAAAAAGAAAATTATATATTTACATTTTGTGACTCGATAGCATATACAAAAAATGAAATTTAATCTTCCTCTTACATCAACTTGGAAAACTATAAACTTTCCAAAAACTTAAAATCGCGGGGTAGGTATTTTCACTGCAGTTATTAATTTCCAAATGTTTCGTCGCACATGACAATATTTTCCGTTACTCGCATACAAAATTTATTATTTACTGGGAGTTCAGCATATACGCTGCAAGAATATATAGAACTGACAATTAATATAAACCTCGTAAGTTGGAGTCCTGGAATTAAAATTTTAAATATTTTCGCTAATACAACAAAATATCAAATTTGAATTAAAAGAAATCGACAAATTAAAATTGAAATCGAATTCTCATAAAAAATATAAATTGAATCCTTCCGTCGTAAATTATAAAATTTAATTTAGTGCTATCAGATCTCAATTTAAACTTTTAAATCGTTTCCTGCATAATTCATTTATTGTTGAGATTGAATCGAATATTATAGAAACAACCCAAAATCTTTCTGGAACAATATGTTGATATAAACGGAACTGTATATAGCAAACGTATCTCAATTCTGTGACTATTATAGTGATCCGCAAAGTATCACTGACATGTTTGCAGCATTTTTGGAAAATGTGTACCTATACTTCGAGAGAGAATGACGATTATGATTTTAGTAAAAATCCAAACTTTCAATTTCGGTTTACTAGCTAGTAAATTTTAATATGAGTTGTGATCCGAACAAAATTCACCCTCTTGTATTAAAAGAGCGTGCGCTTCTGTTTTGGTTCGACCGCTGATGTTTCATTAAGCTAATTTTAAAGAGTGGATGCAAAAATTCAATCTCTGTCTGTAAACCAGCATGAGTTTTACCGTGGACGATCGACTCTGACATATCTTCTGTGGTTCACAATTTTTTGTTGTGTGGATAGTGTTGCAGTCGTATTTACTGATTTTAGTAAAGCATTTGACAAAATTCCTCATCTTTTGCTTGTAAAGAAACTGGAACAGCTCAGGGGTGGTGCATGCCACGTTTATAATTATAATTGTTTGTTATGTATGTATTATTAAAATACACTTAAAAATAATATTAGAATTCTTTGATAATTTTTAAAAATTATTTATAGTATTTGATAGAGGGTTTAATATTTCCGGTGCTAAATAATGTAAACTATTTCGGATACTATTCCCACACCTCCATGTGACAGAAAACAAATCTATACTCGGAACCAACTATCTCAATTTATATAAAAAAATCAGAATAATTAATAATGCTTTTAAAAATAATCATAAAATTGATAAATTTACGCTAGACGTATTCAGAAATTGGCTTAAGGCAGTGTGTCAAATAGTTAAAAATATGTTAAAAATTAAAATTTTGTCAGAAAACTCAAATTTATATTTTTTCAAATGAACGCAAATAAATCAAAAAATTTGATTTTCCTGTCAAAATTTAAATATTTAACAAATTTTTTAACTAATTGACACACCGCCTTAGAAACTTCATACTTATAATTACATTCGTTAGATCGACAAAAATTAAACATGAATATTATTGAAACAGCAAATATTTTGTGTTATTGTGTTGATCGACAAGGCGGCCCTCATCACCGAGTTTTTTTATTTGTTAAACGCCAACCTTAACTTTCGACCAAACACCAGTATAACAGTTGATGGCGTACCAAGTGTATTTTATTATAATTTGGAAAATATATTAAAGAACTTCTGGAACCGCAGAATGCACCCTTTATTATACGGACAATACAATGGATAGACATACAGATGGTCGCCTTTTCCATAAAGGTCAATGTCCTATGTTTTCCAGAGAAACGAAGCATATCAGACCTACACGAAAATGTTGTGTTCAGTGGAAAAAGCCAGTTTGTTAGACACACCGCCTTACGCAAACGAAGTGCGAGGACTATGCCACAAGGCGTACTTTTTCTTTTATTTTAAATTTCTATAATTTTTTATAATTGTTTCAATGACTAGTGCTAGTGAAGTGAACTATATATTGCAACATTATATAAAAATATACCACTTTTGTTTTATTAGTTCCATAAATATCAAAGATCATAAAGGTTATTTATTACCTACGCAAATTAGATTAAAATATCCAACCTTGCAATATAAGCCTGTATATAAAAGTTATATGAAGAATTTTACAAGTTAGTTTTTATTTGTTTCATAACAAATGTTAGATGAAAAAATGCAACACCCGGGTGTACACAGTCAAGGTGAAGGTTAGAAATAATTGGACGTCGAGTATCCATTCTGAAAAATAATGTAAAGGTCACAAATGATATCGCAATTGTCCATGAGGATACATGGCTCTTTTAATGATAATATAGGGACACTTGCAAACTCAAATATAATATAGAGATATTGCGGATAAATTCCGAGTATCCAATGGAGCAGCTGCTGTAACCTAGGTCTTAATTATGCTTCCTGCTACAATCACAAAGGATTCCACTATTTAACACTACAAGTAAGACAATTTTATTGCAATGTTTTATATAACTTTCATCATTTGTTTATTTAAAGGGCGTATGCGACAATGAATTAAAATTTCGAGACCTATATTTTGGACGGCCTGGAAGAAGTCATGATGCAAATGTTTGGACTGTAGCACACTCACTCAAAAATTCGAAAATGGAAACGTAGATTTGCCGACCAATTGGCATTTGCTGGAAAATTTAGCCACATAAAGACAGTGGTATGTGAAACACAAAACAGACAACATTCAATTGGTAAGCTTAGTTCATTATCGGACAGTAATTGAAAAAATGTTTGGTATGCTTAAAAGTAGGTTCAGGAGATGTAATGTTTCTTAACGTATCTAACCTGGTTAGACATAATTTTATTATAACCGGAAATGATCAAGAAATTATGGAAACAACAGAAGACAATTCCGAAATCAATTCGCTCGATGATAACTTTAAAAATTCCAACACGACTGTGTATATATCATTGAAATATACAGTTATTAAATAAATAATAACGAATGATTTTTTTAATCAGTTTTAATTAAAAAATATGGGAATGGAATGTTATACCGCTTCATCAGATCAAGAATGTTTTAGATCGTTTGCTTATATTCGCACGGTTGAGTTTTCTTCAAATGACTATAAGATGCTATAGCTTCTGGTGTTAGTTTGACTAATCCGATCATGATTCAACGAATCAAAAACAAAGCCTTTTGGAGGAATTATATTGTGGCGTAAACCATACACGTGCTTCTAATCTGGGTAATAGATCTGGAAGTCTTCCTCATTTCATCTATAATACTTTTCTCCACAATACATTTTTATTTGTTTGAAATTCTTATACATCAAATAATATTATTAAAAATATCAAGCAAGAGTATTATTCTGACCAGCAAGAGTATTATTCTGGCCTGGCATATTTTCGAATTGTATACTATCACAGCTGAGACGAACATTAATGGCTCTTGCGATGATGCTTATCTTCATTTGACGAATTTTAGTACTGAGTTTTCAACGCTTCGGTCTTCAGAACTCTTGTCTGGCTGTGGATTGGCCCAGCATGTTTATTGGCTTTGTTAGGGTTGCCTCGTAGAATTATTTACGTGATTTTGAACTTTTCATTGAAATTAAAACGTATCTTTTCGATGAAAAACATGTATGTTTCTGGATCAATGTCACAAACTTTGTCGTTTAATTGAGATCCTCCGTTATAGACCTGCCAACTTTAAATATTGGTTCTGGAGAGAAAATTACATTGGAAGCTAATATATTGGAATGGGTAAAGAACAATCCTCTTGCTGGTCGGAAGAACTGCGTACGCTATTTTGCTTTGAGTATATATAATGTATGTATATACGTACATTTATGTATGTGCGTGTATAAATATATCTATTTACATAATCTGATTGATTTGTATTCTCTTATTTGATCAATAAAAAAATTAATAAATAAAATCGAAATTCATTGACATAAACAGGAAATCAAAATAAAAATTCAATAAACTCTTGATATAATGGATCTGTCGATCGATGGTCAGTTATCAAATCAAAAAATGTAAAAAATTTATATTCTTTGTTACTTAATTTTTTTATTATTAAATATAAAATTATTCGACGACCTAAATTTAGTTATTTACGACTATATAGTGTATGTATCATAGATATAGATATAAAGGTGCGTCTTCCGCAAAAGATTGATTATATGTATATTATTAATTGAACCCTCCCGCATTTTGGAATATGCATAAATATTTGTTATATTTACAAATTATATTCGTATATTAATATTTAAATTACTTTGAGATGGATGAAATGGATTTTGGATTTATTTGCAAAGAGGGTTAATTCTTTTTAAATTACTCCTTATATATATAATAGAACAGTAGAATTTGTCAAACTTTTCACAACAGTTTTATTAATAAAGTGGTGTTAGTATTTACTTATCGACTTTTAGGGGTAACTGATTTTAAAACGGAATCCTTACAAATCGAGATTTATTTTTAAAATTTAATCTTTTTTCAAAATGAAATATAGAGACGAATTAATAATTTATACACAATAATGCAGGCATTTATATAATTAAGGCACATAACTGCTATTTGCGTCGATTAAGCAAAATGATTATGTTTGACTGAATGCGGATCTTATTCATATACATACTGCATCCATATTCTCAATTCAGATCAATCAGTGTGCTAATTGTTTATAAATACCATTTTTGTATAGAAATTTACATTTAAATTTAATATTATTTTATGTAAAATAACAAAATAAATAAATAACAAGTACATCTACCGTACAATACATACATATTCATTTTGTTTCAATTAATTTTGATTTGTTTTTGGAAATACAAAAAAAAATGTTGCCTGATTTTCAGAAAATTACATTTTTTTAATGAAAAAAGTTTTTCATTTAAAAAAAAAATATTTATTTATTTATTTATTATTTTTATTGTTGCAAAATAAAATTCAATTTTAATTAATTTTTTTTATTTACTTTGTAAATTATTTTATTTTATGAAATTTTTTATTTAAGTGATTGGGATTTCTGGAAATCCACCCGAAAACAAAAGACCTGTCAAATAACTCATATTATTCACACTAGAATGACACCAATCGCGTATATAGATAGCTTCAAACTCATAATAATAAAAGTAATAATTTTATTACAAAAAATAACTTGTTTTATAATTTCACACTTCGTTCATTCAGACAGATGTCTCAAATTTTTATTTGATGATGTTTGCACGGTTTGTATGAAAAGCACACAACAAATACACATCTCCCGGAAGGAATATATATACCTACTCAAAAGCAAATTCACCACACATATCACATATAGTATTATGTGTATGTATATACTAGAATTGAAGGGATGAAAAACAAATTATAAATAGAAAAAAAAAAATTGAAAAATAGCAAATAAAAAATACAAAAAATATGAGTACTGTATATAGCAAGGGGTGAGTGGGTGACAAATAAAAATAAATTTAACTTAACATATTTTTATTGTTTTTCCGAAGCGTAACGAGATGAATTTTCCCCGAAGGGATTTCACGCATTTTTTTTATTTTTTATCATAAGTACTCTACATTTATTTACATTTCATTTTTCCACCCTTAACACACTATATATATACGCGCAGGGTGTCTAAGTGAATATACATATATGAATTATCAATTTTAGTTATTATCATTATAATAACTGCATTTCAAGTATGTTTTATAATACCCAGATTACTGGAAGAAATCTGGCAGAAGAATGGATTTATAACATTATTTTGACACAGGGAAAAACAATTGAATAATGAAATGAAAATGCGGAAAATTGAAGTACATTAAAAGATTATCAAATAAAATTTAATTTAATGATATAAATATGAGATGAGGTGTTCTCAAACTCGGGGTGGGGTCCATGAAGAGCACTATATTGTATAAAACATATATGGTTAATTCATTTTAGGTGATCGCAATTGCAAACCAACATTTTTTTTTTTAGAATTTTGTTCACCAAATCGTGCTCCGCATTGCAAATTAAAACCTCATGCTCCTTATACAAATTAAAATCTATATAATTCTATTGCAATTCAATTAGCTAAATGCAAACACACAAAAAATAAATAAGAATTTCAAAAATTTATCTTCATTCATCTTCATCAAGTCTATATATACATACATACATATACATATACATATAACATCAAGCTCGTTATCAGCATCGTCAATAATCGATCAAATTATAAATTTTTGATTTATGTTTGTCCGACAAAATTACTAACCATATACGTAAAAAAAAAAATTAAAATTCATTGTCTCTCTAATAACTTTCCGAATCTAAGACATTTTTTTGTTAGATGATAAGGAATTTCTTTTATGATGAGTGAATTATTGAAATAACTGATTAAAATTGGATGGCGCCCACCATATGAGACAAAATAATTTTTTGCAGATTTTTTTTGCGCTTTTGATGGATCGCATCAAAATATACAAGATGAATCTAATTACTTAATGTATAAATTATAAAAAAAAAAAAAAATTAATTCAGTAGCGGCCGATTTTACGTACATACGCATATTTAGGTTATGACGCAAACAAAATTGCATGGGAAAATATTTTTAAAAAAAATATTTAAAATTCAATAATAATAAAAAATATTTTTTAGTTGTATGTACAACAAACATATAACCAAATTATAATATTTATTGCACACGACAGAATATTTAACAACATTTTTTAACTTATTTATTTATTCATAATTTTTGATATTGAATTTATTCAACACGATATCGATGTCATCCATCATGTTTTATGAATAATATAATTCTTGTAACATTTATTTTTATGGTTTTATTACGATTGTTTATATTTTTAGTGCTATATATATTTTATCGCAGTGCTCGAATAACAATTAGTTTTAAAACACAAGATTTTATAAATTTAATAGAGGTAATTACGTTTCGCAATAGTGGCACATTCCGTATATATACATACATATATATACCGACATATATTATACGAAAACGTTGATTTCATATACAACCAATATTCGTAATGAATTATCAAAGAAAAACTTCATAATTGTGCATCTTTGGTGGTCACCGAACTATATCATTATTTTAAATTATGTAGCCAATAACCATTTATCGTGAATCGATAAAATTTTATTTATCAATTAAAATACAAAAATATATGTGAATGTGTACGATAGAAAAAAAAATATAATTATGATTCAATTATTAATCAAGATTAGAAATTCTTGAATTATTAAATTTTATTATTTAAATGTTTTTTTCTCCGCATGTGGTTGAAAATGCGCGGTTATTGCTGCATAAAGTGTCATAAAAGGTGATACCAGAATTTGTAATCAGATCGTATACATAAATTGTAGTGTAAATGTAAAATAATAATAAATTTTCCATTTAATTTCTATTGCCGTTCATTAATTGCAGATTAGCCTATATACATATATACATATACTATATACAGGATGTTAATGTGACCATGTTAGAGCAATATTTTCACTTTTAACAATAATCTCATTGTGCATCGCTCACAATATCCAAGGGAGAGAGCCGGTTTAACAGAGCGTCTATCAAAGAGGACGTCAATACTAATAACACTCATTATTATAATATTGTGAATTAAAGTTATCCCACAAAATTCTATTTATAAAAATGCCTCCCGTGGCTCTCAACCAGGGTGGGTAATATCTTAAAATTGAATGTTAAAAACATAATAATCAAACAAATGAGAAATTCAATTGATATACTGTAGATACATTTTACTAAATTGTCCCCAAGATTATTACCAAAATAAAATTCTTTCGATACCAAACTCCACTCGACCTTTTCAATCACTCACATAGTAAAACACATGAATAATAGTGAAATCAGTGATAGACAATATTTTGTTTGTTTCACTAAGCGAATGCTTGGCAAGGTCAACTAAAATTTTGTAAATTTTGTTTTTTTCTAACATTTATTTTACTCTAATTTATAAATAATAACATACAAAAATATTACTCATAACGCAAATCGTTAAGCTAGCAAGCCTAAATTTACCGTATACAACTTAGACTAATATTGGTTTGTTGTCGATGCGGATTCATGTTTTTAAAATTAAATTTTTAGCTGGATATGAAATGAACAGTATGTTTACTAAATATATGTAGTTGGCCTGATCATCTAGACCAATGTGGGCCTGTACTCCTTCATACATATAGATCAAATTTTTGTTTGTGCAAGTTTTGCTTAAATAGTAATTAAATGGCAAGTTACATTTTTTCTTTAATGTGTTTGTGTCATACATCGAACTAGTGATTTCAATGAGCGCTTTCAGTTCTGCTGACTGTTGCCATTAGAAAGAGAAAAATCAACAAGTTGAGTTCTGAATGATATTGATACATACAAATTTTATGGTAACACTGATGGTCACCAATTTCTTCATCGGTATATATTTGTATCGATACATTATTTTTGAAGAAAATCCAAGTGATAAATGTTCGGTTTGGTTTTATTTCATGCGTGGGAAATGGCAAAATTTAAACAGTGTAAAAATATTATAAAAACCAAAGGTGGAAGTATACAAGTGGGTTGCGTATACTCATCTCAAATGTGTTCACAAAATTAATTGGTCTAAAAGAGATGCCAACTATAGTCTTACTGTTTCAGATACTCAAACTATTTCAAGGAGTTCATCTCATAAAGGGCAAATTACAACATTTTCAGCAATATAATCAGCAATTCAACAGACATCAGAAATGGAATAATTGCTCGGGGGTTTCCTAAGATACAACTTACAAAGTTGTAATGGACTACAGTAAGGAGAGTATAGTGAACAAATGATTAAACAGGTCTCGTCAAGAATTATTCAGGGCCAAAGATTAATTCTTACGTTTAATGAATGGACGTCCGCATCAAAATTAGGCGATATTTAAATAAAAACCTCTATTCTTCTTGCAAATGCTTTTGGAACCATGCACTAGCTCGGGTTCATGGTTAATTACTAGCAGAGAAATGGTCTTTCCTTAGATATAAATATTGTTAGCATGATCACAGTTGACCACAGGAGAGTCAGTTAGCATCATAAAACTGCAGTACACAATTAGCATCATGAAACTGCTGTATACAATCGTCAAAAGAACCAGACTGATTATCAAGAAGAATTTGTTGTCTTAACCGATCTGGAAGATTGTAAAAAAGACCATACATTTATTATGAAAATGGTTTAACAATAATAGGCAGTCGGAAAATTCGTGGAGTTATTCCGTCGTTCACCTACGAGAAATGATAAAGCTTTAATTTGGAATGGAATTATCATTATGCTTGAGCGATTTTTCCAATTAAAAAAATGGAATTAACAAAGCACTTGTTGGTTTAAAATTAAATGCTGAGTTTCAAACAATTGAAGACGGATATTCTCGTGAAACTAGTTATAGCTTATTCCCGCCATAATACTAGTTTATTAAGTGCAGATGCTGCATTAAAATTCATGTTCAAGGAATTGATGGAACAGAACAACGCACTAAATTCGTATATTCGTAAGGCAAACTGCATTCACCAGTGTTTTTAGATATTTACATAATCCTGCAGGAGCTGGCCACGACGATCTACCGATATTGGTTTTTCAGGAAAATATTGCGATCGCTTTCGTATTTCCATTTATTGGTAAGTTGGCCTAGTTCAACATTTGTATATAAGATTGTATGTCGAACAATAGCTTTGGATTTTTTTCGAAAACTTAAATATTTGGTACAAATTTTGATTTTTTTAATAATTTTTGAAATGCTAAACTCAACAAAGGTGAAATTTTTTGTAGGTTTTCAATTACAATCAATAAATTTCAGCACAAATGTGATATTGAAAAATTCTATTTTGTAAAATTCTGGCTGCACTCGCATCAATTAAAAAAAAAATTGAGTGATACATGCATGCAATTTTTGAAACCTTGTATATGGTTAGAATTAAAAATGATCCATCCGCAAGTATTGGTATGCACATATATGTACTTATACAGCCGAATACAAGATCAATTCCAATCTTTATTTATAACGTATTGTCTAAATTGTTTTGGGATCAAATTAAAAATCAAACAAAAATATTGTCAACACATATCTAAGATACGCGTACAACAAAATAACCAAAAAAAAAAAAATTACTTTTAAACTAGATAATTTATGTCTTCCTCTTATGTCGGCCTTTTGATTTAATAAGATATTTATATTATGGATTTCTTATTCTTCTTGTCGCATAGACTTCTTCTCCAACTTCTTATTGTTTTTGTTTGTTTGTTTTGTTTTGTTACTCTGTAAGTCTTAAACACACACACACACAAACTATACACTCAAAACAAAAAGACGACAAAATATCTTATAATTGTCATCATCAAGTTTAAGACAAAACGAAAAATAAAAATAATATTTTTGGAAAAATAGAAATAATTTACCAAAAATAAAATTTATGAAATTGATACCTTCAACGGTTTTGTCTTCTTGGACCTCAAATTACGTTTGATAACGACTTTGATTTTTTGTTTTGGTTTCTTTAAGATGATGGTTGGTATATAATATTTTAATGAATTTTACATTTTTTTTACTTTTGGGGTCCAAAAATTATTTTTATAGTTTTTAATGAATGAAGTGTAATTAATTTGACAGTCAATACAAGAATATATGTATGTTTATATACAGTGAATTTTCTCACCTTTTCGATAATGTTTGAACTTCTTGTGTAATTTAGTGTGGACATTTATACACCAAGCAATATATAAATATATAGTTTGCCAAGACATTCACAAATAATTTATAATTAAAATTTAAACCGCGTGAGTTCTCAAAACAAATGAATTATATTAATGGCTATCATTATTGGTCATATATACAACGAAACTAAAAGACATAAAAAAATTCGTCTTATTAAAAATAGACAAATCAATTGATTTCTTTTTTAGGTTTCTTATTAAAATAAGATGCGAAGAAGATATCGTAAAAAAAATAATTAACGAATTTAATTATGTATAAAAATAGAGATATACCGACAGATGTGATATGGTGCAACAAAGCAAGCCATAATTTCTTATTGTTAATATTCAAATGGTGGGTTGCACGCATATATGTATGTATATAGCGTGGTTTGTACATCCAAAGTGTAACGTGTTCGTTTTTTCAGGTATACATATTTGATTAATTATAATGCGGTGTGATCTAGGCTAACGTTGTAAGGTAGCTGAACAAATATTATACCTAATAAATTTTGATTTTCGAATATGATTAGCTAATGGCTATATATCAAACGTTTTTTTGTTATTTTTATTGAAGGCGGAAATAGTTATTTGAATTTAATAAAATTGAATCGATGGTATGTAAATGCTGAAATTATTTCAAAACTTTTCATCGCAGACTAAAATTGTTGATTTATATAGCAAAATTTTTCGATATCCACTGTGCTACTGAGGATTCAAATTATTATTTTGTTGAATCTCAACTTAATGGCTATTTCGCACTATATATAGAAAATAAATAACTTGTATTGGCAATATTGATTTAAGAAAACTTTAAAAAAGCTTTTACTTGTAAAATGTTACCTTTCACGGTTTCATTGATATCTCTTAATCCCAATGGTGCTTTCGTATACAACTATTGTGCTGCTATATAGGATGAACGACGGTAAAATTTTAGTGAAAATCTTATTAAAATTTTTACTAAAATAAAATTCAAAACTTTTATTACTTAAAGGACTTAAATTAGTGTTGTGCTTTACTACTGCAAACTGTAATTATTTTAGTCCTGAATATTTTAGAAATTTGCTTGAAATTTCAACCAAACCATAAATAACAATTTAATTTTGTTAAAAGCGCATATACGTCAGAAATGTGTGTTGTTGTTACTGTGGATATAGATTATTTAAATCCGTTAGGCTAATTAGTAAAAAATTCCAAATTTTGCTTCAATTTTAATTTTAATTGAACACCCAATTATGTACGTTTTTAGCCTATTAAATGTCACTTTTTAGTCAACTAACTACATTTATTTAATCTGATAGTTTACTATAGTTTTGGTTATAGCATACAAAATTTAAGACTTTGTAAAACTTTTTAAAATCTTCAGTAATACGGTGATAAAGAAGACGAGAATTTGAGATGTGTCGACATGTCGTTAAAAAAATTAGAAAAAACATAGAAAACTTAGTGCTGGCGAATTTTTTTGCGGGTTTAATGCAATGATGCAATGTGTCATGACATTGAAAGTGGCTGTTTCGTTTTTAGTATGTAAGCATATACCTTTAACATAATTATCGTTTCATTATTTGGTCGAAATGGGAGAGGAATCTTGTGAAAAAATGTAGATAATGCGAAAATCTGAAACCGGGACCCGATGAACCCCTATATATATATGTATATGTATACCGAAAGAAAATTTTAATCTGGCATCTTGTTCGGCATTCTATTAATTTTTATTTATTGTATATATTGAGTATAGTTCACCAGATGTGAAATTTTTTAAATGATGAGAGGTATTTTT
Organism: Tipula unca; assembly: GCA_951394425.1. Classification (NCBI taxonomy): domain Eukaryota; kingdom Metazoa; phylum Arthropoda; class Insecta; order Diptera; family Tipulidae; genus Tipula; species Tipula unca. The sequence continues at coordinate 220,907,388 of OX596381.1, forward strand.
GACTTGGCCTTCATTTGAGAATTGTGCAAATAAACTCGATTTTTTTTTAAACTTTTACCCATACTTTTTACCTTCCAAACATTGTATCGTTCACTATTCTAGCCACCGTAGGAGCCAAGCACTGTGAGCAAACGTAGTTAACGTGAAAGTCTGACATCGCAAACTATGAGGTGACCCTCATATATGTATAATTATAAGATGTTTTACGTCAAAAAATCAAGTTGGTTCAATTGATTCGCTTGGCAATCCGACGTGGAATTGTTCTATCCAAAAACAATAATTCATTTTTAACTTCCTCGGAAAAACGAATGGGCTATTCTTTTCAAATATATACATATATATTTTAGAAATGTTGTTATTATCTATCCTCGGTGGCGGAATTATCGATGGGCACACCAGGCCTCGACCTCTGAAGATCAATTCATTATCGATATCACATCAGAATTGGATGTCCAGGGTACAGTCACAAATTATATAGACTAAAAATTAAATTTAAAATTGTAATAATTGAACATAAAGGTAATTGTATTGATTTACATATGTGTATATTACACATAATTAACAATATATGTAAATTGTTGTCAATCCATCATTCAACGTTCAACAGTATATATAACTTATTGGAAGATATTAAAAGCACACTAGAAGTTCTAATCGTTTAGCGTAAAATTGGCGTAAACTATGTACTGCTAATCTGATGGATCAACAGAAGAAGTGTTACTAATATATCATATATGAATGCTGTATTTCTCATCTTGATCTTATAATATAGACACAATCCGTAGTACATTTAAACACAGCGGATGAATCCACTTTATCACGTTCATTTTTTTATCTTTGTATGTTCAAAAAACTAATCATTTCGATTTGATGTTTTGAAGAACGTGTAGGGGACAAAATCCCGATATTAATACTCTCGAAGGTACCAAATTCCGAAGGTTTAAAAAATTCCCGAAGTTGTAAAATCGCGAGGTTACAAAATCCCGAGGTTATATAAAATCCTGAGGATACAAAATCCGTGTTGGGTTCAAAATTCCGAAACCTATGAAAATTTATAAATCAACTTGTTCAACCAGGTCAGTTTACATAAAAATGAATATGATGGTTATAACTTGTCACCCTTGATCAGTGTTGTCATATTATGTTTAAAAAATACTTTAAATTTCAGAGAAAAGATTCATTCATAAATTTGCAGTAAAAATGTTAATTTAATGATTTAACATTAATAAGATGCATTTTATGTAATTCGTCGTCAATTTTTTGAACATTAGCTAAATCAGTCCCATTAGAAAACATTCATTTCAAGAAAAGCCGGCTTTTAGACATTTAAAAACCATTACATGTATGTTTGTAAAGACAAACGAAATTTAAGAGCAAAGCGAGAAAGAGTTTTGCTTTAGTAAAGTGAATTGGATTTTTAGTTACAAGACTAGCCACTTGATTTTAGAAAATTTAAATTTAATATAAGTGATCGAAATAAGTTTCCGAAAATTATTAATCGTGCTTTATGAATTGGACATTTTTACTGTTGCTTTGAGGCAGGATTTATAAATCCGTAAATCTTTTTTTACGAAGGCATAATAGCTAAAGTAAAAACGTTACATTATTATTATTTTAAAGAAATAGTTGGTTAAATTTTATTACAGCTCATTCACTTTAGTTCTATTATTTTTTACATTATTTTTAGAGGGAATACTTAAACACCGTTGAAATTTACCCATCACCTAAAGGCAACCCCGTCGATGTCGAGTGATGGTATTTTAAAGGGGTCCCAAATAGTTAACATTTTTATATTCTTTTCAGAAAATCATTCCGTATTCTCTAGTAAATCCCGAATAAAATTGAATTTCGTGCGGTTTCCTCAGGATTATAGGATTTTGTATCGGGATTTTCAAAATTGTTTCCCGCCACTTTGGTTTTTTGAGAGGCCTAATACGTTTTTCTGTGCCCAAATGCATTTTTTTAAATCCAATTTTCAGAAATGTATTTCCTCCCTCAATACTATTTGTTTATTAACATTATCTTGAGAATTATTTCACCGAGATATTTCCACATCATCGACGGTAAGTGATAAAATATTATCAAGCTTTAACAGAGATTTTACATGTAAATCTGTAGTATATACCCATACCTCTTAATTCAATATTTACGTATACCAATTTCACCTTTTTACAAGTCAATTCCAAACAATTGTGCAAATTAAATTCAACCGTTTGTAAAATAAATTCGTCCTCACGCTAACCGAATTAAAAAGTACTGCAGGTCCAATATTGTTTTCTATAATAAAATCTTCATGTTGTCAACTCTATAGGTCAACGGAACGGTACAAATTTACATTGAATTTGCCAAAAGTACTAAAGACGAGTCTAATCTTTTATATCAGTCAGAATTAGTTACATTTTGCTCGCTCATCCATCATTTAATAATGAGTTCAAATCGTCGATCGCATCAATTTACAAATTAGTGTTGCATAGCCCTGCAGTAGCGGTCTGTGGGTCGCAAAATAGAGTGGATTGTTTTAAAATCGAATTTATTTATTCAGTGTTGTATTATAATTTATAACATTCAGTATTCAATTGTGCCAAGAATATCGCAAAAACACATAAATATAAAATAATGCCGCGTGTTAAAGTAGTTGAAATTTGGCATTTTGATATAGGAATATCAAATTTTTCGATTTAATTTGTTATTTAGGGACGAACAAACAAATATAAATTTTAATTTGTTTACAACAATTTTAATTTTTAACAATTTTTCATCTAACTGACACACTGCTTAAGAATAAATTAAAAAATATAATTTAAATTGATATGGCGGGTGAGATTTTCGCTCGCCAGCTAAATACGATTAGCGGACATTTTTTTAAATATTGTATAAATATTGTAGATAAAATCGAAAATTTGTTGATAAACCACACTAAAAATCAAAAAAAAAAATGCTGTTAAAAATAAATTTTATCCACAAGCACTTAACACAATACACGAAAAAATATCTTGCATTAGTGCTAGATAATTTTTCGTGAGTTATACATACAATGTAAGTGCCTTGCAAGGTATACAAAGTTTGGTATCGAAATTTAATTATTTTATATAATTCTATTTACTATAATTTAAAAAATAAAAATAAAAATATAATTTTTACGATTAATACTTACCATGTAAATATAGAGTTCGAATTCGAATTATGGAGGTTTTGAATTAAAAATAAATTAAAAATAGGTAACGCGATCTATATGGGGTATGGTTCAACTAATATGGCTTATTAATAAAAATGTTAGTTTAAGGGGAATTCAAATGACATATAGAAACTATATAAGTATTTAAATTGAACTTTGCCAGTTTTTCTAGATAGGATATATGTATAGGTATAACTAAAAAAAAACTTATCTACTATTTGTGTAAAATTATACAAGAGCTTTACTCAAAAAACAGAATTTTCTAGAATTTTGAATAAGTGAGTTTAATTAAGTTTAACTTGCAGATTTACAAATTTCAAATACATAAATTTTTATTTTTATCCAGATTTTGTTATAGTTTTTTCATCTGTGGCCTACAGAGTATTTTACAATTTATCGAAGAAAAATTTCATTCCATTGAGTTTACAAATATATACAACAAGAGTTGACAAATATTAAAAGATTTCATAAAATTAAGCTTTTGGTACTTTAGTTAACCCAACTTTTACAATTTAATGTAAATTTGAATTTTTCAGTATATAAACCGGAATGGAAAATGCTTGAGCATTTGAGCCCATGTGAAATTATTTTGCAAACCCTGTAGTACAATTGAAACCAGTTATTATTCTATATGGACAAATGGGTTAAAAATTTAAAAAATAAGAAAACTCCAGAGAACATTCTTCGTTCAAAATACCACTTAAATGGAACAAAATGAAATCTCTTATATAAATAAGTCTAAAAATAACGCAATCTTTCGAAAAGCACAATTCTATATATATTTATATAGCTGACTAGCAACTCAATACATACAAGCAATTGATTAAAACAAGTTATTCTCAAATTATATTACCTATATAGCTAAACCGATAAACAGCTTTTCCTGAACCATCCATGAGTCGCAGATAATATATGTAGGTAAATAGATTTACACAAGAGGCAATTTTTTGTAAATAAATCAAAATCGGATTTTAATCGTTATAGTCATCTAGCTCTGCCTAAAGTAATTGGTAAAGTCAGTAATTGGTTTATATATATATATATATATATATATATATATATATATATATATATATATATATATATATATATGTATATATATAGATATGTAATATAGTTAGATGCTGCGTTTTCGACACGGTTGCTATAGTTTTCAATTGAACTAAAGCCCAGATTAGATCATACCGGAATACATACATATATATATATATGTATATATATATATATATATATATATATATATATATATATATATATATATATATATATATATATATATATATATATATATAAATCAAAGCGAATCAGAATACAGGATTTTTAAGTAAAATAAAGTCTAGTTAGATAGAATTTGTGAAGGAATGTCAATCATCAGACCAGTACTGTATATATTAGTCTTGTTTTTTTATTCAATAATTTTACTGTACTGGATAATAATTTTCTCGTTTATTCAATAAAATCTAAATGAATTTAATTTTTTATCGATAAATATAATACATTTAATATTAAACTAAATATTTTAATTCACTATTATCGAAATAAAATTAAATTAAACTTTAATTTTCGATGTACTCGAAAAAATCTTAATACACGAACTCGAAATTTTGTCGAGTACATCGAAAAACAAAGTTAAATTTTGTTTTATTTCGATAATAGTGAATTAAAATACATAAGTAGTTTAACATTAAATGTATTAAAAAATTAAAATCATTTAGATATTACTGAATAAATGAGAAAATTATTATCTGCAGTACCGCATTCCAATAAGATTTTTTTTGAATAAAACGCGACTATTATAGTACTCCAATAAGAACGGGATAGTGTGTTTGGTCTGCCATCTAGTATTGAATAGTATATAAAAGAAGAACCATTGATCTTTTACCAACTGTAATACAAATGCATACATATACATACACTAGAGTATGTATATCGTAGGATCTGTCTATATCCATATACAACATCCCAAACCGCTAAATTTCACAACACAATTTTTGTCTAGGTCAGTAACAGCAACAACTACATATGTATACATATACATATATATACATAATTAAACCAAACCTCATCACCACATTTTCATCAATTTTTTTGTTTTGTTCATTTTTGGAAAACTTAAAAACTTTCACTCTTTAATTTTTCGTACTGTGTTAGTGTTGTATTATATATCGATTTTCCCCAAAAACAAAATAAAAAATAAAAAAAAAGGAAAATATTCTGTTTCGGTTTTTTGACAACAATTGAACTTTATACACTAAATTTTCCAAAAAAAAAAGTAGCAAACCTTGAACCCTAAAAACAAATACACAACCATCATCATCAAAATTAACCTATTTTCCATTCACACTGTTGTGATCTCATTCTTTCATTTTCCCAAAAACCAAACCAAAAACAAAAAAGTTACTTGAAATTTTCCAAACAATTTTCCTCGTTTTTATTTATTTATTTGTGTTTTTTTTTGAAATTTTCATTTTCATTTGAATTTTATTTCCAAAAAATTGTCTATGTATAGATAGAGTACTCGCATATATATGTACATATACACAATATATTATGTAAAGTTGATTGAGTTATATAGAATTAAAATGTATGTCATTAAATCCTTATACCTTCATATTGATTTATGTCCTAAAATAAAACATAAAATCACTGAAACGGCGGACATTTAAAGAGGATACGATTCTAAAATGGGGGGCTCATAAACCAATTATAAATTAAATTATTATTTCTCCGCCTTATATGTACATATATATACATATAATTATTAATATTCGATATGAATATGATAAAATTATGACTCCGCCTAGTTTTATTATACAAATCGTACTCGTATATGTATGTATTTTAATTCTGCTTTTTGATCAAATTAAATTCATTGTCAAGATGAATTATGAAAAGTACGGACTATATATGTATGTGTATGTAACTTGTATATACAAACTCGTAAATAATAATAAAATATAAAAGGTGAATTATTTGAGTGTGTGTGCGTCGAAAAAGGGGAGAAATTTAGAGTGGGGATTTGAACCGAATAAGTAAATTTGTAGAGGGAGGTCTCTTATATACTTCTTATTTATTTTGTTTTCTGTGTACGAACAAAAGTGAAAAATAACAAAAATAAAAAACTCGAAAAAATGATTCAATCATTTTTGTTGGTTTGATCCGTGTGTTAGTGTACGGTGGTGTCTCTCGATTTGAACAACACAAAACAGAAAATCGGAAAGCAAAACGAAAAATTAAAATTTAAAAAAAAAACAGAAAACGAGAAAAACATAACAAATCGAGAAGAATACTTTTTGACTGTGACTAGTGCAGTGCTGCCTCGTCGCGCTAAATGAATGAAAGTGTTTTTTCTCAAGAAAATTAATTTTAATAAATTTCCAAAAAAAAAAAAAATAGAAAATATATATTTAAAAAAAAATATTGAGGAAAACAGTGTGTAAAAATGTTTGAGTGAAATTTTCTATATAAAAACTTAGTGAATATTTGGTGAATTTCGAGTGAAATCAAATGTTTGTGAATAAAATTGAAATAAAAAAAAATTAAAAAAAAAAAATTGAGTGAATCTTGTGTGTTGATCCTTATTTTGAGTGGAATTTTTGTTTGAATTTAAAATAAACAAATTTAAGTGAAGTTTATAATATAAAATATCTAATATTTAATACATTTAAACAAAAATATGCAAAATTTAGAATATGATTGAGATTGGAATCAATAAATATGGAATTCATCAGCAACCCCAACAACACAGTGAAAAGGACGAATTTGATGAAGAAAATGATTCAAATTCGTGTGATTCTGAGATGCAATCAGGTTAGTGTTCTTTAAATATGTTTTTATTAAGTGGTTGCGTTGTACTGTGCATACCGACGGACTTGAGTGTTTTACGGTTGTAGCTCCAACACATGCGACATTTTTACCATATGCGGTGGAAATTAGAACTAAAATATATTTTATAACTGACCTTAGTCTTGTGTATGTGATTTACCTTCACTTTATATTTATATGAATGGATTCATGCTGTGCATCTCAATATTATAGTGATATACATAATTTCTAGATCACCATCTCGCATATATTTATATATGTATACTGCACCCCTCGCAACGGGGTGTCCACTTAATGATCCTGTTTGCTTAATCTTGTTTATTATGGTATTTATGTACATTGAACAAAATTCATAATTTTTAACAACATATCCATTGCAATTTTGACTTTCTTTAAGTGGGCGCGCGATAAGTGCACGGAAACATTAAACAACGTGAAATAAACACATTCACTTTAGAATAAACCTTTCGCATTTTTTGTGTTTAAGACTGTGCGGCATAAATCTCTTTTAATTAAAATTTAAACCGACGGTGGGATTATTTTTTTTTTATATAAATTTAATAATTCTGTGAGTGAAAGTAGATTAAATTACGCCAAAATTTGAGTGAAAAATTAGAAATAAAAAATATTGACATATTATTAGATTTCGAAACTATTCGTCATCACTTAACTTTAAATACAGATTTATTTAATGAACAAAACTATATACTAAACTGGTTTTGATTCGCGTTATAAAACCAGTTGGATTGCAAATTTTACGCGATTATAAGTAATTAATTCAAATTAATTGACGACAGTATGATAAGGATTAAATTGATAAGAATAAATACCGTTGAGAGGTGCTACTTTTTGCGTTTTATGAATTCATACTAAGTGAAATGAGAGTTTATTGTGTTATTTGAAAAAAAATCACTCAAAACTAGTTTTGAAGCATATTTCGCGATATAATAAATTTGTTCGATATCAAGTTTTGGCGACATACCAAGTACTGTACATAGTAAATTAGGTTTGTACGAATATACTGTTCGAATATTTTTTATTAAAATATATAAAAATATCTGGCATTGTTTGACCGCCGGTAATGCTTCCGTCCCGCTCTGTTATCGAATATATTTACATATTTGGGCCCAATAAAATAATGTCGATAGAGAAATACCATTTTTAATAAAGTATTTATAGTTTCCAAACACTTTGTTTTACGAATAGATTTCTGTCTGCAATATTCGATAATTTATGAATTTTAAATCGAATAGTTTCGTATAACCACAAATAGCACAAAGTGGATTTGCATTGTTGAATTTTAAATATTTCACTGACTGGTATTGCCAAATTCCAAAATTTGCTATATTTTTTTTATAATTTAATTAATGTAATGAATTTAATACCATACATTTTATTATACGTAAGGGTTCTAGAAATTACTGGTCTCAGGTCATCCAAACCAATTCGATTCCAATACAAGAATATCTAATGTCCGACGGCAGTGCATTCTTTGACAGTATATTTGTATATACAAAATTTGAAAGACCACAACACTTCTTGAATTTAAGCCAACTCCAAATCTTACCAAAATGAATTTCTACAGCAAACGAACCATCATAATTATATATAAAATATATAAATTTAAGATCATGTCCGACCGGTCATATAAAATATTGATCATTAAAATAATAACAAGAAAGCCAAATATAAAACTTCGTTTTGTAATAAATCCAATCATAACAAACGATTTAAAAATGGCGTTAATATTACAAAGACCAATCAAACCCCAAATTAACAAAACTGACCAAAAACTAAAACTTGTTTTCCAAAAAAACTTCAATAAAAATATAATAAAACCAACCGAATACAACAACAACAATATCATATGACAATAATTTTATGTTTTTATAGGTAACAACGACCAACTAAATGGATCATGTAGTAATGATGAAATTTTAATAAAATCGACCATTATTGATAAAGACGACGGCGACGACGACGACGAGATAAATAATTTTAACGTAAAGAAATTAGACGACCAAGAAACCAATAATAATAATAATAATAATAATAATATTATTAATAATAAAATGACCGCGAGTACAACAATAAATGATAAGAATTTAACACAAATGACATGCAAACAATGCAATAAGGAATTTGATACCGAACAAGATATTATCGATCATCGTACCGTTTGTGAAAAATTTTCGGACGATAATATGAATCAAGATCAAATTTTAAGTAATAATAATAACAATAATAACATAAATGTAAACAATAATAGTAGTAGTGATATAAATTGGAAGGAGAATAAAATAAAACACGAAACTCCCGACGAGGAGGACGATTTGATAGAAGACGATTGTGATATGACACAGCACGCATCGAAAAATGACGAATGTGATAATGATGAGGATGGTGATCGGCGATCACCGAATACATTAGTTGGACCACCATTATTTCCACCGTCCGGTGGACCACCACCATTTTTACCGTTTATGTTCGAAGCATTCAAGAGTATGGGTGGTGTTGGGCCCAACGCAATGGCCGGATTAAATCCTAATTTAAGTAGCGAGGAAGCGTTAAAGGAATTTTCGTTGCTTCAGTCAAAATTATTTGCGCTACAACAAAATCAAATGTTACAATTACAGTTTATTCAGCATTTACAATCGTATCTCGCGGTCAATCCGCAACATCAGTTTGCTGCACAAATGATGGGTATGCATCATCCTGGTATGATGGATCCGGATGCCGACCTAAATAAACCAATCGAGCATGATCATGCCCAATTGATCGATGACGATCTAGAGGATTCGATCAAACCGGAAAATGTTATTAAAAAGGAACCAAATGAGAATGATATTTTTAATAAGAGTAATAAGATCATAAGAAGTTCTACGCCGCACCAGCCGGTGCAGGATACGCGATTCCCGGAGGAGTTTAAAAAAATTAAATTAAGTTCGCCAATCACGACGCCTACTAGTAGTAGCCCGTCGTTGCAACAACAACAACAACAGCAGCAGCAACAGCTGCAAAAGTCGCAAAATATTGCGAACCAGCCGATCATGAGTGAGGCCAGTGGAAATACGCCAACCTCATCGGCATCATCACCATATCATTATAGTTCATCGCTAGCTTCGTCGATTATAAAAAATCACGATCCTCTGCCATCGATCGATGCTCCAAATTCCTTAGAAATGTTGCAAAAACGCGCTCAAGAAGTATTAGATTCGGCTTCGCATGGCCTTCTAGCCGGGAATTTGGCCGATGAGCTAACATTTAGGCGTGATAAATCATCGTCGCCTGATTTTAAAGGAAATGAACTAAAACACCGTTGCCGATATTGTGGCAAAGTGTTCGGCAGTGACTCTGGCCTCCAAATTCATATCCGATCGCACACAGGCGAACGTCCGTTCAAGTGTAACGTCTGCGGTAGTCGATTTACGACAAAAGGAAATTTAAAAGTTCACTATCAGCGACACACGTCAAGTTTTCCACATATCGAAATGAATCGTAATTTATCACAAGAAAATATTGACAAGTATCATCAGTATTTATTGTCTAAATCACAATCACCATCAGCAACTGCCTCGGCTCCACCAATACCGGGCACCTCAAACGCAAATCCATTTCAATTGCCCGTTCCTATACCGTTCCCGCAGGATATACGATCACAGCTATCATTTTATCGACCACCATTGGATATATTGAAACAATTGGGTGGTCATGCGGCAAGCGCATTCCCATATGGTATGGTGGGTGGGGTTATCGCGCCCCAATTAAATCCTAATGGAGCCGCAGCTATTGTACGGGATAATCCAAATGAACAAGATGAACCGACTGATTTAAGTTTAAAAAAACCTACAAATCAAAGTAGTAGTAATAGTAGTAATAATAATCATAATAGTAATAGTAATAATAATAGTGGTAATAATAGTATTAATAATAGTGATATTGATATGGAAAAACCTAATTTGACACCGGATAAATTATTACTTAAAAACACGGAAGATTTATTAATACAACAACAACAACAACAGCAGCAACCACGTAGTGGTACCACAACACCAATGTCGACAACATCGGTTGGTGGCCAAAGCCAAAGAAATAATAGTAGCATCGGTAGTAATTTAAATGAACGTGAACGTCGGTGTTCACGGGGAACGCCGTCAAGTGACGACGATTGCCAAATCACAAGCAAATTAAGTGATGATCAATGCGACGATACAATTCAAGATCAACCCGAAAATTTATCATCGAAGGATTCCACCTCGTCGAAATTATCCGCGTCCTCGTCCACCACGCCAACATTGTTACAAAGTAAGACACGATGTAATCCAAATGAATTCATTTTAAACCATCAAAATTTTCGTGATAGTATGTTACCGATAAAAAATCCATTTATAAATTCTTCCCTTCTCCCACAGCTGACAGAAAAAAATGACAATTCATGGGAGAGTTTTATCAGCATCACAAAACATACGGAATCAGCAAAACTACAAGCGCTAATTGATAGTGCTGATAGTAAATTATCCGATTCAAATGAATGCTTTTTCTGTCACCGTACTTTATCATGTAAAAGTGCACTTCAAATGCATTATCGTACGCATACCGGTGAAAGACCGTTTAGTTGTCGCATATGCGATCGGGCATTCACCACCAAGGGTAATCTAAAAACTCATATGAGTGTGCACCAAATAAAAACCCCAATGCGTACGTTACCCGAATGCCCGGTATGTCATAAACGTTATTCCAATGTACTCGTATTACAACAACATATACGGCTACATACGGGCGAACAGCCCGATTTGACACCCGAACAAATCGATGCGGCCGAAGTACGCGAATTCCAACCGCTGTTCCCCGATTCATTTGCAAATCGGATGAATAATTTTGATTTTAGTAATTACCATGGTCTATTGACCAAAGTGACGGATTTACGAAAAACCAAATCGCTGACCTCAAATCCAGACGATGATGATAATACAACATTCGACGAAGAACGTTGTTCCACCGACGATTCAGAATCAATAAAATCTGAAACACCGTTATCATCGGCATCGTCAATAAATCGGATTCGATTGAATAGTCATCACAGTACCAGTAATAATCATTTAAATTCTGATTCGGATAATAATCATCGTGATACAACATCAACAACAATAACAACAACAAATAACGATCTAATAAAACCAATACAATTAATACGTCCTGCGACTACAACACCAACACCTACGCTAAGCAATCGTATTATGAATTCATCACCGCTCTCCGCCCTTTCTGCGTCGAAATTACCTCAACAAAACCACCACCACCACAATCACCATCATCACCTCGAGAATTCAAATAATTTTCTACTCAATAACAATAATAATAGTCTAAACCACCGTAATAAGAATGATAAGAGTCCCGATTTTTTGACGAACTCAACACATAATTCACAATCATCGCTCGATTCGATGCAATCGAGTATACAACAACAACAACACCAACAACACCATTCACAATCACAACAAAGCCAACAACAGCAGCAATCGCATCACCAGCAGCAACAATCACCTGTATTTTTGGGTACAAAAATGTTTCAAGGACATTCAAAGTTTGGTATGCTACCAAATTTGCCAATGATCGGCAACGAGAATTTCAATAACATTAATCCAGAACAATCATCGCTGAATAATACATTAATCTCTTTGGCGCATTCAGTTATGCCGGCTGGACCGTTTAATACGTTCGGATTAACAGGTTGGTTTGTGAATCAACAATTTCGGACTAGACAGTTTTACTAATAAATAAAATTTTGATTTGATTTATTTAAAAGGTATTCGAGGTAATACAACTTGTAACATTTGTCTGAAAACATTCCCGTGCCACTCTGCGCTTGAAATCCATTATCGAAGTCACACAAAAGAGCGACCATTTAAGTGTTCGTTCTGTTCGCGTGGTTTTTCAACAAAGGTTAATATTAAATTTAATCAGCTACTTTTAAGTAATTCTATTAATCTAAATTAATTTAAATTTACATACAGGGTAACATGAAACAACACATGTTGACACATAAAATTCGTGAAATGTCCCAGTACCAATTCCCAAGCGATCAAAACTATCAAAATTCCAAAATGTATGATAGTAAACCACCGATGAAACACAAATACCATTTGGGTCACGGGGACGATCGTGAAAATGATAATTATTTGCGTAACCAAAATAGTAATTCACAATCGTCAGATCGTGATTCAACAAATGGCCATCATCCGGATTCAAAAGAATCGTTACTGAAACGATCGAGTAATGATGATGATCAAACAGTACTGAAACAATCAAGTAAGTTAATAAGCGATTTATGGTTTCACAAACATGATTTTAATGATAATTTTCAGCTGCGTCATGCTGTTGATAAATATAATCATCGGTATAATATTGTAATGTACAATAAAAACCACTACCAGGCTGAAGTGCAATCCAAATTTTGTTTGACGGCAAATTGATTTTTTCTGTCATTCGAAAACACTACTACTAAACTACTATACTACTAATAAAATAAAAGAAAAAAGACTTAAGGTAAATTTTTTAATCTTTTGATGATTTTTTCAAATTATAATTTGTTGTTTTCTTATTTTCATTTTAAATATAGAAATCATCCCAAAACACACAATCGATTGAAAACAAAAAAAAAAAAAAATTCAAAAAAAAATGTAAAAATAAAAATTAAACATTGGTGTAATGTGTTAGTTAATTTTATTTTTAGTTATAATTACCTCAAAATAAAAATTTTAATTAAAAACAACAAAATAATTATAATTAATTTATTTTATAAATAAAAATCGTGATTTTATTATTATTATTATTATATCTATATAAAAAAAAAACAAACAAATATATACAAAAACAATTTGTATTTTAAATAAAAATAAAAAGATTTAAAAGTGAAATAAATATTTTTAATTTTATATGATAAAAACATCAAAAAAACTATTAAAAATTAAAGTGAATTTTAAAAAATCTATATTGTAAATAATAATTTAGACTATATATATATATATATATATATATATATATATATAACTATTATACATACATACATACATATATTATTATAATTTAATTATACATATTATATATAAATATATCACTTATTTAATTATTATATAAATACATATATAATATTACGTATTTTTAAATTTAACATAAATATATTAGATGAAAAATGTGATTATTTAACTGTATAAAAAATTTAAAAACAAAAAACATAACTTTAAAAAATAAAATATAAAAATTTAATTAAAAATTATAATTTATTATTATGTATGTATATTATATATAAATACATACATATATACTATAATTATAATATTAATTATTATTGATTATGTGTAATATTATTAAATATTTAATGTAAAACAAAAAAAAAACAAAAGAAATTAAAATTAAAAAAAAAACAATTAAAAAAAATTTAAAGAACGAAAAAATTTAAGAAAAATTTAAAAAATTGGTTTTATTTCACGAAATAAATAAGAAATAATTTTAAAAAATTATATATTTTTTAAAATAATTTTTATCTGAGTTTCACGAATGCTAATAAGGTAAGTGTAAACAATTTCTACAATTACCTGAGTTTTTTGCATTGGAAAGGCTAATAGGATATCTAGCGCATCAGTAAGCATATTTTTAAAATATGACGTGGCTCTTCCGAACAACTGGGTCTTAACCCAGAATCAGCAATATTTTAATATTGTGTTTGTAAAACATAAAAATAATAAATAAATAAATTAAAATATAAATCAAAGTAGGTTTTTCGCTATACGCCATTACTCACTACTATATTCGGAGTAGCCGAAGCTACACCAATATCCTGCATTTAAGATCATTGCTCTGTAGTTTGCGCCATTGACGCACGAAAACAATTTTTCACTGAACACTGATTTTTGAAATAAATTTCCACAAATTGTAAACGTTGTTCTTGCGTAAGTCTATTCATGGTGAAACGTCAATGAATACTGAACACAAATGTCATATGAACATGACAGATGTCACGCATGAATCCCAATGAGAATTTCAATTTGAAAAAGTACCTCCTATTAGATCACTCTTTACCTTGAAATTTGAACAGTATAGCCCTATTTTGTGATACAGGTCCGTCTTACCTGTACTAACATGAACGATGAACCGGCCCATGAGTTCTATATTCCAAAAGAGGGTCATAGATGTTTTCAATTTAATCACCGATCATAATCGGGAGATGAAAAATCATTTTCGTATCTCCCGCCTCTGTTGTGATTCGAACCCGTTACCTAACGATCGAAACGTCGCTGGTTTGTAAAGTTGAGTAGTACTAATTGCTAAATTTCAATTCACGTGAAGTTTGTCCTAAATCTGTCCTAAAAAAAAAAAAAAAAAAAAATTAGGATTTTTTTAGGACAAACTTCACAATTCTATATAGACGCGTGAAGTTTGTCCTAAAATTGTACTAAAATACAACAAAAATAATTTTCGTTTATGTGTGTTAGTGTGTAATGCAGATTGTCTCGATATAACGAATTTTAACTAATTTTCCATAAAGGAAACAAAATTTGCTAGGAAATATACATGATTTCCTGAATTTTCGTGGGAAAATACTAGAAAGCGGACACCATAATGAGGCATATACCAAGATGCCCTAAGGTCTAAGCTATGCGAAAAATATTTCAATTTTGGAAAAAGTAGGGGATTAAAGGGTTTAGGACAACCAAGTTTGGTATGACCTCATGTATATCGATTATATATATGAGTTTTTAATTTTCCTGGGAAAATCCTAGTAAGCGGACACCATAATGACGCATATATCAAGATGCTCTAAGGTCCAAACTATGCGAAAAGTATTTCAATTTGTGAAAAAGTAGGGGATTAGGGGGTTTAGGACAACCAAGTTTGGTATGACCTCAAGTATATCGATTATATATATGAGTTTTTTAATTTTCCTGGGAAAATCCTAGGAAGCGGACACCATAATGACGCATATACCAAGATGCCCTAAGCTCTAAGCTATACGAAAAATATTTCAATTTTGGAAAAAGTAGGGGATTAGGGGGTTTAGGACAACCAAGTTTGGTATGACCTCATGTATCTCGATTATATGATGTTTCATAATTTTCTTGGGAAAATCCTGGGAAGCGGACACCATAATGACGCATATATCAAGTTATTTTAATGTCCTACCTATCTGAAAAATATTTCAATTTCGGAAAAAGTAGGGGATTAGGAGGTTTAGGACTACCAAGTTTGGTATGATCTTATGTATATCGATTATATATACGACTTTCCCTAATTTTCGTGGGAAAACCCTAGGAAGCGGACACCATAATGATGCATATACCAAGATGCTTTAAGGTCTAAGCTATGCGACAAATATTTCAATTTTGAAAAAAGTAGGGGATTAGGGGGCTTAGGACAACCAAGTTTGGTATGACCTCATGTATCTCGATTATATGATTTTTCTAATTTTCTTGGGAAAATCCTAGGAAGTGGACACCATAATGACGCATATACCAAGATCTCTTAAGGTATAAGCTATGCCCAAAATATTTCAATTTTGGAAAAAGTAGGGGATTAGGTGGTTTAGGGCAACCAAAGTTTGTATGACTGCATGAATGATAATTATACGATTTTCCCGTTTTTTCTTGGCGAAACCTTTGGAAGCGGACACCATAATGTTGAATATACCAGACTGTCAATTGGTTTAAGCTATGCGAAAAATATTTCAATAAAATTTTCTAATATTTTTCCTAAAGTCGGATATTAGGAGGATTAGTATAACAAGATTTGGTATCACCTAATATATATTTTTTGAATATACGATTTTCCGATTTTTCTTAGTCACCAGAATGACATACATGAGGTCATCCCAAACTTAGTTGTCCTAAACCCCCTAATCCCCTACTTTTTCCAAAATTGAAATATTTCTCGCATAGTTTAGACGTTAGGGCATCTTGGTATTTGCATCATTATGGTGGCCGCTTCCTAGGATTTTCCCAAGAAAATTAGAAAAACTCATATATATATAATCGATATACATGAGGTCATACCAAACTTGGTTGTCCTAAACCCCTTAATCCCCTACTTTTTCCAAAATTGAAATATTTTTCTGATAGCTAAGACCTGAAGATATCTTGGTATATGCGTGATTATGGTGTCCGCTTCCTTGAATTTTCCAAAGAAAATTCAGAAAATCATGTTTTCGTCGTACTAAATTTGAATGTCCTTATGAAAAAATTCGTTATATCGAGACATTCTGTGTTGCACACTAACACATATAAGAGGTAATTGTTTTTGTTGTTTTTAGGGCAGATTTAGGACAAATTTCACATACGTTAATCGATATAAATGAGGTCATACCAAACTTGGTTGTCCTAAACTCCCTAATCCCCTACTTTTTCCAAAATTGAAATATTTTTCGCATAGTTTAGACCCTAGGGCATCTTGGTATAGGCGTCATTATGGTGTCCGCTTCCAAGGGTTTTCCTAGGAAAATTAGAAAACTCATGTACATAATCGATATACATGAGGTCATACAAAACTTGGTTGTCCTAAACCTCCTAATCCCCTACTTTTTCCAAAGTTGAAATATTTTTCGCATAGTTTAGACCCTAGGGCATCTTGATATATGCGTCATTAAGGTGTCCGCTTCCTAGGACTTTCCCAGGAAAATTAGATAAATTCATATATATAATCGATATACATAAGGTCATACCAAACTTGGTTGTCCTAAACCCCCTAATCCCCTACTTTTTCCAAAGTTGAAATATTTTTCGCATAGTTTAGACCCTAGGGCATCTTGATGTATGCATCATTATGGTGTCCGCTTCCTAGGATTTTCCCAAGAAAATTAGAAAAATTCATATATATAATCGATATACATAAGGTCATACCAAACTTGGTTGTCCTAAACCCCCTAATCCCCTACTTTTTCCAAAATTGAAATATTTTTCGCATAGTTAAGACACTAGGGCATCTTGGTATATGCGTCAATCTAGTGTCCGCTTCCTAGGATTTTCCCAGGAAAATTAGAAAAACTCATATATATATATAATCGATATACATGAGGTCATACCAAACTTGGTTGTCCTTAACCCCCTAATCCCCTACTTTTTCCAAAATTGAAATATTTTTCGCATAGTTTTGACCTTAAAGCATCTTGGTATGTAAGTCATTATGGTGTCCGCTTCCTAGGATTTTCCCAGGAAAATTAGAAAAACTCATATATATAATCGATATACATGAGGTCATATCAAACTTGGTTGTCCTAAACTCCTTAATCCCCTACTTTTTCCAAAATTGAAATGTTTTTCGCATAATTTAGACCTTAGGGCATCTTGGTATATGCGTCATTATGGTGTCCGCTTCCTAGGATTTTCCCAGGAAAATTAGATAAATTCATATATATAATCGATATACATAAGGTCATACCAAACTTGGTTGTCCTAAACCCCCTAATCCCCTACTTTTTCCAAAATTGAAATGTTTTTCGCATAGTTTAGACCTTAGGGCATCTTGGTATATGCGTCATTATGGTGTCCACTTCCTAGGATTTTCCTAGGAAAATTAGAAAAATTCATATATATAATCGATATACATGAGGTCATACCAAACTTGGTTATCCTAAACCCCCTAATCCCCTACTTTTTCCAAAATTGAAATATTTTTCGAATAGTTTAGACCTTAAGGCATCTTGGTATATGCGTCATTATGGTGTCCGCTTCCTAAGATTTTCCCAGAAAAATTAGAAAAACTCATATATATATAATCGATATACATGAGGTCATACCAAACTTGGTTGTCCTAAACCTCCTAATCCCCTACTTTTTCCAAAATTGAAATATTTTTCGCATAGTTTAGACTTTAGGGCATCTTGGTATATAAGTCATTATGGTGTCCGCTTCCTAGGATTTTCCTAGGAAAATAATAAAACTCATTTACATAATCGATATACCTGAGGTCATTCCAAACTTGGTTGTTCTAAACCCCCTAATCCCCTACTTTTTCCAAAATTGAAATATTTGTCGCATAGTTTAGACCTAAGGGCATCTTGGTATTTGCATCATTATGGTGGCCGCTTCCTAGGATTTTCCCAAGAAAATTAGAAAAACTCATATATATATAATCGATATACATGAGGTCATACCAAACTTGGTTGTCCTAAACCCCTTAATCCCCTACTTTTTCCAAAATTGAAATATTTTTCTGATAGCTAAGACCTGAAGATATCTTGGTATATGCGTGATTATGGTGTCCGCTTCCTTGAATTTTCCAAAGAAAATTCAGAAAATCATGTTTTCGTCGTACTAAATTTGAATGTCCTTATGAAAAAATTCGTTATATCGAGACATTCTGTGTTGCACACTAACACATATAAGAGGTAATTGTTTTTGTTGTTTTTAGGGCAGATTTAGGACAAATTTCACATACGTTAATCGATATAAATGAGGTCATACCAAACTTGGTTGTCCTAAACTCCCTAATCCCCTACTTTTTCCAAAATTGAAATATTTTTCGCATAGTTTAGACCCTAGGGCATCTTGGTATAGGCGTCATTATGGTGTCCGCTTCCAAGGGTTTTCCTAGGAAAATTAGAAAACTCATGTACATAATCGATATACATGAGGTCATACAAAACTTGGTTGTCCTAAACCTCCTAATCATCTACTTTTTCCAAAGTTGAAATATTTTTCGCATAGTTTAGACCCTAGGGCATCTTGATATATGCGTCATTAAGGTGTCCGCTTCCTAGGACTTTCCCAGGAAAATTAGATAAATTCATATATATAATCGATATACATAAGGTCATACCAAACTTGGTTGTTCTAAACCCCCTAATCCCCTACTTTTTCCAAAGTTGAAATATTTTTCGCATAGTTTAGACCCTAGGGCATCTTGATGTATGCATCATTATGGTGTCCGCTTCCTAGGATTTTCCCAAGAAAATTAGAAAAATTCATATATATAATCGATATACATAAGGTCATACCAAACTTGGTTGTCCTAAACCCCCTAATCCCCTACTTTTTCCAAAATTGAAATATTTTTCGCATAGTTAAGACACTAGGGCATCTTGGTATATGCGTCAATCTAGTGTCCGCTTCCTAGGATTTTCCCAGGAAAATTAGAAAAACTCATATATATATATAATCGATATACATGAGGTCATACCAAACTTGGTTGTCCTTAACCCCCTAATCCCCTACTTTTTCCAAAATTGAAATATTTTTCGCATAGTTTTGACCTTAAAGCATCTTGGTATGTAAGTCATTATGGTGTCCGCTTCCTAGGATTTTCCCAGGAAAATTAGAAAAACTCATATATATAATCGATATACATGAGGTCATATCAAACTTGGTTGTCCTAAACTCCTTAATCCCCTACTTTTTCCAAAATTGAAATGTTTTTCGCATAATTTAGACCTTAGGGCATCTTGGTATATGCGTCATTATGGTGTCCGCTTCCTAGGATTTTCCCAGGAAAATTAGATAAATTCATATATATAATCGATATACATAAGGTCATACCAAACTTGGTTGTCCTAAACCCCCTAATCCCCTACTTTTTCCAAAATTGAAATGTTTTTCGCATAGTTTAGACCTTAGGGCATCTTGGTATATGCGTCATTATGGTGTCCACTTCCTAGGATTTTCCTAGGAAAATTAGAAAAATTCATATATATAATCGATATACATGAGGTCATACCAAACTTGGTTATCCTAAACCCCCTAATCCCCTACTTTTTCCAAAATTGAAATATTTTTCGAATAGTTTAGACCTTAAGGCATCTTGGTATATGCGTCATTATGGTGTCCGCTTCCTAAGATTTTCCCAGGAAAATTAGAAAAACTCATATATATATAATCGATATACATGAGGTCATACCAAACTTGGTTGTCCTAAACCTCCTAATCCCCTACTTTTTCCAAAATTGAAATATTTTTCGCATAGTTTAGACTTTAGGGCATCTTGGTATATAAGTCATTATGGTGTCCGCTTCCTAGGATTTTCCCAGGAAAATTAGAAAAACTCATATATATAATCGATATACATGAGGTCATACCAAACTTGGTTGTCCTAAACTCCTTAATCTCCTACTTTTTCCAAAATTGAAATATTTTTCAGATAGCTAAGACCTGAAGATATCTTGGAATATGCGTGATTATTTGATTGTCCTTAGGAAAAAATTCGTTATAAAGAGACATTCTGTAAAGAGACATTAAAACTCCACGAATACATGTGAAATAAAATTCACAGAAAAACATTTTTTTTCTGGAGATTTAGCATACAAAAAAAAATTGAAAAAGAATTCGTGAAGTTTTTTAGAAATAGATTAGAGGAAAGAAAGTTCTGGATAAAATCGTTTGAATCATATATAGATGCTGGATGAAGGATTAACATTTTCAATTTGAATTATCTCGTGTTATATATCAAATGAAACGTATTTTTATAGGCAATATAGTGGTACAAACTTTTTGATCAATTATAAAAATTATTAATTAAATATTCATTTGAATAGCGTTTTTATATTTAAAAATTAAATTAAGATTAAAATTTTAACGAGATAATATAAATGGATTTGGGTCAAAGTAAATTATACATTCAGATAGTTTTTTAGAAATTTAAATTATTCTCAATTACTATAATTTTAACAGCTCTATAAAATTCGCAATTGACAGAGAGTAATTGTCTCTTGAAAATTCTAAAATATTTGGAGAGTAACGAAAAATTAGCCTCGGTCTAGACACGTTTGTGTAATAAAATCATGTGATGCACACATCATAATTTTTAACGCGGCTTCGTATTTTTAGAGTTGTCTAGCATATTTATCGACAACCACAAGGAATGAACGCGTTATATTGATTGACATATTTTGGCTAAACTATTTTGAGTTCTCATTTAAAATTAAGTTTACTGTATCCTCAACATTACTGTTATAAAATAATTATTATCATTAAATTACCAAATGTAGCACAAAAGATTTCCATCGAGTTTCACAAGCTGAATAAATTGAATTTGGTTACCTCCTTTTTAAATAATAACATTTTGAAAATAAACATACTTGATTATTTTGAAAAAATGACTGGCGTTGTCAATCAAATTCTGATCCGTTAAATCCTTTCTAAAGCATTACCAAGATCGAAAACTGTGTGCGAAAAAATTGCAGAGAAGTTAGAAATTTAAACGCATTTGCGTTTAACATTACATGAGTTAATGAAACTAAAATCAATCTGAAAAATCAGAAATCTTAATAATTTAAAGAACTAACGAACAAGAAACAAACTGCCCATATCGATCTGAACGAGGAGTGTCTAGCGATTTTTATTTGTTGTAAATATATTTTTCGCAACTAAAAATACCTGTTCGTTGGCGGTAGGTATGTAGGATTTTTTATAAGGAGCAATCATAAATGGTCCAATATTTGATTTCGACGTAACACCATTATTTTGCTTTGATTAATTTGAATGATGGTTCAATTCAAACAACACATCAGTGAATTTTGTGTTGTCCCACGCTCATTCCCTTGTTACATTGACTCGGATATAAACGTCTTAAAAGATGTTCAGAGATAGAAGTATTTATGAAAGCTTTCTATCTACCTATGCATATACAATTCTTATAGGAGAATTTTATATCCCATCAAAGTATCAAATTCACACAAAAATTGAATCTCAGTAGTTTTGAACTATTTCAACAAATCACCATTCTAGAGGTTGTCTACATTATCGACGTTGTCTAAATTGATGTCATTGTGACAACTATTTAATTATTAATTATTATTAATTCTCTAAAAAATTTATTTGTATAAAAAACACACAACCTATACGATAAATGTAACAAATTCAATAGCGCCGCATACTAATACGCATCATCAAATAGCTGAGAAGCATAGTATCAAAATATGAGTCGCTCGAGTCAGAGAGGCGGAGTGAGGTGAGGTGAGACATTCGGATAGAGGTGAAAATTATAAAATGTACTGTTCTCCTTATATTTATTAAACGATTTTAATTTGTCTTAAAAGCTTTCATTCCTTCCTATAAATAAAAAAAAAATCAAATCAATTATACATAAATTTAGTGAAATAAATATTCATTTCAATTCTGATTTGATATAATTACGTTCAACGCAATTAAAAATTGAATCATGCTAAAAAAACTTAGGGGTTTGTTTTCATTTCATAATAATCAATGATGTAGATAACATACTAAGAAAAGTTACGTTTTAATATTTTTGTTATGTTATTTAGTTGTCTTGAAAATACGTTCTGAAATTTCAAATTAATATTATGTACGTATATATGAACTTTATATTTTTTTGTTAATTTTAACGTCATGGCGGTTATTATGAAATAAAATGAAGGCCCCAATTTTAATGCTTATTCTTTTTTATGAATACTACATGGGATAATTTTTATTTGTAATTTAAAATAATGTAAGATTTTATTAACAATCGTATTAATCTCATAATTGCCCATTTTCAAGATCTGGAAGACCCAAACTAATAAAAATAGATTTTTTTTACCTATGAATTTTTTTAAGAATAGTTTACTTCATTCAAACTTAAAATCTGCTCATCAGCTAAAAAAATTATAAGAAACAGCTTAAATCAGCATTTTCAAAAATCACATCTTTATGTCGCCGAGAATTGAAAACGGAAATGTGACAACTGAAATTTTAAAAACCCGAATTCCATAAATTTGTTACCTATATGTTATAGAGACCTACTATGGATAAACTATACTTATGGAGAAACTTTACTAATCTTTTTTACACTTTAATTAGAGCGTAATCCTCCCTCTCCCCTCTAAAAAATTGAAATTTGGCAACCCCAATAGGTTTAAAAACGGCTTAAAATGGATTTATATATTTCTGTGATTTCGATAAATCCATAGAATTAAAATTAAGACTACTTGGAGATTGCTACTTCCATACGTGAGCTACTCAACCTTGTCAATATTCATCAGCATATAAGGTTGCTACACGAAATTTTTATACTTGCCATGTGCTACTTGACGGAGTTAACAACTAAAAAACAAAACAAAATTATGTATGAGATGACACATTTTTGATAACACTTGATTTTCCGAACACTAACAGAAACAAACTGACCAAAATATTATAATTTCTAAATACTAAATTTTCGCCGATCTTTCCAAGGACCCATATAGTAAAATACATCATAAATTGTCTTGCACCAATGTTAAAGAACTTTTTGTGTGTTTTACTATGTAAGTGCTTGATATAGGGTCAACTTAAATTTGGTTTCGAGATTTGTATTTTCCTATTATTTTTTATAAATTACAGTAACTGAAATCTAATAAAAAATTATGCTATATCAATTTTAGTTATTGCAGCACACAATTATTTTTATAGATTTGCATCCAGTAGTGGAGGTCAAAATTTGTTTATTAACATAAATAGAATTATTGACTATACATATTTTAATTTTTTATCCATAAGTCAACCTAATTAATTTACATTGGTTTATTATTTATACACATACTATAACTGCTATTTAACTCGATTAAACCGCAATATGTGATTAATTCTAATTAAGACTGTAATTATATAGACACCGATTAAATTATTATAATTTTTTCAGAACGGAATTTATTGCTCAGTGAAAAATGTTCAAACGCTTGCATAATAAATAAATAATTAAAACCAAAAAAAAAATATAAATAATTTTAAAATTTTATATCGATAATTGATTTATTATATTCGTTTGAAAACTATTTTGTTGTTTTTTTTTTTTTTTGGAAATATTAGCTGTCAACATCAAAGGTAAAACGCAGCTATATAGACAAGTTGTCTGAAACGTTCATTGTTCAGTTGAATATTTTCTTTGGAAATTAGATCAAAGACGAGTAAAATTCGAGTATATTTTTGTACAAAATGGTGATCTAATACAATTCTTATATATAAATACGAGTATGTACATCATGAATGAGGTAATTGAAAAGTTTTAAGCCATCGAACGATCGAATTCATGAATATAAATCGTAACCCTAAACTAAATAAAATTAATAACTAATTCATTTTGCATTATTTTCGCTTCATAAACAACATAAAAGTTGTGTATGTATATAGATAAAATCATCTCTTGCATCAATATGTAGGCATTATGTTATACAAGTATTTTATAGATACAAAATGATAATGATAAGAATCATCTTCAAAAAACGAATATGTTTAGAGCCGGGAATTTCTAATTGAATTCGAATAATAGAGAATGAATGAAAAAAACTGGAAAACATATTTAAAATTAGGGGATCAATTCGGAAAATGAATAATTTTTTAAGTGGCTTGTCTTTTATTATATAGAAAATTTTATAATTTTAGCCGAGACCATATAGAAGAAAATTATGAAAATTCACCTTTCCAGCATTATATACGTATGTAGTATTATAGGTACATAGAATAGACGCCATTGAAACAATAAAACGCGCAACATCTGAAAATAAAAAAATAAAACGAATTGTATAAATATATTTTCTCAATTGCCCAAAAAAAAAAATGTTCGCTCAATATTCTGACCAATAGAATACATGATACGTGACAGGCTTTTGAAATATCCTTTTTTGCTGTATATGATAGTGTGTATTCTGAACCAAATATTGAAAGAAAATATAAATGGAAAAAAGAAATAAATAAAATTGTCCAACAACTTTGGGATATTTGATACGGAAAATTTTTTGTGCTTCTGTCGGTTTTTTTTTTGCCTCGACTGCGGATGAGAAGGTTGAAGGGTGATTTTTTTTTTGCTCAGCACATATATGATTTTGTTATATTCGTTCATCGAATTTGTATTTTATTTTTTTTAAATTTTATGTTTGCCTGAACTTGATGTGTTCGACCTGAGGGAAAGGTGAACAACCGGGGTGGTGATATGAATGGACGAGAGTTGAATGATTATGTGTTATCAGGAAAAATACTCTTCACAGGAATTACACTTTTTTTTTGATTTTAACGTTTAATATTTCTATTTTTATGCAGCCATCGAATTTTTCTTTTACACTCTGACCATGTCTGCGGATTGTGTATTCGAGTTATATAGTGAGCTTATTTATATATCTATAAATAATATATATCTACATACATCATTTATCAGCGCTGTCCAACTTTGCTTTCCATTTTTTATAATATTCATTATTCCTTAAACTGAACTAAACATTTTTGCTGTAACTCACATTTAACTTATTTTATATATTTTGTTCTTAATGGAAGACCCAACATTTCAAATCAATGTTAGCCGTGACGGCTTTCATTTGTGTTTATCTTTCAATTTAAAACCAATTTCGTCTAATTTTAGGTTTTGTGCATATGTTTCATTAGCAAAACCATTTCTGACAGATTTTTTTTTTAATTTTCGTCCCTTTTAAACGTGAAATTTAGACAAAAATTGCTTTCAATAGAGATATTTACTAAAATATTTATAGATTTCAGCCTCAACTTTAATTTTTATATTTTAGGCATCTACGGCTGTAAGTTATTACAAATCAGAGCCTAAATATGGTGTACAAAGGTAATCTTTTTTTAAAACAAAAATAAGTTTTAGTAATTTATTTGTCAAGACCTGAAATTTTCAACAAATCCGAATCTCACTCATCGTGCATGTATTATTACTGATAGATTACAAGAAGACATCAATGGCTTAAGTGAGTGGTGTGAACCGATTACCGAACATTAACAAATGCAAAATTATGTTATTTCATTTGATTTAATTAATTCAAAATAATAAATCAAATGGAATTAAAAATATGGCATTTGAACAATAAATATTCAGAAAAAATCAAAAGATGTGGAGAAAGTTGATTTAGGGATTTTCAGGGCTATAGTGTGAAGTATATGACAAAATATTTTGACAAAAATAAACTATGTATGTGTATTAGTCAAATGAAAACCGACAATAGTTCATAAAAAATAAAACTAACTGATATCACAATATACAATCCTACAAACAAATAATTTACAAACTGGACCGAAAATCAATATTTTCGTTAAAAATTTAATAGACACATATACAACAAAATCATTGTAAAAGAATAAATAGTTTTAAGATTAAACAAATATAAAACCATACTACCAACTAAGTACATATAAAATAAAATGGTATAAATGAGAATTCCACGGCCAATGACAGGAAATCTAAGAGGTGTCTAAGTATATATAACTATATGACCTTCCGATTTGCCTATGCTTACCTCATAATTTGTCGTGGTAATGTTAGAGTGACCCGTGCCTGATTAATATAAAAAAATGTGTACCTTGGCAACATAACAGAGTTACATTTTTTATTTATTAATCAGGTACGGGTCGCCCTAACATTGCCACTACAAATTACCAAGTAAGAGCACAGACAAATCTGACGTCATATTCAGATTTACTTAGACATCTATTAGATTGCCTATCATTGACCGTTGAATATCATAATTTAATATGTCTATGATTGCCTTTCCTATAAGCCAGCAACAAGGTGGCAGTAAATGATCTTTTGAATTAAAATAATAAAGAAGAATTAACATGTTTTTTTGAGTAACAGCAAAATTCCACTCAATTACCTCTATAATATGATAAAGTTTATAAAGGTTTGGAAATTGCTTCTTAATCACCGATTCAATTATTCTTTGTGGCACACAATCGTATAGAACTTCTACAGCGCTGTTATATATATATATGTATATATATATATATATATATATATATATATATTATATATATATATATATATATATATATATATATATATATATATATATATATATATATATATATATATATATATATATATATATATATTTATATATATATATATATATATATATATATATATATATATATATATATATATATATATATATATATATTTGTTAGATAGAAAATGAACGGAGAAAAAATTAACAGAAATGAACAGAAACATCCTCCACCCACTTAATGGATATAGAACAAAAAAAATATACGAAATATAACTGTATTTCTTTTCGAATTTATATCCACAATACTAGAGATATATTATCAACAATTTCTTTTTATACATAAATAAATTTTTTTTTCTATATTTGTCCGATTTCCTTTCCACCGCACCACCACCCCCATATATATACATGCACTCGCTCCATAGCCCAGGAAAAGTAAAATAACAAAAAAAAACTCCTTTTCGTATTGACCGGTCAAATATAAAATTTTCTTTTATTTTTATTTCGAATAGCGATATCGGGCTATTCCGAGAGGTACGAAGTGTGGTGTGTCTATAGAACACGCTTTGAAAGAGATAAACGTAATTTAAAGTCGATTTTATGTATACATGCATGTACATACATATCTAGTCATGGCGGGTTAAGCTATTTCCTTTCTTTTATTTCATTTATCATTTTTTTATGTTCAATAAACTAAAATAAAGATGAAAAACAATATATGTATGTACATACATATATACAGAAGAAAACAAAATTTAAAAAGCTTTTCTTTTAGTTAGTATGTGTGTACTATTGGTAAAAACTTTATTTCTTTAATATAATTCGTAAAAAATGTGTTGTTGTAGCTAAGGTTTACTATTTTCTAAAGTTGAAATAAAAAAAAGTGGAAATTGCATTTTCGGACAAAAGAAAATTAAAAACAAATGAATTCTTATTGTACAGTTGATTTATTTGTTTTTGAACTAATTCGTAAGGTATTTTGAGGTTTTCTAGAATTGTATTTTCTCATTGTACATAATACGTCTGTTTGCAGCAAACAAATTATTAATATTATTACATATTTATAGCTCCGCCCCATTTTACCAATAATTTACTTACTCGTCATAGAAGAAAATAGTTTGTGATTTAATTGTATGCCTCAGCACGCAAACTTACATATACACCCAAATCTTATATATTGCGCTATATTATTGGAAAATGATTTTTCTTTTTTTTTGTTTATAAATTTTATTAAATTTTTTTTTATATTTGATTATTTTATTAAATTTATGTTATATTTATTTTTCTTTTTAATTTAATTTAATTTACTTTTTTGTGTGTTCTTCGTTTGTTTTCTATTTTTTTTTTTTTAATGAGAGAAGGGGGTTTGCACAATCTATTATCTTTCGATATAATGTTAGAACGATAAAACGAAAATTATTTTTTTAACTTTTTGTGTTCTTGGAAGAAGTGAACCAATAACAAAAGAAAAATTAATTTAACCTATGTTGATAGCCACAATTTTTTATTATTTGACGATGTTTGTTTTCTGGTCTGCGGTTATTTATTTTTGGGACTATAATTCACCCGCACTTAATGTCTTATTCTATAACTACTCTATTAATTTATGAAATATTTTAACCGTTATGCGTTACATTTGGACACATTTGATAATTACAAGGCAAAGTTTGCGTCTGTATAAATCACAATCTAATTAAATTTGCACCCTTTTAAAAATTCTGCACATTCATATTTCAACTTCAACTGCGATATATTATACGTACATATAATCCTCACCTCACCTCTTTCACTAAATCACATTAATATTTTTTATTCGATGTTCTCTCTGCTAGTACCTATATATGTCCATACATATATATGAGCTGAGCTGGCCATATATTACCAACTGGCAAAAAAGGATATATGTACATATATTTTTTTTTCATCTTGTTTTATATATTAAATTGAAATTGTGTTTACTGGACACGAACAATATATTACATTTATTGTATTTTTATTATATTTATTTTTAGTTATATTCAATTTCTACAACAACAACACGAAAACTATATAGAAAAGGACACACACTTAACACAGTCTGAAAAGACGTAGAAAACGAAAACTTTTTACCATGGTACAAAACTTAACATGTTCGGTTCTGACAGAATAAATAATGAAATCTCAATTTTTGTAATTTTTGTTATAAAAAAAAAGGATCGAATAGAAATAAAATAAATATAAATGGAAAACAAGGGAGGAATCTTTCGTCGTTTTTGCAAAAATTATTTTTATCCTCTAAATTATTTTTATCCATACATATAAACAATACTATGGATTATAAAAATAAAAATAAAAGTGTGTATATAGGATTGAAATAACTTTACATGTTTCGTAATTGATTCAATTCGAATTATGTTTGTTAAAAATATATATTTTATTTTATTTTTGGAAATCGCACAGGACGAAATTAAATAAAACCTTGAGAATATTAGTTTTTTTGAGTGACGGTATAATTTTGGTCACGCGAGTAAGATAAAAATAATAATTCTCAAACTCCTAAATTCTAAATATTAATTTGCTAATTTGCAAAATACCAAATTCCTAAATCTGATCCTAATTATACATTTTTCAACCGTTTCCATCATTTTGGATTTAAAATTGTGTTTACGAAATTTTGAAGTTTTCAATATTTTAGACATTCCGAAAGATCGGACTTGACTGTCAAATTTCGAGTTTTTTTTCAATATTTGATCAATAATTAAGAATGTAAAATTTTATGTTTATCTGTTCTTAAAATTTCAGTTCGAATTGTTGAATATTGAAGATTTCAGTTTATTAAACATTAAACCACAAATAGTTACAGCCAAAAACCTTATAAAAATTGGAAAACCAATAAAAAAATAAAAAAATCCAAAGAAAATCGTTTTAATTTTCAATTTTACTTTACTTTTTTTTTCTACTGTTTTTTTTTATAAATATATTAAAAAGTCAATCCAGGTGGAACAAGAACTCACTGTAATGTGAAGTAAAACTTTTTGATTTTATTTTATATAAAATTGTTATGAAACTTTAAGAATGCATTTCAATGAAAAGCAAAATAAAATCCTGAAGATGGAGAAGTAAAATACCAATGAGAGAATCTTAACAAATATTTTTTATTTTATTTCTTTCTTGTTATATATACATACGTATGTATGTGTTTAACAAAAACGTATATATTCCATTATAAAACGGTTACTTATCTCATCGACTTCGATGGAGTTTTCTTTATAAAATTCTTGTTTGTTTGAAAACCAAAAATATCAGATTTGATCATTTTCATAGCATTTTTTTCGCATTTTCGTGATAGATGAAAAACGGAAGCATGGTAAAAAAAAAAGAAAAGTAAAGTTGACTTTATCACAAAGTTTCTAAAAAAGTTAAAATTTATTTATGGGCCAAGTTTTTGTACGAACAAAAAAATTTCAAGATTTATGGATTTTTATTATATGTATAAAAGCTATTTTCGTTAATGTTTTACGAAATTAATATTTGCATTTACACTACCAAGTAGATTGGGTATTTTCTATGCAATTCGAGTCTTTAGGGATGTTTATTTGTATATTTGTTTATTGAAAAACCTGTTCATCAATCACAGACCATATATTATTGTATTTCTTTTTGATCTATAATTAATTTTTGTAAGATTCGTTAATCCAAACATATCATCTATATACATATATTGATACAATATCGACCTTTTGATTTACCCAAAAATACAAAGTAGAAAAAAAAATTACATTTGTCCAGATTAAATAAGAAAAAAAGGAAACGACACAAAAAACAATAAAAAAAAAATTTAATCTATCCCTTAGGATAACACAAAATTATTTGTTATATCAAAATCAAAATACTAGCACTTTATTGATAGCATATTTGGATATATGTTATATGTATAATACAGAGTGGACAAGTTATTATTTATTTATTGTATTTCAAATAAAAACTTTGAACTTACAATATCGGAGCGTATATACATACAACAGATAGATATAGAGATAAATAAAAATCGAATTCAATTGAAACATATGTCCAATATAAATATTTAATGTATCCTGGAATATAAATAAAAATAACAACAAAACTAACATACCAAAACTATTTTACAAAACATTCAATATTATGTCCAGTTTGAACAAAAAAATAAAAATAAAAAATAAAAAATTGACAAAAAACTGAATAACAAAAAATGAATTTCCAATTTTTTTTTTGTATTTTATTTTAGGGTTGAAAATTGAATTTTATTTTTTGAATGGATTGGAATTACAAAAAAATAAAAAACGTTGAAAATGAGAAGATGATGGAACAGGACGAGAAATTCAACAACAAAAAGAAGGAAAATTGAAATTTTATTGTATTTTAGATAATATTGAAATGGGATTAAGGATTATGATTGGTAATATAATAAACGGACTTTTTTTTGAATCAATTGTTCGGTGTATGCAAAGGATTTGAGTTTTAAACCAGGCGCTTCACGTTTAATAAACGACACCAAATTTGTTGTGAAATTCAATATAAAGATTTAAATAATGAAATCTGATATGTCTTCGAGTCACCGCACCTACAAATTTCAATAGTATTAATAATGCCATCTAGAACCGCAAGTTGATTGTATCAAAATTCATTGGTACATTTGATCGTTTTTTAAGTTTGAAAAATTCACCTTCAAAGTTAGCAGAAAAATGCCTTCAGAAAAAAATCGGCTTTATCGACATATTTGAAGAGTATAATTTTTGGAAATTAAATATAATTTTAAAATTAAAATTATTTTTGTTGTATACATAATTTATCAGATTTTTTGTATATTATAAATAATATATAATTAATCTTAATATTAATTATATTTTAACGAATTTTGAAACGGAAACACAAACTTAATGAACTTTATAATCCGCATTTTAGTATCACGATGGCTCATTTTGTGAAATTCGGGTAGCTGACACTTATGATTTGTCGTTTACGCGGACACAAATCATAACATTTCCCTTCAGTTCGCCAAGTAATACAGGTTTAATATTTTATAAGTAAATGCCCGATCCAATGTAATGAGAAAAAACGGTAATTCGCTTAGAAGAAAATTATTTTTCGGGCTGTTTCTTGCAAAAAAAAATTGAATCACGTTAGTTCCACCAAATTTTTAAAAGTCTTGTTTAAACAATAATTATTCTTTTAGAGTTCAACCAGCATAATCTTTATGGGAATAATAAAATAAGTTTTACAAAATATTAATTGTTTTTTTATTTTAAAAATAAAAATTAAAACTTTATGTTTTAGTTTTTGATTTTATAGTATTATTCTTCCTTATGGTGACAATATTTTATTTTTGATTTTTCGGTAAATCGATTTCGACTTGCGTCTTCCTAAGTACCTTTTTAAACTATTCAGAAAGAAAATAGTTTAAAAAGGTACTTAGGAAGACGCAAGTCGAAATCGATTTCATTTGATGATCAATTAGTTTATCCAATATCGATTTCGACTTGCGTCTTCCTAAGTACCTTTTTAAACTATTCAGAAAGAAAATAGTTTAAAAAGGTACTTAGGAAGACGCAAGTCGAAATCGATTTACCGAAAAATCATAAAATAAAATATTGCCACCATAAGGAAGAATAAATCTATAAAATCAAATACTAAAACATAAAGTTTTAATTTTTATTTTTAAAATAAATTATCTAGTGGCAAAAGATTACACAAAAAACATAAAAATGAATAATATTCATTTAAACTCAATTGTTTTTTGTCTGTGATTTTTAAGTTTGAAAATTTCATTAATTTTTCAAGAAATTTCTGGAATAGTTTTGGTGGTTAATGATCATGGAAAATAATAACGAGCAGGCCGTATGTTGGTTGATTGGTAAGTTTTGTATTAGTTTATCCAATATCTCACTTAGTATTTTTTATCCAATTTCTAATATTTTTCGCTATATAATTTCGTTGGTGAATTAATTGTAAATCTGCCGAGTGAAAGATCTTCCATCCACAAATCGCTGACAAATACTATAGTATAAGAGTTCAAGCTAGTATTGTTGCCGATGAGATAGCTACCATTTGGCAGAAGTTTGGTATTTCTCATCAGAAAAAGTGGATTATAATTAGAAAAATCATTAATTTACATGACAAATATCAGAGTCTCATGATGTCATGATCTTGGAAAAAAGCAGATCCGTCAAAGTGGCAGATTCTGGAGCACCAACAAAATATTAATGATTTTATTATTCGTTCGTTACGATCATTGGATAAGAGCAATCAGACATTGTAGAATAGTAATTCACAACCTTCAACAAGTAGATCTCAAGAAACAGATACAAATTTAATCATTTTGAACACCAGCTCAAACACAGTGTCTTCTGTAACGTGATAGCTAGCAGTTTTTTGAAATTTTAGTTGAAAGGGTGCCAAAACGGGCTCAATAAAAATTACAACGCAGTTTTAACGCACCAAGAAGAATAAAAGCAGTATCTATTACAAGTTGTAGAAGATTACCACAAGATAATTCCTTTTCTAACAAAAAATTAAAACTTTTGCTAGCAGCGAATAAAATTTCTACTAGATTGATTCCTTAACGAGGTTGTAACACATTTCCCAAAATGGTCTAATTCATCCTTTGCCACCCATATGAACTAACTTTTGTTATTTTATTTCGATCTTGTATAATGCAGCGTCAACCTGATCTGCATATATTTACCACCACGCTCCATATAGATGATGAGACCGTAATACAGACCGTATAATTTCTGGATCATGGCGAGAAACCTCTGCGCGAAAATAATTATACTTAGGATGCCCGAAAATTATGAAATGCATATGTGGAATATTTCGCAGGAATCGGTTCAGTACCATGAAAAATGATTGGCGTTTAGGGTACAGTGTAAAATATATTAGCCATATCCGATTTTAGCCCTTTTTCATTCATTTCTTTTATTCATGTTTTAGAATGTTTATCTCGGGCATTTCGATTACAATACTCGGTTAACTCAATGTCTCACAAAATATTATAATGTTCATACATTTCAAGAAATTGAATAATAAATAAAACTTAACCTCACTTTTTATAAACGATCGACACTACTCAAATTTTCGATTTTAAGCTATGCTCACACTGCTTTACTTGCATGTAAAAGTTGAAACTTGAGGTCCAGTAAAATTAACTTGAATTCAAGTAACTTGCTAATGAGAACGAGGCTTAATGGTATGAGTGTGGTTTCAATCCCAGATCCTCAAAATGAAGAATTGATGGAAAATTGAAGTATTTTAGAAAATACATTTTCAATATCATATACAATACCTGTCACTGTCATATCAAAATAATTTCAATACATTTATGCATTACTCATCTGGGATGAATACTATACAAACATACATATATAAAATTGACATGTCGATGTATTTTATATAGATCCGACTTCGAAATTACCTTCAAATTTTATCTCTAAGATGTACATATATCTTCAAATTGATTTCCAATGTATTTTTTTTATTTATACTTCCATTCGTATCTTTAGAGACGCGGGAAAAACAAAAATTACACGAGGGAACATTCAATAATATATCAACCCTTTCGTTTGAAAATCGATGTCATATACGTTTTGATATGCAGCATCAACAATTCTTAATGTTATGCTTAATATATGTATACATCTATTCCATTTATATTTTAACTCAAAATGTACATCATATATATGTACATATATGTATATACCTATATATGAGTAAAATGACGACATTTACCACAAGGAAAATAAAAGAAAATTCTGTTATCATAAATAATAGAAAAATGATGTCAACTTTTTTTTCTATTTTTTTGCTATCCAGATAATATGATAAAATAGAAAAAAACAAAAAAAATAATTTAAACAGGATATGAATTATTCACGAAAATTTAAATTTATCCTTTTTTCGTAGGTTGTTGTATTTTTGTTTTAAATTTTATTTTATTTGATTGATGCGAAATTTTTATTTTTATGTCGAGTTGACAGTTTTTTATTTTTTGGAGATTTCAGGATTTTTTGGTATATATGTATACATATGTATACGTTGGTTTGTATATATATATATATATATATATATATATATATATATATATATATATATATATATATATATATATATATATATATATATATATATACCTGGCTTTAGATCGTCCTTTACATAAAAATTTAAATAAATATATACGCGTACATGTATATAAAATGGCTTACATACGTTTATTATTATGTATTATTATGTTTATGTGTACGAACCAAAATATAAAAGGTTATAACATAATTACAAAACATATTCGTGTCTCTAACAATGTCAATACACACAATAAAATATTTATCGTGTTACATCATCCATCATGAATTAATGTCATAAATTTAATTATCCCACATCTAATTTTTATTTTTGTTTTGTATTTTTTTTTCCCGTCTATATATACACAATTTTCATCATCTAATTTAATCAATTTTCATTTGCGTTATTGTTTTTCTAGAAAATTTGTGCTAACCTTAAAAGCCTTGGAAATTAGATAGAAAAACAAAAAAATAAAATTAATTATGTTTTATTATGTATATGTATACGTACGTATATACATATATTAAGTATATAGAATATATATATATATATATATATATATATATATATATATATATATATATACACCGCATCTCCTACACAACTATAACACACCTGTCTTTAATTTTCCGTTCGCTTTTCGGGAAAAAATTCTAATGAACATTTTCTTATACTCCATAAAATATAATAAAAATAAATTTATGTACTATGTATACTCGTCTATATATGTATATATGTATATGCTATACATATGTACATATTTTATGTATCATTCATTTATATATTTTATTTATATTATGTATATTTTACGAGGTAATAAAGCAAAAAAACAAAAAGAAAATTTACGATTTTCCACCCACCCATCATACATGTACTTTTTGTGGTTTTGTTCCTATAGATAAGAAAATTAAACAGATAACGCGAGGAACAAATTATCATATATGCATCGACGAAATAAAAACATAATCGGTTAAATATATGTAGTAAATGCATATTATGTTTATAAATATACGATATTTTATTATTTAAATAGCAAAATTATGGTTCTTGTCCTAACATTTATCCCCCCTCTCTTTCCCCACATTTCTCTATCTGTTGTACAATATTGCATATATTATCCGCAACGATTACACGTTTCGACACGATTTATATAGCCGTCTGAATCAAATTTACAATGAAGGTTTTTGTCAGCTCGTTTACATATCTTTTGATAGGTCAATTGATATTTGTCATCTGGTACAGCGGGCGGTTGTGGTGCAGGCTTCTCTGGTTCTATTCGAATGCCACTTCTCTCCGGCGGTGAAACTTTAAGTAAATTACGATTGCATGTTTTTTTTTTTCGCTCTGGATTTTTAGGCGCTGGTACTTTATTCGATTGCTTTTTTAAATCAGATTTTGCTTTAGCCAACGCCTTCGTCTCGTCCAATTG
This sequence comes from Tipula unca, assembly GCA_951394425.1. Lineage (NCBI taxonomy): Eukaryota > Metazoa > Arthropoda > Insecta > Diptera > Tipulidae > Tipula > Tipula unca. Next base: position 220,944,582 of record OX596381.1, read on the forward strand.
CGTCTCCAAATTATGAATATCCATTAATATGCGATGACGTTTTGCGCGACTCTCTTCAATTTTTTGCTTTAACGCCATTCGTTCACGACACATCTTTGCAACGTGAGGGCGTTTTTTGGCTTTCCCATGATTAGACCCTCCACTATTTTTACACCGAGAATCCATTTAGAGAATATTTCAAAATATAAATAAATTTAAATAACAAACTTGTATAATTTAGAAAATTTCGAACGAAAATGGCCATTTATAATAAATGAAATTGTTATTTCTTGGTTAACTTAGATTTGAAAAATATTCAAATTGTTTTTAGACGACTTCATGAATCAGCATTGATTTGCTGTCATTAATCAACCGATTCATCACAATCGAAAAACTCTGTGGGGTTCCTCGATAGACGACCGTTAGATGACCGTTCTTCCTTCAATATTCGTTGGTCAAGTGCACAAGGGACTTGTTGCTGTGGATGAACATTACTTGATGCATAATTATTACAATCTTCATTCAAATTAAATTGTCTTTGTGAAGAACTACCACGCCCATGACATTCTCTCGACCTTGCAGGAGCCCGATCATTTCGGGGATTTGCTGCATCATTATTTAATCGTCTTCCTTGAGCAGCAGCGCCACCATCTTTTAACCTTTTACGACAATCTTGACAATCGGGAGGACAGCAACTAACGAAATTATATTGTCTGTCGAGAGCAGGAGCCCGACCATCTCTGGACTTTTCATGAGCATTTCGACGATCATCTCGTGAAGGATCTTGTCTAGGTGGGCGTCGATCATCTCTCTGTTCACAAGATACTCCATTCGACTCATTCTCAGGTTCACAAACGGGAGGGCATACATTATCGAAATTTGATCGTTTTCCTTTAGCAGCAGCACAACCATCTCTTGACCTTTGTAAACCATTTCGACGAGAAGCTCTCAATGCATCAAGTGGAGGTTGATGGGCATTATACCTTGGTTTCGGTGGTGGAGGTTTATTAAACTCTTCAAATGATTGTATGTTTTTATTAATCTTTTGTGTCCCCATCATGCAGTTTCGTTTGTTATGTTGATCCTGTTGCGCCAGCATCCGATTAACTAAATCATGAGGACCTCTTTTCGGCATCACAGATATTGGTTCATGGCTCTCTTCTACCTGTGGTTCACAGCTTTCATCATCTACCTCTGGTTCACATTGATCTTCAGGTTCTGGTGCTGGGCCAGCGCCCTTATCGAATGATTCTAGTAACTTGTTGTATCTGGCTCGGATTTCATCAATAACTTTCTGAATTCGTTTTTTCTCGCTTAATAGTTCACGTCGTCGTTTTTGACGTTCTTCTTGTGATCCACAATGCGGCATTTCGAAATACTTAAATTTTGTTCAACACTATACACAAAAAATCTAATGCGAAATAAAAAATAAATATTATTGAATACAAAATGAAAATTTGAATGAGTTTATAAATTTTAATGAAGTATTACTTGGATTAAATTTTGATTTGTTTCCCGTGGACTAATCGATTGATTTCTATGACCACTGTACGAATTAGATAAATACAATTGTTGGGCATCAATGAAATATCTATATATATATATATATGTATATATTTCAAATATACCTTATAGAATGACAAAATTGTGTACCGATTTAACCCCCAAAACGGAGGGTTTAAAGAAAATTATTTTAATTGTGAATAAATATTAGATGAGAGGTATGGGAGTTTCGGGGAGATATATTTATATTCATAATATATAATGTTAAAATACAATTTAAGGGGTTATAGGTTAGGTAGACTTCGTGTCATATATTTTTATACAAAAATATGGATCTAACAATATTCCTGTTGTTTGATTGGACTAAAATATGTGTGTTTAGAAAAGGGTATACAGCATAATTATCTCAACCACCAACCAAGTTGAATTTATAAAAACAACAACGAAAAGAGTTGAAATAAATAATTGTATGTAAATTTATTTTGTTGTTTGATCTGATGATAAGACATAAAAAAATGTTTAAAATATGAAAAAATTGTATTAAAACGGTATAAAACCGACACCATCGTATAAGGGTGCGGTAATTAATTGTTTTAATCATTACGAATAATTTTCACAAGGCTACGTTCCCAGCATAATGTACGTATTTGTAATACATACACCAAAAACCTAATAAATCTTTATAGACTGATTCTCCAAGTAACAATGCAGCTTTCATATTTCGGATTAAAAATATCGAGTATATGTATACATATATATATGTATGTATACCTCCTGAACATATACAACGTTGTACAGAGCGAGACCTTTTAAATTTTTATTGGAAACATTTCGAAACGTATAATAATATTTATAGCAGTTACAATCTTAGAATTTGTAAACAGCATCCAAAATCTAATATAAACACACAACAATACCGTATACGTAGCGAGAAACATAAATAAATCTTTATTAAATTTATTTTTCCGAACAAAAACATTTTTTTTTTTTTCAAAATTGGAAAATTAAGTTTAATGTTTGAATTTTGAATTAAAATAATAATGATAAAAATAATAACAGAGAATAGAAAATGGATATAAATCTTATAATATATATACCTGGACTTTAAAGTGATTTTGTTTTGTTTTTTTTTTTTTTTTTGGGAGGGAAAACAAAGCATGGAATGAGAGAAAATGGGAAAATTGTTATTTATATTGTTTTTCTGAATAGAATATTTTATTTATAAAAAAAAAAATATAATTTTATTTGTATTAAGCAAGAATCTATGTGATTTTATGTATACGAAATGGATGGAATACAAATGGCCTAATTTTTGTCGGGGTGTAAAATTAGACACTTTAATGCCCATAATATATAGAGTTAAATTGTTTCATAAATCTTATAAATCATAATATGTGCACTTAAACATATACAAAACCAATGGAAAATATATGTATGTATAAATAAATTTTTCATTTAAACCGAAAATATATGTAACGAATGAATTGAAATAAATAAAGCATTCACCTTCGCTATTTCACGGAAAAACCATTCAAAGTAATATATCTTCTCGTATATACGTATGTACGTATGCATGTATGTATGTGTATAAAAAAATATAGCTTTATATGAAAATGGAAAAATAAAAAAGGAAAATTTTTATTTTATTTTTTTATCATAACATATATAAAAATAATATAAGGAAACGAAAAAAAGTGGGCAGTTCCATAATTTTCCAGATAGCAAATAAAAAAAAAAAAACTGAAAATGAAAAAGGAAAAATAATATTTTCATTTTTTTTAAATGCTGTTATACAAAATTGTATGATATTAGATATGGAGGCGTATCCTTTTTTTTATGATATGATATCATATTTTACGGGGATATTTTATGCTTTTTTATGTTTCTGAGCCATATCGTATTTATATACAAATATACGAGTATGTACATACTTGGTTGTTTTTCTACCTTGGAAAATACGAACAAAAAATTCAACTAACTAACTATGTATGTACATACATATATATACAGAGAAGAGCTCAAAAAAAATCGAAATGAAAATGAAGAAGAGGCTATACAAATAGTACTGAAAAAGGTTAACGTTAGTTTTTTTTTATCATAATCATGTATAAATAAATAAAATAGCAAACAAACAAAAAATAGAAGAGAAATTCAACGTTGAAAATCATATAACACAAACACATTCTTATCAATTTTCCTTTTTTTTTTCTTCTGTAATAAAAATGCGTAAGATATGAGAGAATATAAAATTATATAAATTTATTGTATTCAAAAAATGATAGCAAACACAATTAGGAAAATTTAGGACACCGACCATCGAGCAAATTTGAGCACTGAAAATGACTTTTCAAAATTGCTTCAATAATTCTACCACATTTCGGCGCTCCACACCGGCCAGGATATATGCATACATAATATATACTGACATGTATTAACCAACTTAGCGGTAAGATTAATGATGTAATCTATTGACATTTTGCAAAATAAATCAAAAACAACTTTCTATTACAAATCCATTTACAACTTTGTTTCCGAGAAAAGGGTTTTTTGAAATTACTTTTGCAAAATGAACGAACGTACAAAAAAAAAATTAAGAACCATTTTTTTCGCTTTGGTTAGTTCTAAAGTACGGTATCCATTTTTTTTCGTTCATTCAGTTCTGTATGCCAAATCAAAAAGAATGTAAATAAAATAAAAAAAAAAAGGTAAATCCATTCAACATCCATCTAATTTCAATTCTTGTTTTTTTGTATTTTTGGATTTTTTAAACCGAAAAAAAATGAAGAAAAATTATAAAACTTTTAGGAAAAGTCCAGGAAAATTTTTCATTTCTTGTTTGGGCAATTTATTTTTTCCTTTCATCATGAAGAGAATATATGTATATATGTATATGTATGTACATACACAGACCTCCAATAAAAAAAATAATTCTGTTTTATTTTTTATTTTTTCGGATGCTAAATGGAAAACTGGAAAATAAATTATAACGAACGAAAAAATAAAAATAAACCAAAAACGTAGAGCAGCGAATTGAAGTGAAAGGGGTCAAAAGAATTATTGCTAAAACTCATAATTTATGGGTTTTCATTTCAACAACAAAAAAACTTTTTGAAAGATTTAGACGTTTTTTTTATTTTTTTTATTGGATTTTGATCAATTGGTTCGGAGAGGGAATATGTAAGCGCTACAAACAAATTACACTGCATATAAAATTCCATTATTGTGTATTACGTGTGAAAAACGGTAAAATCCTTGCATGGTTTATAATTTGTTTACATTTTACATAAAATTGTATTCAATAATTCAAGTACCTTTCAGTTCCATGGTACAAAAATTATCTAATATACATCGGCGTATATATGCAATTTCATTTTAATAATAATAATAATAATAATTTTATTGTTGCTATTGTTCATGTATGCACATATTAAATTGTACTGTACTGTGTGACACTGTATATTGTATATATACATTTAATTTTCATATTCACCCTCGCCGCTTAGTAAAGATTCAATTAATCACAAAAAACGTTTTAAATTTATTAGACGAAAAATTATCATACAAATATGATTATGTTAACCCCAGCACAATATATACATAAATATATATACCAGAACTAAATAAGATGCGTATTATATCGACCAAAAAACTGATATTAATTTCAAATATTTTTTTTTTTTATTGTAGTTTATTATGTTTACACATATGCCATAACTCTAATTTATGAAATAGATACTTCCTTAATGATTCAGAGATTTTTCTTTTGTGTCTATTATGTTATTTGTTGGGTGAATTAAATTAAAATGGATTTATATATATATATATATATATATATATATATATATATATATATATATATATATATATATATATATATATATAATATATATATATATATGTATATATATATATATATATATATATATGTATATATTCGGATGAAGAGACTCTGGTAAAATATTTACAAATATAGTAGACAACAATTGTCGCGATTTCACCCCTAATGTTACATTACATATGTATATAGTGTATACATGTACATGCGGAGATGAAAAGTGAGTTCGTGTATACAGTTAATGTCCTTAAATACCCTCTCCGTTATATGCTATGCGAACGAAATAAAAAATAGAATCTAATTAATAAGATACAACAACAGAAAATTTGAAATTATTATAATTATGTTTTTAAGCTCGGAACGGACGTCTTTCTATTCCATCAAAGCACAAACAAATGCCTTATAAAAATAATAATAATAATAATAAAAAACAAGTCAAATTAAAAATAATAATAAAATTAAAATTAAAACAAGAAAAAAAAAAACCGGACCTAGAAATTAAGAAACAAGGAAACATTTTTTTGTTTTTATTTTTTCGTCTTGACTTCATCACCACTAGGGAATGAGATATTTCGGATTTTTTTTTTAATTGCATTTTCCATTTTTTTTTTCTAATTTTCATTATTTCTATTTTTTTAATTATAATAAATTTTTTTGTTTTGTTAATAAAATAACATTTTTGGTACAATCCACCTTCACATTTTGTTTTTGTGTTATCTTAACACAATGATAAAGAACGGAAACAAAAATTTCCTCGAGTTTTTATCGTCATTTTCATCTCATTATTTATTCAAAACATTTTTTTTTAAATTAAATAAATAAATTAATGCTCTATAATTATGTTTATAGCGGCTTAAAGTCCGATTTTGTGTACGAATAATTATCCCACACATACAATATGCAAATTTCAATAAAAATATTTTTAATTGCGATTTTGAATAAAGTTTGATTTATTTTAATTCATTAATAAATATATTTTATTATTAACAAAAATTTATTTGATTTTTAATTAATATAAACAAAAATATAATACATAAATCGGTTGTAGCCGCAGGGTGGTTCAACTTAAAGGCTTCAATATTAAATAAGTAATTTTATTTTTATTACTTACCTACAAAATTTTCTGCCGGTTCAAGACTATCTAGTCACAACATTAGTTTCCGCATACCATCCACCGTACCTCCGCACCTACATATTGTATTCTTATAGTTTTTCCTTTCAGACCTCCCTATACGGCATATATATTATTGTTGTTGTATTTACTTTTCATAACGATAATTTTATTAAGACGCATGCGCATAATATAATTATTTTTTATTTTTTTATAATAAATTTAGTTTTTATTAGAAAAATTCATTTTGTCTCCTATCTCGATATATAATATATATATATGGTACGTGTACATATACATTTTTTTTATCCATCTTCTGCTATAAAGCAAACATAAAATCGAAAATTGAGAAAATTTGGGTTTGCTGTGTTATCCAGAATTTTTTGTTGTATTTTGTTTTAACGAATTTTTTATAAAAAAAAATAGATAACTCAGGAAAATGAATTAACGAGCGAATGCCAAAGTTGGTGGTTTGCTATATTTTTAGTCGTTTTATAGTTTGTAGTGTAAAAGTCTTGTGATTACCGAAGGCAAATGTTGATAAGTTTGTTTTTTTAGTTGTAAGCCCAGACCTGTCAATCTTCTCCTTCTCTAAAAATACTGACCTTCCCCGCCGGCTTTTAAATAATTAAACTAACTACTCCATTACAAAAAAAAAATCTAAACCGAAACTCCAATATTCTAAAATCTAAAATTAAATGTAGTTTATTCTAAAAATTTAGATATAGAATTCCGAACTTTTTAAGTTTTAATTAAAATATAATTCTTAAACACAACATCTAAGTTCTAACCAATTATGAAATCAACATTTTTAATGTGTCATTTTGTATTCTAATTTTTCAAATTTAGTTTGTAGTCTTCTATAAGCAAAAAATACAAATATTCAAATCTAAATTTAAAAAATAATCAAATTTTAATAATCAAATATTGGACCTATAACAACTCTTTTTCCAATTTCAAAAAATCTGAATTGGAAAAGTTTAAGTTTGAACATTCTAGAAATTATGGTGGTGTAATAATTCCAAATTTTTATAATCACGTTTTGTGTTGTAAAATTAAAATTTCAATAGTTCGTAAATATTGGATAGCAGATTATAAATTTTGAATTCCACGGGTTTATGTTAAACTATTTCGATAGAAAAATATTAATCGTACAAATGCTCGTAATATGTAATCGCATTTCATTTTTGTTATGAGGGTTTGACGTATCATCAATTGTTTATGATAAACATTATTTATATTCGACATCCTTAACAAATGAATTGATGGAGATTACAGTTCAACCGGGTGCGTGCAATTTTAAAGTATCGGCCATGGTGCATCTAACAACTTCTACAAGGATTTGTAGAATCATTTAAAAGAGCTGAGCATAAAGGCCCATGGTTCATATTCAATTAAACCAAAGTCATGAATCCCAACTAATATATAGTTTCAGGTTATAACAGATTTCAGTTAACTATAAACCAACTTTGGATCAGTCATTGGGCTTTTTGCTGGGTTAAATTAGCCTTTTTTTGAAATATTTTTTTTCATTTTTTGATCCAGAAAACAGTTGACAAGATTAAGTTGAATTTTAAGGACATTTTTTCGTAGCTTTGGGGCATTGAAACTCAGAGATATAATATTTTTAAAATAATCGTAAGTGGTAATTTTTTGAAGTTTTAGTTATTGTGATTATTATTTAGTTATTTTGAGGAGACTTTTAATTTAATAGCTCCGATTTAGAAGTTTGGTAAATCTCTTTTGTTTACTTTAATTTTTTTGTATGAAAAATTATTTATTATTATTTTTTGAATTTCAAAGCCATATATCACTATGCCAAGTCTTTTATACTTGCGTGGATAAAGTTTATAAACCTTAAAGTCAAACAAAACTTAACCTTTCACGAAAACAGTAAATTGGGTATTTTACCATTTCTACTTAAAATATGTAAAAAATTCTCTTTTTTTACATATAATTGCACAACACAGTTGAAGATGATTACCACATTAGTAATGAAAACTAGTCAAGTCAACATTGGAAACGATTTTGGCCCATTTTTCAACTGTAGGGCGGGACATCACACTGTCACCCTTTATTGCTTTCCAATATAGTAAGTAGTTCATTGTTGAATTGCTCTTGTAGTTGTTGCTGCTTGACGTTAGAAATTAAATTGTGCAGCTACTCGCAAGTTGTCTTATGTAGCTCGGTGTGAGCTGCTTTAAAGTTATCAGTCTATTGAATCACCAAAGTCTTTTTCATTACCATCATCTCGAGTTTACCTATAATACCTAATTCATCGGAGAAAAATATGGATATAATCAAATGTTTTGAGATCGATATTTGTTTGAGCAATTCTGGTTGTTGGTGGAGCGATAATTATGCAAAAAATCTGGTTGTTGGTGGAGCGGTAATTTGTGGTGATTTTACATTTTGTCATATTGCTGTTTAAATAGCAATCTTCGTATTGTTGAAATCGTATTAGCCACAAAGGTTTTGAATCGGTTTGGATCACTCTTAACTCAGCATAGCGTGATGGTAGTTAGAATCAGACCACACAAATGATTTGATGTCGTCGAATCTGATGAAGCGCTGAATATGTTTCATTAATCTATTTAACAACAAGACTGAGTTAAGTTGTGCAATAGACAATTTGTCTTTTTATGTGCGACATGTGTCTTTGAAACAGCTTTGTTGCATAATGCTGCCCTTTGTATCGGTGGCTCAACACTATATATAGGAGTTTAAATTCTCTGGTAGCCATTAATTACGCCCTATTCTGGTTCTCCAGGTCTCTAACATCATAATTTTTTTCCGAAATGATTACTGGAGATACCCATCCAACTTAAATCAAATCTGGAATCACTTCTCCACTTTCACTGTCTATCTTCGGAGAATAATATCAGTCTTCACAAGAATGCACAACACACTTGTCCGGTGCGGTAAAATTAAATACTGTATAATTATTACACAACAAGCCAATTAGCCAATGTCAAGTACTTGCTTAGGTTTACATTTGGACAGAAGGGCCGGGATGGGTATTGACGAGTCATCTAATAATTTAACAGATTGTGTGAATTTTTTCTGCTGGCATAGGTCTTCAAAGTAAATAAATTCCAAATTTTTTTGGAAAAACCCTGAAAAACTAACACCATAATGTCTAAGCTATTCAAAAAATATTCAAATTTTGCAAAAATGTAGGAGAGTAGGAGGTTTAGGGCGACCAAATTTTTATCTATCTGAAAAATATTTCAATGTTAAATAAAACAGGGATCTGGGAGGTTTAGGAACACAATATTTGATAAGACCTCATACATTCAATTATTATATGACTTTTTCGAGTTGTTGTCCTAAACCTACTAATCCCGTACTTTTTTAAAAACTGAAATAATTTTCGAATAACTTAGCGCGATCAAATCAAAATAATTACTTAAGCATGTTTGTAAGATTTACATACTTCTTATTAGCTTCAGTTATAGAATGATTCAAGATTAAAGCCTTAGATGTAAATTAGAAAAATAGCAAATGATTGGTAAGATGACAGACATATCATTCAAAAGTAAAGGTGCTCTTACCAATCTTCATCGACCTTTTTTAAGAGCAGTCAAGCATACGATGAGTTGTATTACTATTTCGAAGTGAGTTTTAGCTAATCTTAATAACAAAACAATATAATCAATTTCAAATTCCACAATTAAACAAATGTTAACAAACACTGCTATAATACGAATATGTATAGTATTGCTTCTGTAAAGTGTTCGCAGATGCTGCTGCAATATTATAAACAAATTTATTTCCTCTATATAATTATATAGAAAGTTAACTTAGTGGTAATTATATACAATATAATAACTACATCTACTAAAATTAAAATCCATAAAAAACCAAAACTAATAAAAACATAATATAATATTCCAATAATTAATATTTATTTTCATTAGGAAAAAAAATAAAAACCCGACAAAAAAAATTTGGAAAAATCATAAAAATTAAATACAACATAACCAGCATAACAAATAAACATTATTATATTAATTTTTTTTCCCAATTTTATTGTAATAACATAAAAAATTAATTTTATGATTTTATATTATTTATTTTTGTTAAATTAAAAACAAAAAAAAAAAAAACATCGAAATTATTATTAATAATAAAATACATTTGGTTTACCGAATAAAAAAAACGTATATAAAATAAATAAATAAAATTATAATTAAAAGTAGAAAAATGATCATAATTTATTTATTGCAAACAGATGTTGTACATATTATATATATTATTATATTGATTGAATAATTAATAAAATTTGATATTTTTAATTATAATTATATAGAGATTTATTTGTATTATAATATATTTTGAAATATTTTTGATTTTCTACACCACCCCGGCCACATTCTTTCCCATGTTATTTTTGATTTTGCAATTAACTCGCAATTAGAGTACAAGGTGTTATATCAATTTCATATACCCTATATACATATGAATATATATTGAATATATACATATATATATATATATATATATATATATATATATATATATATATATATATATATATATATATATATATATATATATATATATATATATATATATATATATATATATATATACAAAACTATCAAATTACGATAACATTTTTATAATCATCAAACCCCAAATTATTGATATTATCATATAGACGTATAATGTACATACATACATATAATATATACAAACAATATAATGTTTAATTTATTTTATACAAACCAAAACTATACTATAATATGTAATTAACTTCAATTCAAATCGTGACAATATTTAGTCATAACAAATTATATTTAACTGACATCAATCAACCATAAATTACATTTATAACAACAACAACAACAAAATTATGTTTATATATGTATAATAACCATAATGATAATCATCCAACTGTGGTGCCCGATTACCAACATAGAACGGCAATTATATATCGTGAAAGAAAATCAAATTAAACTTTTCTTTTATATATATTTAAAAAAGTTGGGTGGAAAATTTTATCGTTGCGAAAGGGAAGGACTTCTTTATCCATATATGTTAAGTACATATATACAAGACAAAAAAAATATTTAAATTATTGTAACACGCAATTTCCGGTTGAATTAATAATAATAATATTTTTTTGAAGTATTTTAATTAATTGATAATAATTTTTATGTATTCGAGTACATCGTATTTAAATAATTGAAACGAAATTTTTTATAATAAATGTTTGCGTGATTTTCAAAACAAGGTGGATGTTTAATATATTGATCGATGTCTGAGTGTTAAATCATCGACTTCGGTTACAGTGCGATTTAAAATAAATAGTGCGCATAAAATTGATTAGGGGAAGGTTTTTTGTGGCAATTATATTTATACCGTAAAAAATATTATCAGCGGCCAGTGTATACCAGTATGGCATGCAACCAAATACTGCCAAGAGAGTGGACCATCGTTTTACTCCGCAATTCAATTGTATGATATATGCATGGTGACAAATAACCTAATCGTCATTATTAAAATATTTCTTAAAATTTAAGTAGCCTTCTCCTGAAGGAATAACTTCATGGAAATCACGAGTTCCGTTTATGGTTTTCAGTTTATCTACTGGCAAGTCGGGTTTTTCTGGTGTTAAATTCAATGTCAGAACAAAACTCCAAAATCATATTAGTATTCTTAAAGTTTTAGGCCATTTAAATAATTCTGCTGCATTTGTTATGGTGCCTTCATATTCATCAGTGAGATTGTGGACGCCATTCTCTTGATAGCACTTCCTTTCCTTCCATTCGACTCCGAAATCTTCTTTGTGTTTAATTATATTTATAAAATTTTTATTTTTATTATGTGTTACAGCACCATCAGTTATATAATAAATTTTGGTGATACTTAGCATTTTAGTTTTTAAGAACTGAATCATTCTCTCGATGAATAGATGAACTACCATTGTGACATGACTAAGACAATCCGATATAAGAATGAAGCTGTAGTGCTGCAATTCACATTCCAATTTCACATTTCTGTAAATTACAAATGGATGAATAGTTGCTTGCTTATTATTCCAAAGAAAACCCTGCGCTGCGTTTTGCCTTACAAATGAATAATTTTCTGCAAAGTCACATGATACGCGCTAGTGCTGCTGTACGTTTCAGAATATTTTCTACGTATGGCTATTTTGTTGAAGTGAAAGGTTGTAATGAGGAATCAGATTTTTCAGCTTCTTTATGAAGTAATCCAAAAATTCTTCTGACGGTTTTGAATACTTTTGCATCTGTAAATATCATCTGCAAATACAAATTGAACTTTTGCGGAAACGTGTTTCTCAAATATTCTCGAAATAAATTTAATCCTGGACAATTCTTGTATTTTAGAAGATAACATGGCTTAGGCTCTGGACATAATCTAATGTAGATGAAATACAATCTTGGTATTTCGATAAATGTTCCATAAATGATTAATTTCACATTTTGATGTATTGTACAAACACACACTGCATGCGCTCCACTGCTTCCTGGTTGCACACAATTTTTAGGACAAAGCAAGCAAAATTTGGAAAATCAGATTTTTTTCGACTCGTCGTCCTGATAGAGATTCTTGTAGCCCTCGTAGGATTCCTCTAATGTACTCATCATTAGACGTTTCAGAACTTTAAGTTTTTCAATAGTTACGCAATCGTTATTTCCAGACATTATCCTACTGACTTCATCATCGTTATAATAATCTATTACTGATTGTTTTAGTTCATCGCTGATTCGTTTCCCAGCTTAATGTAATTATTTAAATCAGTAATTTAATTTTTAATAAAATATTTTTTACCAATAATTTTTGTTTTAAATTTAATTTTGTCTAAATATAAACAGTGGATGGACTTATTTAGTCGTATTTTGCAAGATAATGGTATTTTGGAGTGAAAATAAAATTTACAAACACCAAGAATAAATTTATTTTGATAAAAACAAAATTGAAAATTAAATAAAGTTTAAAATTTGATTTTTATATGCAGAAATGGAGTAGGTCGTGGTATTAAAACGTGTTTTGCAAGAAAATAATAAATAATCGCTATTTTGTTTTTGATATGTTTTATAGAATTGAATGGCGCATAAAATAAAAAGTTAAAAAAAAAATTAGTTTTCCGGAAAAGTGAGAAAAACTATTTTGGCGGCCATTTTGAAAGTGAAAAACTTAAAGATGGTACTATTTTGTAATAATTTCTTAATTCTTATTTCTTTATCTTTAAAACGAGCCATATTTCGTATTTTTCGGATAAATACTTTTTTTTATATTTGCATCACCATTTTCAACAAATTTACAAATATTTCGCCCTCTGTATCTTAAGCAACAACAACAACAACAAAAAATCCAGTTCTACAAAAATGTATTTTTATCTAGTACTACACACTTAAGTACACACAGTACTAAAAACATAAAAATCACAAAATTAAAACATGACTTCCGGTTCCATATGTTAGCACTAATAAAAGATAGCACTAATATTGATATCTTGAAATGTAAATGTACCAATAATCCAATAAAAACATCGTTTTCCGCTTGCACAAAAACTGATCATGGTCAAATTAATTTGTCTACTTAAATACTTAAGATGAAATTACATTACTGATATCACGAATTTAATTTTGTATTGACAAGAGAGGCAAACATATTATTTTTTTACTTTGTATATATAAAAGAGATGAAAACACAAATTATAAAAATATTTGACAGTAACAAAAATTCAGGCCATTTAAATGCGCAAGTTAAATGAAATTCCTTTATAATAGTTTTATTTGGTTTGAGAACCATGAAAAGTCGGTTAAAAACTAGAAAATCTATCACTTAAAAGTCGATTAATTGTCAATACTAAATTTTGTCATCAATACAGAAAGACTGGGTCTCTCAGACCTACACGGTTATTTTTCAGTACTAAATTTACAAATTGTTTGTTCGGCAGAGTCCTCCGCCTTATCGTTTTCGAATATTTTAATTTTTTCTGATAGTTTCGTATGGCCGTCGTTTTATGATCGAATCTTCGTGTTCAATTATTTTTATTTTATTTCCAATTTATTAAAATCGGATCGTTTTCGTAGTGCAATCGTTTATTCGAACTCGTTTATTTCTTATTTTCCTACTTTTCAAAATCGAATAGATGTCGTTAATTTATTAATTTTTTTATTCAAAACCATCAGAGAAACTAAAACGTGCAGTTGTTGCACCAACGCGTCATTGTGGTGGAGGAAGATACGAAGATTTATGTCATATGGTATATTGTATGTCATATGATTACTTCATTTAGAGAGGAAATTGGTTAAAGCTGTTATTTGGAGCTTTTTATTGATGCTTCAATTATTACAGGTAACATGTATCTACAATTTTTACATGATTTGGATCAATCTTTATTAGAATGGCCACATCAGAGGCCTGATCTCAATTTAATTGAGAATGTATAGCCGTATTTAAAAAGATAAATTCCTTTTATTGGAAATATTGGAAAACCGGAAGAAGCAACTTGGAAAGCCATTATCGGTGCGTGGAGCACCATTTCAACTGAGTTTAATTAATTCTATGACTAAACGTCTCGCCGAGGTTCTGAAAGAAACACATCATATTAATTTATGTTAAAACTTAAATTATTGGAATAATTTAAATAATTGTGCATAAAATTAAATTTTTCCTGGAAATAAAATTATATTATTTTTTAATAAAACTCTAAGTTTAAATTTTATTTTTTGAATTTATATAGTTTTTATTACTTATAGTAACAATTTTTTAAATTTTTATGGTATATATCGATTTCAACTTTCGTTACCTTCAGTACCTTTTTAACTATTATAATTTATTGGAATGTAAAGCTGAATAGTTTTGTTAATTAAATTAAAATTATCAGTTTTAAAAACTCTTAAAAAATATTGTAATAAAAATTGCACAAATAATTTTATTTTGAATAGGATAACTAATGTACTGTGCTTATGTAATTGTACCAAGAATTTAAATGTAACCTGCAGACTTTCTGAAGCTTATACGTTTATCATTCAAACACACAAATAGGTTTCCAATACAATTTTAACTTTAAATTTGGATATGTTTTTAGGATCAAATCATAACAAAATTTAGCCACGCCTCGACTTTCGAATGACGGATTAACCATAATTTATTGTTAAACAATTTTGTAAAATACAAATGAAATGAATAAAATAAAACAATAAATTTAAATATACTTTATTTTTTAATTACAGTTGATTCCATTTAAGTAAAAATATTTAGAAAATATTATTTCGTTTTGTACAGAAAGTAAAAGAAAAAATTCTGAAATGTTTTCCAAAAATTAATTCTTCTCGTTTTTTTTTTAATTTTAAATTAAAAATAACAAATTTATGTTATATAATTTTCCATTTTATTTATTTTACCTTTACACAGTGTATATTTATTTTCATTAGAAGAACATTTTTTTGTTGTTGTTACGTTTAAAGAAAAACATTTAAATCTTACATAATTCTTCTTAATATCGAGTGTTTTTTTAAAATATATATTTTTAAAAATATTTTTTCCATTTTCATCAATTTTCCTTCTTATTATAATATACTTATATATACATATATACATATATATTTTTATTCCAGCTGTTTTCATAAATAATCATGGAAGAATTTTTTTTTTACATAAAATAAAAAGTAATTTGTCGATCGATATCATTTGTCCGCAATGATCTCAATTTTCAACGACTTTACAGAAAATTAGCTCCAACGTACGACATGTAAATATTCGACCATCGTCCATCTAAATATGGAAGATATATGTACTGTACACATACATTTATGCCAAATTAATATTTTTGGGGTTGCGTTTCCATAGGGACCGTATACAGCATTCCTTTATAAAAGAATGTTTATGTTATGTCCATAATATATACATAAGTATAGTTTAATTCTTTTGTTGTGTAATGGAATTTTATGTTTTCAATTCTCCTCTCCGCTGGTTTTTTTATTAATCTTATTATTTAAT
Organism: Tipula unca; assembly: GCA_951394425.1. Classification (NCBI taxonomy): domain Eukaryota; kingdom Metazoa; phylum Arthropoda; class Insecta; order Diptera; family Tipulidae; genus Tipula; species Tipula unca. The sequence continues at coordinate 220,960,991 of OX596381.1, forward strand.
TATTAAATAATTTTACATATATGCGTATGCATGTATGTTTGACTCAGTATGGGTCCTTATTCTTTTAACCAAATTCATTCAATCAATCAATTTCAAAATGGATTTGGGGAACGAAACATTATGTGCGACTGGAAAATTCAATAATTTTAATTTGTAAATATATATGTTCTGATTTGTCACGGAGATAAAACGGATTTATGCATGGAAGATGAATCGAAGGGTGCTTATAAAACGCTTATTCGCGCGGCTCATTGAACCAGTTGAAAATCGCCGTGAAATATCAAAATAGACTCTAGATACAGATGTCATTAAAATTGAAGAATTTTATGACAAATGTGCCTAAAAAATTGGACAAGGGTGTACACGGAGTTATGTTTGCGTATATGTATTCTAATATAGGATTAGGTTTTGTAAATCTCAGCAAATACGGAAGGAGGGTGTCATATCATCAAAAAATATGAATACCATATGGTCAATATAGGATATAATAAATGCACAATGATAACCATTCGAATATCATCACATAGCACTCACTGTCTCTGTGTGCACCCCTCGATACAGTATACACATATTATCCCTTTTCATATCCATTTAATTTTATATAATCATTTGAACGTGAAAAATAGAAAAATTAAATAAAATTTGTTATAAATTTAATTTTTTTGTTTTAATTTAAAATTAATTAAATTTTTATTAAAAACGAAATTTTATGTTTAACAATCCAATCCCACCATGATACTTGTTTGCACAGAAAGAAAAAAAAAAGAAAAAATCGAACGAAGAAAAATTCAATTATAATTTTTTTTTGTTTTCTGTTTTAGTGTCGATTTTTCCAGAGATTTTCCAGAGACATTATTGAATAATACACAATACATATAGCTATAGATGAAAATATTAATACAGTGGAAATTTTTATTCATCCATCAATTATCTAATATCTTTCACAGCATGAACATTTTTATCTGTTCTGATTGGTACGCATATGAAAGAAAATCTGCAAATTTAAATTTTTTATTTTTATTTTTTTGATATTAAAAAAAGCAAATTGGTTATGGATGAAATCAGGTTTGGGTTTTATACAACCCCCCATTGTGACTCCTCGTGCATTAATAAAAAATTATTGTATCGTACAGGTTTGTTTATGCTTTAGATTGGGATTAGTCGGACTAATCGATGTATATGTATACATACGTATTAGAAGCGCACAGCATGCCTGCGATTTATTTATTTATCTAGAGTTGGCAAGATAAATCAAAATCACTGCGTTTTGGTACGAGTGTTGATATACAATCAGTTTTCAGATTACCCAACACAACATATATATATATATATATATATATATATATATATATATATATATATATATATATATATATATATATATATATATATACGGAATTTTAATATTTTGTTTTGTTTAGCATAAATATGTATACATATATGTGTACATAAACCTCCCCTCAAATCAAAATGAAAACGATTAATTTCCGGTGTTTCCATCAATTGACCAAATTCATTTCAACAAATTTGATACTTGTCATAATATGTCCGTTAAGATCTTATATTTTATATCATATATGTCGAGGGAAAGAGGGGTGCGATACTCTAAGCCACGCGACATTATATAAAAAAAAATTTATTAGAAAAATATTTCAACATAAACACTTTCCTGTTTAACATATAACATAAATGTACATACATATTTTGAGTTAAAACATGACACGTGACTAAATATTAAACGATTTCAATTTTTCTTCGTTTTCTTCGCACCCAGGAAGTTATGATAAATTATATTTTCATTAGAAAACATATTAGAAAATATAAATACTAAATGGGTTGGATGATGATGACAACGCAGCAACCAAATCAAATAAATTAGATAATCTCGTTGTTTATGATTGTTCTTCTTTTCTCGTATGTACGTTATGTTATGTTATGACAGATTGTTAAGATAAAAATGGGTGGATGTGATTTTATGGGTATTAACATATCTTGTCAAGAAAATATATGATTCGAATGGGAAAATTAGATTTTAATATCTGGATAATATGGTTAGGCTGCGTGTGTTGTATATAAACGACGTCACTTGGCGCTTAGCACAAAATAATTTATAGTTTGGCGATATGCCTATATATCTACATATATACATATATGTATTTGTAATATAGTCTCATTACGCACACGAGACAACAATTCGGATTCGTTTTGCGAAAACACCTCATCTGACCACAATAATGTATAATTCTTAATCACTGCGCGCGGCTACATATATACGAAATATATATATAATTAAAAACTATATTTAAACCTTAAACACATTTTAATAAATTAATTACCAAAATTTATTTTGACATTTTGGTAAAAATACATATAATTTGTTAATTTTAACTAAAACAAATCGTTAATTTTTAAATAAATACTATTTATTACATTTGGGAAATTTTTTTTTTGTTAAAAATAGAAAATTTATTTTTGTTTGAAAACAATAAAAAAAATTTTATTTTAACTTTCACTTAAAATTTTGATTGTTATACATAATATGTATGTATATATACGAGTATTTAAATAAAATGGAAAAATTTTCAAATTTCCCTAAAATAAACTATTTTTATATATTATAGTGATGGAAATATTTATTTCTAATTAGCAGAATGTGATTAACACGGATTTAATATTGTTGTTTTTAAAAGTTTTCGAAATATTTTTTCGGAAAAAAAAGAAACCAAAAGTCATAAAATACATTATTGGACTAATCCTAACCTAAAATTAACATTTTCGTGGTTTTAATTGTTCAACTATTCCCCTTATTAGTATAGTTTACGCGTATATAACACCGCAATTGCTCCTTGCCTTGATGTTTTTCTCAATGCATGTCAAAACAATAAAAATAAAATAACAAATATAAGAAAACAATAAAATATTTTCAATTTCGACTTCTATATACACGCGTTATTCCTTTTAATCTTCAGACGCGCGCGGCAAAAGAAAAATAAACGAAATATTTTCCAAAAAAATAAAATTATCTCGAGATGTGTTTTCTTTTCTTTCTTGTATATGTATGTATGTATAGCACGCTACATACATATATACGAAATCGAAATTGCCATTGAAAATGTCTTTTCTTCTTTTCTTTATTTTAACAATAACATTTAAATTTTAAACCGTCTTATTAACAAATAATATTTTTGTTTTGACTTTTTATGATCTTTTGATAATTTTTGGTGTTCCTTTTAAAAACGTAAAATAATTTTATTATTTTGGAATTTTCTTCTTTTTTTTTTCTGAAAAATAAATGGAGAAATGTAATAAAATTTAAATTTATCGATTAGATTTTTAGAAAATGGTTAAGTATTTAGCTGCGACGATTTAATGGTTTAATGTTGGCTACGAATTTTATGCGTGATTCGTGACACTTTTATTTTTATTTCTCGTTTAAAAACATTAATTTAAAAAAATTGTTAATCTTTATAAAAACCTATTGGCTAATATATTTATTATACGAGTACTTAAAATATAATTTATGTATCACTTTCATGTTTTTTGTTTTGTTTTTCATAATTCCCATGAGTGATGAAAAACCATCAAAAAATGATTTTTAATTAAATTTGTTGCCGCACTATACGAGTAGATGAGAATAAGACAGAAAAACTAATTTTCTTAATTTATGATTTTCCACTTAATGTACCTATGTAGTTTTTCTTCTTTTCCAGTTAAACACAATTTTCTCTTAACATTTTTTTGTTATTGTATATAATAATATATGTATATTTAATTTAATTTATCTCAAACATGAGATAATGGTAATTTTCTGTCATGAAACATAAAATTTTTTTGTTTTCTTTGAAAATTAGAAAATTATGACTTTTTAGTTTTTCCTTTAAACTGAACACGGCAAATTGATTTATAAATGTCAAGACATGACATACGGCATAGTAATGCGATTTGAATTGATTGTGTATGCAATACAACATTTTTCAAAGAAATGATTTTTTTATATACACGTATATGTATGCTTCTAACTTGATTGACAGATATACAGTGTGTTCGTGCGATTTTCACATTATAGAGAGTATTTTATGGAGACATAAATCATTTCTAAACTATATTTATAATTATTAGTTAATATATTTAAGAACATATAATTAATCACTAATCATCTGATTGATGAATTTTTTCGTTATTTGTATAAATCTGAGTCATGTTGTTCCCAGTGGTGGCCCCGACTATTTTATTATTATGCCCATTGCTCCTCCAAATAAGAATTAAATTGATATATTCCTATGGGATGAAGTCGTTGTTGCAATTAATGAAAGGTTAAAAAATATATATTTAATTCCTTGTTGTTGTTTGCCTAATCACAAAATGAAATGTAGATCCTTTCGCCGGTCCCTTTTAATAACGATATAGTTATATTTATGTATACAAAAGGGCATGAACTAGTTAAATAGTTATATAGAATAATAGAAAAACAATTGTGACAAAATGATTACAGTCATTGTTCTCGGTATGACAACTCAATATTTCAGTAAAATTCGAGAAAAGTAAAATATGATCGTGTATATACATAGGGGTGGGAGGTCATCATACAATACAAATATGGAAAATAATGGAAATTTATTATTTAATTGGAATGTCAGAAAATAAATGACTAAATTTTGATTAGTACATGGTACTGGGGTTAATCTCCGACACAGGAAATAACAACGATCGATATTCAATCTTATAAGATTTTCCAACGATATAAGCAGCTTTAACAGGTTGAACGCAATAAAAAAGTAAAAGTTTCAAATTCGTTCATTTAATATCGCTAAAACTACATAAGCTGTACCAATTTATTTTTATTATACAATTTTTCAAAAAATAAATATTTATAAAATCAAAATTTCGTTCAATTTAAAATAAATATATATTGAAATGAAAATGAAAAAAAAAAATAATTGGTACATGATTTTTCCATCAAATTGAATAAAAAGAAAATTGAATCATATCACCATGAATTTGAATATATGTATGTACGAGTATATATATCTATATAAAGCATATATCCATAAAAAGGATATATATGTATCCTTATTTCGTATATATAATATAAGCTTATAAAAAATATTGAGCATTGCATAATAAATATTCTTATCCTTACATTGTTCCTCCATCACACACGAGCAAGCGAAAATCTTTATATTTCTATTCTTCTTATTTTTATTTCGTTTAAACCTTTTTTACTATACACATATGTACGTATGTATGTATAACAAAATATACAGTTTGAAAAATTTATAAAAAAAATCATATATTTTAAACGAGAAATAAAAATGGGATCCTAAAAATTGAATTTATATATTCAATAAAATATAAGATATCGATGAATGTATATTGTGTGTACGGGGGAATACAGTTGGTTAACTATTGAATGAATTAAAATCGGAAACTTGAAGCTAAGCAGCGTCATAAGAAAATTATTCCCTATAAACGTTAGGTGGAATTTCCGAAAATTTTAACCGAATTTCACGAAGCCTGTCAATTGTATTATCATAGAAATCAGATAATTAGATATCGTGATCATTCGTGAATTGTCTATATATATCCAGCTTCAGATTATGCAATCTTCGACTAGCTGTTTGAGACAGTGCACAATAAGATACGTTGTTCCCTTAAAATAGTACAGGTGCGGTGGAGCAACATTCATTAAAAGATTCTTGTCCGAAGCCATTTTTTTTGTAGTGGGTTTTAAGATGTTGAAAGCTTGTTTAGACCAAAATAGATTAACTCGCAACTGTAATGCATACAAATATTTGTTTAATTTATGAATTGTATGAATTGTTGTCTTGATGGTGCTGTCTTTGGTCTGAATCGTATTTATGGCAGAATTTTCTATAAGAATTCTGCGCTTATAGAATAGCAAAATGTTAAATAATTGGACACATTTGAAAAATATATTATCCTGATTCGTACTAAATTTGTAGTTCGTGAGACGATATATTTAAATGAAATTCCAGTCAGTATTTCGGACACTGAAAAATGTATATGAAGTTCCATATTGTACCTCATTATTCTATAGATTGCCGATCGGAGATTAAAAAGGACAAATTCTCTCACTATATAAAGAAGTCTATTTAGAGTTCACATAGGTAGTAATTTAAATGCCTTATATGTAAAAAATAATAATAAAGAATAAAGTTGGGCCCAGAATGGACCCTTGAGGAACGCCAACGTAAGTATTTATATATGACGATTCATGTTGACCAATGCAGAATATTTCTATCTGTTATGTAACTTTCTAGTAACTTTAAAAACTTGTCAAAAATTCCAAGACTCTTTATCGATTAAAAATCCAAACCGAATTTTGTCGATAAGATTGTCTACTCGTATATATGGTCTATATGGTATAAGAAGAGAGATTGTCTGGTAATTATTAATTGAACAACTATCACAAGATTTTAGTATTGGTGTACCACAAACTGTTCTCTATTGAGTTGTTTGAAATTCTGTTGAAAAAAATATTAAACGGATATGAATTTTGCAACTAGTAATACTTGTCACGAAGTTTAGCTTATTTCATAAGTTGAGCATTAAACCATGGCTTTCTATGGTGGCCTAAATTGATATTGAACGCCCAATAGTACTTATTTACTTAATGATATGTTTAGTTCGAGTTATGAAGATAAACTTTTTTGGTAATACAAATTTAACTACGTTGTATCGATGGCCATTTAGGCTTGAATCATCCCTATAGAACACGTAGAATTCTGTTTTGTGCGGTTGGATAAAATGTGATCAATTATTGTAAAGTAGAGTTGGGATAATTTCTTAGTGACCCAAAAAGAATTTAATAAAAGTTTAAGGTCCGCTTAAAAACTTCTTGTTGTGATATTTGCTCGAAAACTAACAGTATGTCTGCTGTCGCTAGATACCCACTAATGCTTTGATTAATAATGATGTGTGTGAACTTAATGGGTTTAGTTCATGACTTTTTATTCCATTTATTAAAATTTTAATTCAACTCTTATCAAATGTTATCTAAATGTTGTTTAAATTAACGTTATGCTTAATTTAATTCAGTTGAAGTCAAACTGAAACTTCGAAATAAAGTTTTAGTTTGGTTTTATTGAATTGTAGTCACATTCTGATAAATAAATAAGCAGAGTATTTTATTTATAAGTGCATTCCAATTCGAATCAAACTTCTATCAAAATTTGGGTGAATGGTACTAATCAATTAGGTTAATAGGAAATTTGATACAATTTTATTTAAATTCTGAAAAAAATTTGTACATGATTATAAATGTATGTGAATTCTATCAAACTTCAATCTAATTTCTAAGCCTAAACAAAACTTCAAGTTAATTCAATTTAGGACAAATTAATACATATATCTTTTAACTGCGGTAAATATTTTTAACTTTTAATCAAACTCCAATCAAATTTTGTGTGTCTGATACACTAATGCACTAAGTTTAAATTCTAAAGAAATTTGAATCAAATTTTATGTGAATGGTGTCTTGATCATCTAAATTCTAAACAGACAGATACCCAGTTTAAATTTTATGAACATAATAATTATAACAAATAGGGTTTCGAATTAATTTAATTTCATTTCATTCAAATTTTAAAAGTAATTACTTTTAAAATAGCTTTTAAAATTTGTAGCCTAACACTGAGTTAAATTTGAACGGTCGATATATAAATGCATTGACATTCAAATCAATATTCGATCAAAGTTAGTATGAGGAATAGTTAATCAGCTAAGAAAAATTGTAGTTTAATTAATATATCAAATTATAATCAATCTTCCATCAAATTTTATATTAATATAATACTCCAATCAGACCAGTATTTTTAAACTTTTATTTAATTTATATTTTTTTATTTATTTACCTTGATATTTAATTCGCCTTTAATCAAATTCTGTAGTAAATTTAAATTTAGTTTTAAATGAAAAATGTGTTCAAATTGTAGTCAAACTCGAATCATATTTTATTTGATCTCAATTAATTTAATAATAGTCAAATATTTTTAAATCCACTCAAACAAAGTTGTTTTCAGATTAAATTTTTTTTAAAATTCAATCAAATCGCATATAGGTTTTTGGAAAGAGTATCAAATTTTAGTTTATTTTAAATCATAATTTATTTAATCAAATTCCAGTCCAATTTTTTATAAATAATTTTATAATCAACAGACAGAATTTTGTTTAATTAAACTTTAATAAAATTCCGGGACAAAATTAAACATCCCTCTTTTAATCAAATGAAATCAAAATTGTTAATCAACTTTTGTGAAAATGGCAATTTTAATAACTTTTATTTTTTATTGAAACGTGAATAGGCAGCCAGTTTTATTCCGTTTGGTATAGTGCTTCATGAGGAACATTGATTCGAGAGTTCATTGCCCAGTATTCGTCGTCGAACGTACAGAAAACATATTTCCATTGTTCTGCAGTGCCAGTGCATATTAATGTTTCTTTGGTTTGTCAATTCAAATTTATATCCCCTCTTTAATTTATATAACTTTCAACAACATACGAGGACATATTTTTATTACGACAAAGTCCAATTTTGGTATATCACAATCGGTTGTCAAACGAAATCAAAGTTTTTCATCCAATGTACATGTATCTCCTAACCATAATTTTGCTGAAAAAATACAAAAACATATACATATTTATTCAAAAGCGTTTTAAATTTTCAATATACGTATACAGGATCTAATATGTATATGACTAAAAGGATAACAATATTATATATGCGGGATCTACATATATCCTTTATAAACGAAAATAATAAAAATAAAATTGATAATATTTTCCGCGAGCTCGTTCATCGAAAAAATTTAAAAAAAAAAAATGTTTTTAAATATTTATAGACTCCTATCGCTTCCTGTATTTATTATATAAAGGAATAAAAAACTTTGAATCATTTAAATTATTCATATAATAAGAAAACGAAAAGCCAAAAAATAAAAAATTAAAATTCTGTATATTTGTTTATTTTCATTCCATAAACTGACATCTGTTATTTTAACACCTTCTTCATTACTTATATGATAGATTAAAAATTTATCTTATTTATACATTATAACTCTTCTTCGTTCGTAAATATGTATATGTATATGCATAACATATGGATAGATCGTATATATGTGAGTGACAAAACATCTAATCACTAAGATTAAAACAAACGATATAATTTTTGATACGGGAAACATAATTATGATAAACATATGACGCGTGCGCTTATTAAATTAAAAAAAAACATAAAGATCACGACGTCGCGACACACCATATGACGCGCGATCATCACGGTGATAATTGGAAATGATCATGTTATATGTAAATATGATTATATTAACAGGCACACACATATCATCATATATAGATATAATATGAAGGGGTTATATATGGATATGACATTTTAAATGAAAATTACGCGTCTTTAAGAGGTTATTGATGTTAGATCAGTTAATATATTATGTTCAGTTAATATTTATTTATTTATGTATATATTCTTGAATTTGGTTGGGGTTAACTTTTATATTATGTAAACATAATTTTAATGTAAACGCATTATGGTGATGATATTTGACGCATAAATATATATATACATATAGATTGAGTTTTTATATTTGTTTTCAAATCAAATCTTATGTTTTATGATTTTTAAAAGGACACACACACGTAATTATAAAATTGGCAACAACCAATTTATTATTAACCCATGTATATACACATACATACAATTTAACATAATTATATTTTAAAATACCAGAAAATAACATAAACATTTATAACCATAACATAAAAAAATGTGTATATATGTGTGTGTGTGTGTGTGTGTATAACAGCAATCAAACTATTTTTTGATATCATCTGATGGGGTATCATTATTTAATTATGAGCATGCAACAGTTTTTTTGTTCGACTTTGGTTGAAATTGTTCGTGTTGTTGTTGTGCACAGTTTAGGTTGGCTGTTATATAGTTTTTAATTTTATTTGTCTAAATCGCATATATGTACGAGTACATATAATAGAAATGACAGATAAAATGCACGAGTAATTTTTTTTTTTTTTTAGAATGGTTTTTGGCATTAAATATGTTTTACCAGAAATGAGCATCAATTTTATCTATATTACTGATTACATATTATATATATATAAATGTGTTGTCGAGTCACAAAAATTAATGAGAAAATTATGCAAAAATCGTACGAACGAGGGTAAATATTATCGAGATGATTACAATTATATCTCCATGTTTTGGCAACGGATTATTACACTGGATGGGCTTAATGTTGTACTATAAAATATGACACGTGACTCTATTATAATGAATCATCTATTCCTTCTGTCATTTATATTCAATAATATTATCAATTCGAACATCTTTCTCATTGTTAAGAAGGATTATATACAAAAAAAAAAAAAAACTTTTCGTTCTGTTATTGTTAAGTGAGAATATGATCACTTGTCTAATTTTTTTTGTTGTAATACATTTGATTTGTTGTAATATGATAACACCGATTACATTATACGGCACAAAAAAAGATTTAAAGTTGAAAATTGGTAATTATTTTCCTCTTATTTTTCGTTTATATACGTACATATATACTTATTTACGGGGAGACGTGTGAACATACAGATTAAAATATTATACGACGGGATGCATGTTTCGGAAGTTTTTTGGTAAATTTGGTGTTATGATTTTCTGATCATTATCTTAGGAATAATATTTTGTTTTGATGCATAAGGCTTACGTCGCTATATTTATACGAGTGCTCGGAATAAATAATATTATTTATATATATATATATATATATATATATATATATATATATATATATATATATATATATATATATATATATATATATGTATATATATATATATATATATATATATATATATATATATATATATATATATATATATATATATATATATATATATATACATTACATATAAACAACATAAACGATAAGAAAATAAATAAATAAAAATAACAATAAAATGAAAATAAGATGAAAAACTCATATATATACACACTTTCCATAATCCATAAAGAAAATTGTCTCCCTTTTTTCTCGACTTTCTCGTGTACTATATATACTGGTATATGAGTATATATGGTTGGGTTTTATATTTTGCTCTTATGATAATATCATCAATTTTTATTTTTTCAAACAAAAACGAAATAAATTTTCACAAATATCTATGAAAATGTAATATGGATTCCAACAAATAAAATTTTTAAGATATTTTATTTTCATAAAAGCCCCTCCCCCATTTTTTTTTATAATAAATTTTTATTATATTATTTTCACAGGATATAATTTTTTCTTATATATATTTTCCACCACCACCCCTTTTTTACGTCTTGAGCACAGCTCGGCATACATAAAACGAGAAAGTAAAAGCATAAACGTTATATCAATAAACCATCAAAATCAACCACCTCAAATATTGAGTTGAAGAAAAACAAAACAAACAAAAAAATATGTATTACTTACTATACGACGAATATATATGGGGCGAGGGTATTACGTATATATATGCACATATATATCCCAATCTGCCATCATAATGGGGAGTTGTTTTCTTGGTGTAATATAAAATGGGCGCACAATGAATTTAATATTCTATAAACGTATATCACAAATATTGCCCATCGTAAATTTTCATATTCAAATATATTGTTTTTGTCGTGTTTTTCCCATTTTCCTATATAAGGTTGTTGTTGCTGGTGTTGTTCGTTGTTCATACGGAAAATTATCAATTTTTGCGTGTATCTATAACGAGAAAATAAAACTCTGTGTGAATTAAATATGATGAAATTGAATTTGGTTATTATATTGCCTAACGCATGCTCTTCCAATACTATCAGCACAAGTGACTGAAATTTTTGACGAGTATATCATATACATATATATATATATATATATATATATATATATATATATATATATGTACATACATAAATTGGCTCAAATAAAATTTTGTTGAGTAGGGAATCCCCTAACACATACAAATTTTTTCACCTCAAATTTTCTGAGTATATACACGATGTAGATATAGTCAGACACCAAAAGATTATTACAACATTCAACATTACCTTATTGCTAGCCTTAAGGTATGCCATGACACTCAAAACTGCCATATAAAATAATAATTTATTAGTTGTGGTCTTGTGCTGCTTATTACCAATCGAAAAACTTTAATAAAATTTCCATCAGTTTTGAATTTGACGTGTTGACAAGTATAGATGTAGAAACAATAAGCAACCATAAGTCTAGGAAGAAGTACTCTTCTCGGGACAAATATAAATGGAGTATAAATACAGTAATTCAAGAGATTTAATTTTACAATGTATTTCAGATAACCAAAGTATACTGGATCAGAGAATACACAAATAATAAAACCAAGCATCGAGCTAGTCTTACCAACTGTCTTATCAATATGCGTAATGCCAGATTTAATTAATTAATTAATTTAACTTTAATCTTCATAATGGTTACGTGTAATCCTGTTTCGAAATTTTCAAAATTTACATAGGAAATGTAGAGACTGCTGAGAATTGGTAAATTTCAAGAATTTTTAATTTTTCAAAACCGTGTTAAAATTTCGAATTGTAAACATGAAAATTGATTTCGTATTTTGATTTTCAAAATTTGGAAATTAAATTTATAATATTTTCGATTTTTTTTGTCATCCTTGTGATCTATAAATCACCTAGAGATCAATTACGTCTGAATTATAAATATACGTATGGTACATCTTGGATTGATTGAATCAATAAAATTAAAATAATTGATAAATCATATTTTGAAAATTTCGGATTATATTTAATTTTTTTCGAAATTTGGAAAATTCTAAATTCGGAAGTGAGCGTGTCATAAAGCTAGAATCTATCAAGGCATATACCTATACTAATATCAATTGCTCCCTCTAATAAATCTTTGAAAACACTAATTCAACTTATAATTAAAGAATATTCAAAATTTTCAAATTTAACGAATATCACTCAATTTTGTTATAAAAATTAAAGTAGCCAATTAAAGTTTAATACATTTTATAAAATTAGGATTTTGTAAAGAATTTGAAAAAATATTGTAACATTCAAACGATTAGCGCAGAACAGAATACATATTTTTAAATTGATACATTTTGAAGTATATTGGGGTTTCCTAACATTTAAAATTCGAAAATTTTTCTAAAATTTTTGGAGTAATTTTATAAATTTATAGTTATATTTTTATTTATTTCGGAAATTTTCTAAAGATTATTGGTAACTTTTAAAAATGCTCCAAAATTATACAAAATTTTATTTCAATTTTATATAATTCGAGTGCTATTCCGGATATGGAAAAATTATCTTTACTTAGAATGAAAATTTAAAATTATAAAACTGTACCATAAAGTTTTAGTTAACTTTCTATAAATTTGTGAATTTTGAATGTGCAATATTTGGACAAATCTTCTAAAATTAAAACAAATTATTTTAAAACTCGTCGTTAAAAAAATATCGAAATTTTTCGAATTTTAAAATTTCATTAAGAAATTTAAACGTTTAAAAAATGTTTATACATAACCGAGCCGAGTTACTGTTTCGAGCTAAAATTCAGAGTTGTAAAATCCAGATTTGATTTCGAATTTCCATTATAGGTTATCTCACGCCTAATCCTAATTGGAAATTTAGTAATGAAATGTATTTTTTTTAACTTGTCATGCCACGAGATCAACCACGTCTGAATCATAAGTACGTATACATGTTTGATTATTTGAATAAAACTAAAACAATCAGTAACAAACAATATAAAACCGAATTTTGAAAATACTACTTTATAAATTTTTTCAAAAGTTGAAAGTATTTTCAAATAGACGAATCACTGAACGCTTCATAAATATAAATTCAATATCTTTTGTTTAAATTACTTATAGCTTTAACTTTAACTACTGTGCTATCTGCTCGGTTTGTTGAATATCATCATAAGCCTTATGGTAGTTCCATTCGATCGAGATTTGTAGTTGTGAAATATAATATTTGAAAATCCCATTACAAACGGTTTCCGGCGTATATCCTCGTTTCGTAAACAAATATTTAAAGATATGCTAAACTGGATAGGCATTTTGACATTCTATATTGTGTAAATAATTTTTGCATACAATTTTTTATTAATTTCGAGACCCTACAATAAAACGGGCCCTATGGGGCTCAAGTCTCTTTAGGGCATACTATGATCTGGACCTGAATATACATAGAAAAAAAGTTTATAGGCAAATGAATAAAACATCCATAATTCATTTACCCTATTTACTTTTACAACTTCGATGTCAAACGATTTTGATGGCAGCCTGTGTTTATCCTAACTCGGACAAATTGTACCTCCGTTTATTTATCAATAATATTGAAGATTATAATTTTGTTCAATGTCTTGCTAAAATTTGTATAGATAACAACATTTTGTGCTATCTTTTCCAAATAATTAATTACAACGCATGTTGGGAAATTACTTGCATTTTGCGACAAAGTTCCGCGTGTCCAGATTTTCAAGAAGTTTATAACAGAAATAATCGATTTCAACAAACTAAAAGAATATATTGTCTGTCATCCATGCATATTTTTGATTTTAAACCATGTGGCAGGTTTAAAGGACAGCTACATAAGTTGATGATCTATCGTCAACGAAATCGCATAGTTATTATTGGTGTTAATGATCAGATCAGAGGTCGTTGATGATATATTCTCATTTGAGTACACAATGACGCAACAAGGACTGAGGTCCGTAAAGCCTCTACGATCAGTTGGAGGTGTCTGGTTTTATTAGACTAGATCACATATTTGCATCCAACAAACTTTCAAATTTGAAAAATAATTTGATGGGTCATCAATTTAAAATTTAAAATTATATATAAAAAATAAAATAAAATTATATATTATTCAATTTAAAATTATATATAGACCTTAGAATTCTTAAAGGTTTTAAATTCCATCGTTCAATATCATATCATATCTTTATCCCAAGAATCTGCTTGGTGTAATGATTTAGGGCAATAAGCAGTTACTTTCTGTAAC
Organism: Tipula unca; assembly: GCA_951394425.1. Taxonomy (NCBI): domain Eukaryota; kingdom Metazoa; phylum Arthropoda; class Insecta; order Diptera; family Tipulidae; genus Tipula; species Tipula unca. The sequence goes on from OX596381.1 coordinate 220,976,055, forward strand.
TGCAAGCTTTAGAACAGATTAGATTAAATATGTAAATATTTTTCTCGTGTTATTTTTTTGATTGCTTTAATTTTTATCAACCACGTTCATACCTTTTTCTAATGTGGATGCGTAGTACTATTTACATTCATTTGTATAATCATCCTAATTGCTTGCCCTGCGGCTTTATATTATTCCAATTCAGTTACTGAAACATTTTTAGCAACAAATTTTTTTACTGGTTAAGTTTGTCAGTAAAATTAGTAATGATTTTTGATCTGATCTATTCATTCCTACTTCAGCCACACAAATGAAAACTCGCAGATCACCTGCATACATTAAACATTTTGTTCCGCAGTTCATTTGAAAAATCTTCTGGGGTTTCTAAATATTCTCGAAGAAAATGGTTGGCCAACCACTCAACATTTTTTCGGGTAAATCGATAAGATGACGTACAGAGTTGCAGTTATTTACCTAAATTACCTAAAACTGAGCTTTTACTCGGTTTTATTCATGATATGCCCATTAAGTCACTCCTCGCTGATTCCATGACCTTTAGGTAATTTTAAAGATGTCTGCACTGACGTATATAGTAAAACTGACGAATAATTGTCTAGCAATAATGCAAGGCAATTTTTCGTCTGTTTGACTATGTATTTTGAAAGGTCGGCTACGCGTATAATTTAGTATCAAAATTATAATATTTCTTTAAAAGTTATTATTGTACCGTTTGGTTCCTTCCACAGTCAGAGAAGAGTGGTTTTGGATTTATGTTAAAAACGCTGCAATATGTAATAAATACTGTCTAGTCTGGGTAGCTACAAACCAAACATAAACAATTTTACAGAAATTTATATTGGCTGGTGATAAAAGAACGTCTACACCCTCGTTCACGAAATTATGAGTTGAATAAAAAAGAATTATATACTTTTTAATTAAAATAAATTATCTCAAATATAATTTAATAACAGATTTTAGTAAAATATAAATGTTGTAGTAAATATAAGCGATTACACAAGGTAAATTTTTTTTAAAAATTATTTTTATAAAATTTAATATGAAAATTACACGCATACTTAATTAATAATTTAATTTTTTTTTATATATATTTTTTCCATTTCAATTTTGTTATCAGATTATGAAAATCAACAAACATATTTATATGTAGAATAAAATGAATGAGTTGAGTTGGAATAATTTTTTATTTATTTAATTTCAAATATGATTAGCGTGTATGCATGCATGTCTGTTAAAAAGCAGAAAAAATGCATTTTCTGATGTTGAAATTTAAAGTATGTGATGTAATTTAATGTTTTACAAAATGCTTCCTGTAAAATAAAAAAATGGATAATTTATTAGCGTTGATCGAAATTTTATGATATCGCGAAGCGCATTTATAATATACGCGAGTGGTTCTTTGTAGGTGAATAAGATACATGGATCTCTAATAAAATCTCAAATGACATCTGTCAAATAAGGTATTATCATAAAAAATTTAATCTACATATTTATAGGGTACGGTGTCGTATAAAACTACTTGCAATTTTCATTACAGTAATCGCCTATAAATATAGAAAGTGTGAACAATTTTATATACATTTTGATTAGAATATCTATTCATGTATACATATATGTATATCGAGAGAGGGTATATGGCACCACATGGAAATATACATACAATACAAAACAGTAGGAAGGTGGTTTATACTCTTATACGTAAATACAAATAAATTTTTTTTTTTGAAGAGGACAAGTGTTTTTTCTAAATACATATATAGAGTCTATTGTTATATCGTCGTCATACACAAAAAAAGTATTATTATTCCAATCAAAGCGAGATAAATATTTTGATTGATTTTATTATAATGTAACAATTTTCCAACAACACAATCTATATAAATGGAATCAAAATTATATGAAGTGTCTCTCTAGAGGGGATTAAATAAAAAATATTATAAAATTTGATGAAGGATGATTTTATTTCTATATAAGTATATAACACTTTAGTGTACTACATTCAGCGAATCCCCATACGGGAATTTAAAATTATTTATATAGGATAGGAAGTGCATATCAAAATGTCCAACTACCATCTGCATGTCCTATAATAATTCAATATATAGCAATTATTTGAAATTAATTAAAACTCCGCGTATAATGATAGGGGTTCAAAGATCATGTCAAAATTATATACATAAAACAAAACATCTTATATGTTGGTGAATGATAAGAAAATTAGAGGAAATTAAATTACTAAACTATTTTTTTTTTAAATTTACAAAACTGACATTTTGATTATAATCAAAATCTTTCATAATAATTAAATGGTGCAAGCGAGCATGGATTTTTCTATATTATGGTATATATAAAATTCATTCGTTCGCTTTATTTTATACAATAAGACAAGATAATTTGTTATAATTTTACAAAAGAAGAATACAACAAATTTAAATATGATTATATAAAAATTGTAATCCATTTTGTTGGCATTTTTATTTTTCACTCAATGATTTCTGTTCTTCTTGCGAAGTGAAGGGAAATTAGTTTGGGTTGAAATGAATAAAATAAATGAATGTACTCGTATACGAGTATATATCCAAAATCATAAGGTGAGAACAATTTATTCATACTTAAAAAAAATAAATAAATAAATAAAATTGTAACACAAGTCCTCCAACACAACTCTATATATAGAAAATAGGGTGTACATTTTATCCTGTCACTTTTAAAATATTAATTTATATTTAAAATATGTAATTTTAAAACAATTTATTAAAATAGAACTTTTTTTTAATAATAATAATAGAAATAAATTCATACACAGACAATAATAACAACCACCTAAATAAACAACAATAAAATCACAAAATACAACATAAGAAGGGTGTCAAAGTATATTTGAAAATCCCCTACATATATACATATTTAGATAAAATATCCGTATTAGGTTACGGAAGGAGGTAAAAACCCTAAATTTTAAAAATGTTTCCCTATAAATTTTGTGTTTTTTAATTTAAACCATAAGCGATTTCCTATTGCGTTTGAATTAATAAAAAAATAAATAAAATATAATTTTATAAGGATGTGACAGCCTAGATTATATGGGATCTTACAAAATTTGACTTTTATACATAAAATTAGTCAATTTAAGTAATTAAGTTGTTATAAGGCTGCGCGCAGTCTCCCGCTGCTATTTATATTCTAATATTTTATCATCTGGCCTTTTCACATCACATAAACCATCTAAATAAATAGGTTATTATGCTGTATATATGCAGTGGATTAAATGAATTTAAAATGTTGTCACTAATCCAGCACCCACCTATACATATATGTATACATACATGTATATAATTTAAATTTTCCAGTCCTATACGTAAGGAATTAAAAAATTTAAAAATAAATAAAATCAAAGTCACCCTCAAAATATAGAAAATTAGTGTTCGATAAGGTTAAACTATACTACTTGTCGACTGTCTTACAAATATTTGTATGTACATAAGTTAACATTTCCCCGCTATATACTTATACGAAACGACTAATACAAATATAAAAAATATTAATGTTCATATTTCTCCTCCAAACATCCTTTTCACGAAAAACCATTGGTTATTTTCGTTCTTTTTGCACATATGTATGTATATATGTATACGAATATATCGCAGGGTAAATAAAATACATTTATTTTTTATGAAATTGATAATTTATGATATGTATGTCGAGTATGTGAAACGGAAAACAAAATATAATAGCCGACTATATTTTCGCTATGCTACACGAGATGGTAGTAGATATATCGATTTGGCAAAGGACCTATAACCTTTATTATTTTTTCACCTAATGTCTGTTTGAATTCTATTGTCTCGATCTTCAATAACTTCATAAAACCATAAAAAAAGTCAATTTCTCAAATATCCTTTCATGTTTCGCACGAAATCTATTGTAGCACATCCTTTTTTGCAAATATCATAAAATTTTATGACTTTTTGCAAAAACTATATATACAATACATATATAGATATTTTTTGTGTATAAAATCGTAAATCAAAAATCCTTTTTTTCAGAAATTTTCAATATGCGATGAAAAATGAAATATCCAAATATTTTTGATAATTAAGGATTTAATCCTATTTTGTACAGTTGTATCTATATATATGGTAATTTTATAACTGGAATTCTTTGAAACATGAAAAGGATAACGGAAAACATAAAACTGTTTAATATTTTATGATGCTTCTATAATATGCATATAGTTTGTTGTTGCCAATAATAGTTTATATATACACGCAGGTATGCAAACAGTTCCATGAAATTTATGACAAAAAATTATTAATTGGTGAATATTGGTAATAACTATGAGGCACCAAAAATGAAAAAAAAAATTCTTTAGAAAACGAACGAAATCATAATCCAAAAATAAATTGATTATTAATTTTACAATTAAATTTTTTAATAATTAATTTATCAAATTTAATTATAATTAATTATTTTTTGATGGCTATATTATATCATATAGATATTATTGTTTTGTTATTGAGATATCATATTACACAAGATGGTCTATTGTTTTGTATGATATATTGGCACATAAATTTATCTAAAGTTTATTTTTTTTGTTGATCAAATTGACTTAATTGATCTTGACTTAATTGTTGTACGACAATAACTTATATCGTTTGTTCAGGGTTAAGTTGCAATATACCATTTTACTTACTGAATTTAACGCCTCTTACACAGTTGCGAATCAGTTTTCTGATTTCGATGGATTAGAGTCCGTATAAGATTTTATAGACACTTCCAAAATGTGCTAAGAAATATTTGGTTTTACACAATGCATAAAATAACACATCCAAATTAGCATATGTTGTTGTGTATTTTTGGGTCATGATTAAATATCTATTAAAAATATTTTATATCCATTTATATATCGAATAGAAAAACTAAAGTAATTATTTATATAAATAAAAATATATTAGTTGTTTACTATATGTTATACATACTTATGTATGTATGTATGAACGAATATTATATTCAAAGTGTCATAAATGGTGATACGAGATATTATCGCAAAGACTTGATGCAATCAGTTGGATGTTATACAAATTTCCAAATATATAAAAAATTAATTGTAAAGTTATTGATTTATAATACTATAAATGATACAAAAATATAATAATAATCGTGATTGAATTATTAATTTTTATTTTATTATTATTTAGTATAAATAAATTTAATAAGATCAGACAAAGAATTGATTTGAAGTTCGTTTACAAACCTGCCTATATAGAGACAATAATTTATATACATAAATTTCTAACCCTGTATATATTTGTTCGTATATACATACATACATATATATATATAGAAATCTCGCGCTGCAACATCAACTGAATGAATTATAAATTTAATTGCCCATCATTACGGGCCGACATCAAGAAATCCTTATTTTTACACATCGATGTCCTTTTTAAATGTATATTATATATATTTATTTCGACATATATATATAGATTATAAATAATATATAAAAATAAAATTAATTTTTTAACTTGTCTCCAAATAAAATCTTTAGTTTTAGAAATACATAAAAAAAAAGAAGATGAAGAAACCAAAAAAGCTATATGTATATACAAAAATAAAACCTGAAAATAAGAAAAATTAATTTTTGATTGTAAAAATTGATAATAAATTTTTATATTTTGAATTCAAATATATTAATAAATCGTGACTAATTATATTAATTAAAATAAATAATAAAACTAAAAAAAACCTTTAAATATAACAAAGACGTTTACAGGTAAAACAAATATCGTAATTAATTATCGATCGATTAGAATTTTTTTATTTTTATTTTTTCAGTTACGTAAAGTGGTTTTTAGAAAATTTGATTTTGAATGGAGTTTATAATTGGAAGGAATTTGATAATGCACTGTTAACAGTTATTTAGTCACCTAGATCACCTCGATCTACTGTATACGAAATGGCCGCACCAGATATAAAATATTTAAAATAAGTCCCGAAAGGGATGATTTATACATCTATTCAAACAAATATAGGTAACATAAAAATATGAACTTATTATTTTCAAGGTAAAAATCCGTCTTGGAACAATAAAATTTTGCATCACCCTTTTACTACACCACATGCCTAGCTGTACATTTTTTATTACCCCCATTCGTAGAATTACCACTCTTTACAACTCTTTTGTGCAATTATGACTTATTGAATGCTGGCTGCTGCATTAAGAATATTCGAAAAAAAAAAAAAAAATAAAAAAAATTGTAAACCAAACAATTTTTTGACCATTCCAGGCCAAAATCTTAATTTATTGATATTGATAAGAATTTGAAAATGTAATTTTTTTCGTCAATAAAAAAAAAAAAATTATGTAACAACGACGACACATAAATTAAATACTATCAGTAATTTCAGGTGACATTGGCGCCTTAATTTATTTTTTCTATTTTTCATCCCTTATTATTATTGCAGTGAATCTTCTTAACTTATGGTTGATTTTTATCAATTAACATTTCATTCATGATTTCTATTTTTACTCGTAAAAGACATAACAACACATTATAATAACATGGGATTTTTAAACTTCCGCAAAATATAAAATGTTTGAATTTATGATTTAATGTGGAGACATCATAAATTTTGTGATTCTAATCAGGCTTCGTGTAGGTATATAAAGTACAGAGGATCCTTTCGTGAAATGTTTTTATTATAGATGTGAGATACTCAATTAAACTTATATTATTACAGAAAATATTAAACCTTATAATTCTTAAACGATTGATGATCAGCGTCATAATAATTGTTTATGTAAAAGGGAGAGACGAAATTTAAGGCGCCATATACATTGAACATCATTGTTGTTGTCATTTTGTAGTCTTTGTGCCCATTTGTTGTGATGATATTTTTGTAAGTTTGTCGTTTTCCAACTGCGTTTTTATGCAATCAATAAATAATTTCTGTATGTGTGTGTGTGTGTATGTGTGCGGTGTAGTTTTTGTTATTTTTTGATTTGGTTGGTTTTACAATTCCAATTTCTTAAAGAATTTTATATATACTCAAATCCCACCGAGACAAAATGATTGAACAACTATTAAGTATAAATATATAAATGTATGTAGTATTTAAGTCCGATGATGATTACTTTTCATGTTGTGATTTTTTTTATTGTCATTTAATTTCTGTGTTTACGTAAAATTACAATTTACAGATTCACGTGATGTTCCATAATAATATAATAAAATAATATTTCTGTTAATATCTCCTTTAAGCGTTTTATAATTAAATAAATAAATATATATAAAAAAATCATTAATGGATTTTTACAGAGCGAAATTAGGGACTGAACGATCATCGTCTTTGATCCTGCGTGACAGTTTAACTGGCATTGAAAAATAAATCAATCACGATATGTATAATAAAATAAAGTTATATAAAGACGCCATAAATGGTTGAAATTATTTTCCATCGCACACACAGTGACACATGAAAAATGTAATTTTTCCGCAGTAACATGAAAATGGTAAATTTCTTATATCTATGTGTGTATGTAAGTATGTTGTGCGAGCATGTTCATTCAATTTATGTATTATGTATTTTCAGTTCTTTTGTCCAAAAGAATTTTATATTGTTACTATTTTGTGTTTGTAATTAAATAAATTTTAATTAAAATTAAATAAAAAAAAAAAATTGTCGATCATAAAAATGTTTTTAAATCAATCAAGTTAAATTGCCTTCTTAAGACCAAAACATTTATGTGCGTATGTATGTATATATAAGAAAATGATAATTTTAACAACAATCGTACTATGTAATAAAGAGGAATTGTCTATTTTGTTTTTTGGTTTAATTTTTATTACCTTTTAAGTAATTTATAACCTTAACTGAAGATAGAAGGGTCAGGGCAGTCTGATGCTTTTTGTTTATGTCTATATAGATCAGATAACGTGGACCTCCCTTAAATAAATAAAATTGTTATAATTTTTAATATTTTATCATATATATTCTCACGATAATATGATCTCATCATAAATAAACCACTCCATCAACAAGTTATGATCACGAATGATTCATAAAAATATAATATATTTATATACATACATATATGTATATATATATTTTTTAATGATTTACTAATAAAAAATCACTTTAACCGTCCACGGTTGGATTTGTATATATTATGATTGTAATGACTCAACCAAAGCTTATCAAACAGAAAATAAATTACAAAATTTTTAATAACTCAATAAATTTCTGAAGAATTATTTCTTATATACAAAAACAAACAACAAAACAATTAAATATTATATACGTATGCATTTGTATATGTATGGAATCCTTTTAAAACTAATAATTATAAAATAAATAATAATAATAATAATTATTAGTATTATTTTTATTGTTTTAGCTTTGTACCTCCACATGAGATTTATTATAATTTGTGATTATAAATTTTTCGTTTTAATTGATAACCCTATAAACTCGCCTTAAATAAAATATTACTGTATGTTGGTACGTAAAGGGTTGCTTTTTTAAGATAATAAAACAATATAAAAATTATTATTATTTATTCTATATCATATAATCACTCTGTCTCTCTCTTTCCCTCTCGCTATATTATGGTCTTCAATTTTATTGATACTAATTATTTCATTTGACTGAAATTTTATTTTATGAATTTAATATTTTTTTTTCGAAATCCTTGTTTGTTTTATTATAGATAAATTATTTAATATGTGTGTAATAAATAATAAACAGATTATATTTTATGTTATAAATAAATCGTGGATTTATTCATTCGATGATATCTTTGGATTTTAATTTGTTTCCTGTCGCCACACATTAAGTGTTTGTTTGTTATCCGCAAACCACAACCAAGTTAATTTGGACATCGAAAATTGTTTAAATTTTAATAATTTCAACCCAATAATCAGAGAATTAAAATTTTATCAACTAAATTAATTTGCCTAGATTTTGACTATTTTCAATAATTAACTCTATACATAGTTTAAATTGATCATTTTAAATGTTTTAAAATAGAGACGGAGCACGGTTGAAAAGGAATGGACTTAAATCCGGTATTGCTTCCACTCTATATGTATAAATATATACATATATGCAAGAATGTCATGAATATAGTGTAAGAATTTATTAAGTTTCAAAACATCAACCAGGTTGCATCTTAAACGTGAACGTACGTTGTTACAGTAACATCAGAATAGTTTTTATTTATTTATTTAGCCCAATATGAGGTATCTCAAAGAAAGGCATTTCAAAGAATTAACCATTCAAAAAACAGGACATTTTGAAAGGAAATGTGCTAAAAAATATATAAAATAGGTTTAAGTTGAGTGGCTGATACGGCACACTAAGACCGGTGACGGACCATTGTGATACCACAGGATCCTACTTCCCTATTACCCTTATGTGAACCAGTTTGAGCTACTTATGTAGCGTGATATATCTCGCACCTTACGGTTTTCGAGATCAGAGAGGCAGTCCATTAAGAATCTACCCATATGTTTATGTCTTGTGTGTGCCAAAGCCGGGCATGAGCATAGGAGGTGGACAGCAACCTCTTCCTCCTCCTCGTCCATAAAGCTTCTGGAAAAATCATTTGCTTCTAGACCTAGCCTCTTCGAATGTTCTCCAAGTAGGCAGTGTCTTGTTAGTATCATCAAGATCGTTTTTAATTCATGTCTACTTAGGGAGAGATCAGTGTCTTTGAGCGTTTTAAGTCCAGCTTTGGCTAGGCTTGCCTTCCTACACTACATGAGAGTGTTCGTCCACCTTTTTTTCCACTGAGGCTACTGCCTCCTTTTTAAGCACTGTCTTGAGCGTCTTAATAGGCCTCCCCAAGTTTGCCTTTTCCGGTTGCAGTTGGACAGTTGTACCATGCCTAGCTAGTTCGTCCGCCCTTCAGTTCCCCATGAACGTCCGAGTGGCCGGGGACCCAGACTATCTGAATGTTGAAATGCTCACTCATCTCATTCAGAGACAAGTGGCAACCCTCAACCAATTCAAGATCTCCTCAATCGCTAAATTTAGCGTTAGTATTCCAATTTACAAATATTAATGAATTGGTTAAACTATTTTAAAGAATAGTAATTTGATGAGTTTTTTTATTTTCATTAGTTTAAGAATTCTAAGAAAATCAGCGAATCACCCATATCTTCTAAGTTATAATAATTTTTAAGGGTTAGAATTAATTATTTTTACAATTTTAGTAGTTGGATCGATTTTACAAATTTGTATAAATTTTAAGAATTGTATGAAGTTTATGGACCGAAGTGAAGTTATTATCACAAAATTTGTTAATAACACATTTATGCGAGTACATACACATTTTATTTAACAGTGTAATCACCAAAAACGATATATTATACTCGTACTATATGTAAGGTCGCGGTTAATAATTAATAATTCCCACAAATAATATTCCTAATACTGAAGCTAATTCCGATAAACATCATAAAACTCTTTTTTTGTTAGTGGTTTTTGTCAATATTTCTAGGTTATACCAATAGTTGATTTAAAATAATGTATAGGCAACCATTATTCAGAAATACTAGCGACTATATTTAGAAAACTTTGAGATTCGTGTTATTTGGCTTGCTTTGACTTACCAAATTGTTTCACTTCTTATATCGCTAAAAAATCAGTTGGCAAAATTACTTAAACGAAGTGGACAAGATGGCTAATGTTCTCGTGTACATATACATAGATAGTATTTTTTGAAAATTAATTTCCTGTTATATATTTGCATTCCAGACTTAGTTTACTTCTTTACTTTACTTCTATTCAAACTATGGGTTTGAGTCGATAAAAATTTGCAATAATAAATAGTTTGAGAATCCATGGCTCCATTTCTGAAAATTACTTGTGATTTTTGTGGGGAAGATCATTTTAGATTAGCACTTTATCAAACAGTCTGAAATGAAACACTTGGAATAAATTACTAAATTTTGATCCTATTGTGTCAAAATGAAATATGTACAATAATAAAACAGTTAACAATTAAGTAAGTACATAAATTAATCAATTCAATAATATTATACAGAATACAGTAATTTGTTTAATCAATGAATGCAAAATACACATACACGAGTATATAGAAAACCATCACGGCGACTGCACCTTCGCAATCATAAATTAAGATAACAAAAAACTACAACCAATCCTATTAATAAACCTAATAATTATTCATCAATGAAATTATTATTATTTGTTATGTACATTTCAATCAGATAAGAGCGTCGAGGTAACTAAGAACAGCAACAACAAATTATAATTCTGTCTCTTTATATTGAGCTACATTCATTCAATTCAATTTTCCAATATCGCGTCTTTAAGGCAAACAAAAATAAAATATATTTATAAATTAAAGTTACATGATCACGTTTGACAAAGTGTTTTTTGTATTTATATAAAGCGAGCAAGAGACTTTCAGCTCATATAATACGAGTATAGTAACTTTCTTATTTATGAATTCATCATGCATTACCAAAGGTACAAAATATTATTTTATGCTGATCAATTTCTAATGATTATATTATTATTTTATAATAATATTTTATTTTAATAGGTGAGTCAATTTAAGAACAATGAAGTAGTTTTTATTTATTTATTTAATATGTTTGATTATTTTCAATTGATTTGAAAGGTGGGAAGCATGAATATAAGTATCTATAACGCGCTATTAAATATACATTATGTTTGATTGAAATTGAATTTGCTACCGCATATAACAGTTTATAATATACAGGTGGCTTATACGATATGAGATATGTTCGCCAGACGGTTCTTATATTACATAAAATGAAAGTATATGGACATGTTTCGACATATAAATCATATTTAAGTCATGAGCACGTTCCATATCGTATACATTTAAGGTATTTTCATAAATTTACTGAAAAATATTTAATTATTGTCGCGCACACATGATGATTTTCCATTTCCATATACAGAACTGAATTCTGTAAAAGGTGCTTCATATAAAATGTAATTAAAATCAACTAAAGTCGAAAAACTTGCCATGTTTGTATACGAGTATATATCAAATAAGCGACTTGCAGCTTATGGATAAGATCATAGTTTTTCTGGGTGGGCCAATTCCTCAAAAACCATTATTATCGATCAATAATTATACAGTTCAAGTAGCAAAAAAAAAAAATACAAAAATATCATTACAATTATTAATCAGAGACGTTCGTCGTTCATGTTTGAATAATGCATTTAAAAAAATGTTCAAAACTCTCATAAAATCATCAAAATCGTTTTTTGTCTAATTGTTTTTTATATCAAAATCGGCGAACATCATATATGTATATGTATAAAAATAATATAAAGTTGACCAATGGCTAACACCATCTCATATAAAATTGATTTTTGATGGCCACCGCAGTCGAAAATATTTTTTCTGATGTTCTTTATGTTTTGGTATATCGAAATCGTTGCACGCAGCAAAAAAACTAATAAATCTATTGTTATCGAATTTTGTCAGTATAGTATATCAAAAAACTACAGATTTTATAAATGAGTCAGCCAAAAATTTACTGACGGTCGGTAATTTATCCGCAATCATATCTAAGATTTGTCAAGCCGAATCAAACGACTCAACCAACTAACAAAAAATTTTAAAGTTCAAAAGGAAAACTGTGACAAGAACGATTAAATAACAAAAATGTTCATCATTATTATAATCATCCGCAGCCAGCGGCAGCAGCATCCATTGTCATCATCATCGTTATTATTTTTATTATCATTATTATTATATATTTTATTATTATTATATTTTTATTTGACATAAAATAAAAATAAAAAAATTATAAAACATTTTAAGAAAATTCCAAAATAATCATTCCAAACGTAAACACACAAAAAAAAACAAAAAGTTCGCCGCGATTGATTTATTTGTCCGACCGAATAATTAAGATTCGCTTCTCGAGTAAAATAAATTAAAAAAAAATTATTTTTTTTGGTCGAGTTTTGATGAATTTATTAATAATAAAATATTGTATTTATTATTAATAAAATATTTGTATTATTCAACTCTATTGTTAAAAATGTATCTCAATCGTCTATCGTGCCCAGTTTAAATACATATGTGTACATATATAGAGTATCATTTATAGAGAATTTAATTAATTTGTTGGGCGCCAATCAACTTAATAAATTAAAAATTAAAAAATTTCAAATTCTCGATTGACATTTTTATTTAGGAATGTCATTAGCTGCGCAGAACATAAAGGATTTTACTGAAAACCAAAAATATATATATTTTCGCGATATCAACGGGGCTCACCTTGTGATTGTATATCTATATGTTTATATACATATACCTATAATATATATATATATATATATATATATATATATATATATATATATATATATATATGTATATATATATATATATATATATATATATATATATATATATATATATATATATATATATATATATATATATATTTCGAAATCAATAATTTTAATTATGGTTATCGTTCTAATTTACCATAACGACATCATTACTAAATTTGTAAATTACATAAAATTTTAATATAAAATAATTTATTGCAAATTGTTTATTTTTTGCAATATATTACGCACATTATTGGGACATAGAGGGGAAATCATCATATATACATATATATTCCTTGTATTTTCCATGTTTGAATACAAATATCAATATCAAACTTACAAATATGTACATCGACAACATTTTGACACGATCTAATAATAATTGACACCCAGCTTGTCTCGAAATATATTATAGTCAAATGAACTTCCAACGGATTGGCTTCCCTATATACCTATAACATGTATAGTTTATATATACAGCACATGCGTCTATTCCAATTCGTAGTAACTTGTGTATTAAATATTAATCAACTTAATTGAGCGCATGATGCTTGATCAACATAACTCTTGATACATATATGCACAAAACATAATTTATATTATAAAATTGATCTTATTTTTTTTTTATTATGCGTTTATGAATGATAAATACTTACTTGAAACCCTTTATAGTCAATTGACCATTGTACTCGAATACACTGTGGTCAGCTGAATCAAAAAACTAGTCATGAATAGGTTGGAAATACAAAACAAACAAAAAATCGATATACAAGAATTTGTTTTTGTTTTTTTTTTTACATCAAAATAAGGTAATAAGATATCAATGTCTTGTATTTTTCTTATTTTTTTTTTTTCTTATTATTTTATGATAAATATTTTATTATTTACTAGAAATATAATAAAAATTTAATTTTCATTTATATCTAATAAGTGGCTTGTGCTATCGTGATTTTAAAATAAATTTATACAAAAATTTTCCATATAATTATGGACGGAGCAGGTGTTTTCAGTGAATTGATTTGATTAATAAAAGATTTTGTAAGATTTTCATTGAATTTATATTTAACAAAAGTTTTATATATATTTATTTATTTTTACTAATAAGTAGATTAGTTTTGCTTCTAATAAGATTCGAAATTTCCTTTTATTATATAAATTAGACTTTGAAAATGAATTAAGCCTAATATGTATGTTTATATTTGTAAATTATTATGAGAAGTTGATTTACCATATTTTTAATATATGTATATATGTATATTATTTATGTATTTAATTTAATTTTTATACAGACTTCTTATATAACTTGTACATCTACATAGGTAATAGGTATCACTGCACTAACATTTGATTTGATTTCAGATTGGTTGAATAAAATTCTCAATGATTGTTTGAATATTTGTGTCAATCCATAGCTTTAACGATTAATATTTTTTTTTTTTATTATTCATAAATCATGTATAGAAAAAATATAAAATAACGATACCAAATTTTATTCGACCTTGCCAAGCCATCACCAGCCACAGTAAAACAAACGGAAAACTGTCTTGCACTGATGCAAGATGATTTTTCGAGGGTTTCAGTTTGTAAGTGATTAGAAAGGTCGACTAAAATTTGGTATAAAGAAAATATAATTGTTATTTTATTATTATTGAATTGATTGTATTTTTGTATATTGTCAAAAATGGATGGTGATAGCTATTGGCAAAACACCTCAAAACAGAATACTTCATTAACATAACATTCTATACTGATTTTATACAATTTGTCTAATGTTTCATATATTGATTGTTGCATTAAACTTCTTCAACCAGTGTAAAAATCAATTTGATCTTTTTGATTTTCAGCTGAAATTATTAGACATGCATTATTGGAAGTATGAAAAAAGTCACAAAATAAAAATAAACTCAGTAATTTAATAAAATTATTGATTTTATACAAGAAAATTTAACTAAAAAATTAACCATACAAGGAAGCGGCACTAAATAAAAAAGATTATAATCAAATGAGCAGAAATATTACAAAATAGAAAATTTTAATGTTGTATCGGGACGATTTCTGACTTTGAAACAAACCAGAAGCGACAACAACCACCACGAATTATGAAAATATAAGATTGCGACAGGCGCAACTAAAATAAATGACAGAAATAAATTACGTAATCAAGAGCTTTATTATTTAAAATGCATTACTGGCAAGAACGTCAAGAAAAGATAAAACTATTGTAATATTATATTTTGATTCTTACTACTTAATTTTAAATTATTTTCCAATAATTGATAAAATAAACATTTGTGTAAAATTTAGATAAGTTAATTTTGGTTGCAACCACATTTTATGAAAATAATTAATTTCGTCTCTAAAATATTCGTTTATATTATCATGTCATTAAGATGACAAAACTCGATTGTCGAAAAAAGATGATAGAATTCCTTCAATTAAAGCCTCAATAACATTATGTGCCAGCGGTATTATTTAAAATATTTATACGCAATATATAGAATGCAACTACAGAACGATCTCAGACCAACGAAAGTAGATTTAAAATCCAATTGAAAGATTAGAGCGAGACCCATTTGGAAAGAGGAAACATGACCGTACTTGACCGTGAGTACTTAATTCTGCAAAATTCATAAATGTTAAATTCGGGGAGCTATATACCATTAATTATATCAACTTCTGGTAAAAATAGATTATAGTTTTTAAAAGCTTGTCTGTCCTCCACGATAGAACCGCGAATATTCCACGCCTAATTCCAGACACTCTCAATTTTTTTTGAATTAAACTAGAACATTTGTTTAAATTTGAGGAGGTTCTCTTAAACCTTTTATTTAAAGTATTTTAAATGATTTCCAACAGCTTCATTGACAGGTTACGGTTTCTTGGTTATGTGAAAAATGACTGTTAAATTAAAATTTAAAAGAAACTGACCGAAAAATTATTAAAGTGTCGGTTATAGTAAGTAACATTTAAAATCCATATCTCGTATTAGAACGTTAAGTTGTTACAAATTCGCTGGCTAGCTCTTAACAGGTAAAATTACTTCTCTTTTGTCAAAATTGCAAACAAATATTTTTAATCTTGTTTTCATCTATTTTCTTATTTATAACATATCGAGTTTCGTAATCGGCTAAGAAACTTAGTATCATTCTAACTGACCATATTCCAGAACTCGATACAATAATCATTTCAGAATCCCATTTTCTTCCCAACGTACACCGAGTTTCATCATAACCGGCCAAGGAATGGCCTAGGTCCGTAGACCTCTGGACTACTTTCCAAAACTTCATCTATTTCATTAAATATATCGAGTTTCATCATAACCGATCAAACGATGGCCTATATATCTGTAGGTTAATCCATGTTTATACATCATTTGAAAAAAAATAAATAACTCGGAATGCGATATAGAACCCGGAATATTTGTACGCGTGTTATAGGACGTCTAAATATAGATATTTAGTTTAGTCTATGCGGTTATAGATAATTATACAATGGTTTTGAAGCATATATGGGGTGCTAGCTCTATTAGCCTTAACGAAAGTCAAATCGTTTAAAATCTGTTATAAAACCATTACTATAAGTATTCTTGTTCGGTTGAGCCACAAATTGAATTATTTAAAAAATTGTATAAGGTTGAGAGTAATACAGCGGCCATTTTAACTGTTAATGTGTTTGTGGATAGTTCTACCATACAATCAATATTGAATGATTCGTTTACACAAGATGTCAAGTTCTGAATTTTTACCAAACTACCATTCAATATTGACTGTAGACAATTTTTATTTATTTTTATTTTTATTAAATTTCAAAGTACTTCTACCCTGAAATACTTTTAGAGAAACTTTTTCTAGACAAAATAATTTCGGTATATAATTATACAATTGTGCTGCTACCTATACTTTAAATTCATTATACTAGCCCATTGCAAGATGGCACGGTGATGATTTCGGAATTCCAATATGATTTTCGTGATTAAATGTTTCAAATAGCTTTGAATTGAAAGGTTGATTTTATCAGTTAGCTATTTGTTTAGGCAATTTCTTTTAATGTTTCTTAGTAAACTGTTTTTAAATGATGTGTCTTCGTCTCCAAATTATACACATGAATACACATCATTTAAATACTTGTTAAACTCTCATATCGTCGGGTTCAGACGATTCTGATTACGCGTTGTGCGAGTGTTTAAATAAATCAGATAGTACTGTGATTAACTTAATTTATTTTTATTGAATTTTAAATTTTTTAGTTAATTAAATATTGAAATACGTGTTAATTAAATGAAATTAAAATTTTTGTTGTTGATTCATTAAGCTAATTGTTTCAAACAGCTATTTCGCAAATTGAGAGCTTCTGTGGAGTCTGTAACATCTGCGTTATGGCGTTCGTCGATTGTAGTATCACCCTGTTTAAATATAGCAGTAGCTTCATTATTGGGCCAAAGTTGCCGCCAGATACACAAATTTTATGTAAAATACAAGCAACAAAAACGGTTTTGACACTATTTTGGATCCTAACCTCTAACGATCTATTAAAACTATTTCTCCATCGCGGCTATGTGCGGTGTTAAATTTTTACTGCAATCTAGTGGCATTCTTCTACGGTATTATGACTGTTACTGGGTTTAAGGTGCAAGGGTACCCACTGTCACCAAGTAAATATCTGTTGTTGTTGGTATATATTCCATTTATGAATAGCGGACTATTTTTAAATACCCTTGTGTTGTGAACAGAACCTGGAAAACCTACGAACACATATCATTAAATAAGTGGGTACTATCCACGACTGCTTGGTCTGTATTGAATAAAAACCCTTATAATTGATGTATTCATCGTGTATATTCACATCGTTCCAATTGCATTGGTAAAAATACCGCTTTTAGATCGCCTACAAAAATTCATCCAAATTTGCATCTGGTCTTCATCTGCTGGTGGTTTTATGATGTGCTGCATGTGTGCCGTGAAATGGTCTAACATCAATTTGTGGGTACGCGATTTAACAGTAAATCTATAAATTCCGAAATCACCCTTAATATACAGTATTCGATTGGCTGAAAAGAAAAATAATTTTAAAGTATTAAATAAATATCCATTATAAATTAGCTTAATTTATTCAATTATTTATTTATTAAATTATATCTTTTATAATATATTAAAATTATAAAAAAAAAGCAAAATATTTTTTTACGAGGCAATTCGTTTTAATTTTTGACTGTCTAAATTTTAACTGATTCACACAGCAAAATTGATCACCACGTTAAAAATAATTCACCATAAAAATTTTCTATTTCACCAAAGTTATAACTAATTTTTTTTAACATATTCACACATCAAATATTTAATTGATCTTCATCGGGTATTGTTAAATAAAAACAACGCCCTAATATTTTACTTCATACATTTTTAATCAATTTGTATATAACTGCATAAATATAATGTCATATAAAAATTCTCCGCGGTTTGCCAGTCACTGAAAAAGTTGATGAAATTTAATAAGACCGACACGCAAGCTGTCGTGAAATAGCGGAGGCATTAAAAATCAACCACATGATAGTTTGAATTCATTTGAAAAGAGCAGGGTACAAAAAGAAGCTCGATGTTTGGGTTCCACATGAATTAACGCAAGGAAATTTGATGAACCGAATCTTGACATCAGTGAAATTCTGCTGGAACTTAACGAAATCGAACCACTTTTGAAGCGAAACATTACAGCCGATCAAAAATGGGTGAAATACGAGAATATCAAACGTAAGCAATCAAAGGCTGGTGACCCTCCACAAACGACTTCAAAGCCGGGATTGACGGCAAATAAAGGTTATGTTAAGTGTTTGGTGAGAATGGAAGGGAATTATGAGCTGCTGCAACGTGCTGAAACCATCAATTTGCTCCTATGCTGTTCACAACTCGATCGTTTGAACGAAGCAATCCAGAAAGAGCGACCTGAATTGGTCAACAGAAAGGGAGTTGTGTTCCATCTTAACAATGCGCGGCAACACACATCTTTGATGACTCGGAACAAATTGACGGAACTTAGTTGGGAATGAGTTGGGAAAGGTTTAATGCATCCACCGTGTAACCCGGGCCTTGCACCGTCTGAGTACCCTTTGTTTCAATCTCCACAAAATTCTCTTTATGGTAAAAAATAGGGAGTCCGAAGCGCCGAAGGGAGTCAAACGTAAGCAATCAAAGGCTGGTGACCCTCCACAAACGACTTCAAAGTCGGGATTGACGGCAAACAAAGGTTATGTTAAGTGTTTAGAAAGAATGGAAGGGAATTATGAGCTGCTGCAACGTGCTGAAACCATCAAATTTGGTCCTATGCTGTTCACAACTCGACCGTTTGAACGAAGCAATCCAGAAAGAGCGACGAAAAAATAGGGAGTCCGAAGCGCCGCTGAGAATCACTTGGCCAAGTTTTTTGACGATAAAACACAGAAGTTCTATGAAGCAGAAGAAAACTATGAAGCTACCCGAAAAATAGCAAAAGGTCATAGATAATAATGGTCAATATGTACTTGATTAAAATTAATTTTCAATAAAGAAATTATTGTTCAAAAATGTACCTCAAAACCGCGAAGGAACCTTTTTATATGACTTATTATATGTATTCTTTAGTGTATTTAAGTACCTCGGCTCAACCGTAGCCAACCGCATTTCCTCTTAGCTTGGTTGCCCCAGTCGACCCGGAAATTTAATGAATGTAAGACGGAAGACTCGTGATTACATAACCGTAGACTTGTTTTTAATAAACATATATAAACTTAAAAAAACACACCAGACTCAACTATTAGCATGCATAACAAGTAAAGTGCTTAACACAAACACGCAGATAATATCCCATTTATGAATCAATTGTCTAGGCGTTTTCTTATTGGTAATTCAACTATAATAACCATATTACAAACTAATCATTCATCTTTACCATTCTGAAAAAGAAATGCATACAGCTCCCAATCACAAAAATTATATCCATCATCAATTCTCATTAAAATATATATAAAAAAAATAACAAAATGTATTCCAATGAAATACAAGAAGTACGCGAGTTATAGTTAAGAATATTATATTCCATTCTTCGGTTTATCGATATATATATATATATATATATATATATATATATATATATATATATATATATATATATATATATATATATATATATATATATATATATATATATATATATATATATATATATATATTTGAATGTGACATTTTTTTTAATAAATTTATTTATTTATTTATTATTATTTTTATAATTGTTTATGTGGAATATGTTCGATAGAGTAGCGAAAAATCTATAAAATTGAAAACCCGCGAATAACAATAACATAACACAAAAGGGCATTATACCCAAGGTCATATCAACGGCCTTTCTTGTATTACAAAACGTACGAGTAAATATATGATTTGAAGAATGTTGTTGTTATATGTAAATAGTATATTGTTTAGTTCTATAGTTTATTGTTTTATAAAAAAAAAATTTAATTTATGAATAATAATAAAATAAAAATAAAAATCGCAAAAATCTGGAACACCTACCGGCCGATTAAATTTATTATTTAATAGCGGTTTTTGTTATTTTATTTATATTAAATGATTGTCATATGAATAGTGTGAAATGTATATTGAATGACGACGGCTGTTTGAAATCGGAATTGACAGTTTATTACAAGTGTATTAAGTATTTAATTATGCTATATAGGTATTACGATGGCAGGAAATATTTTTGGTAAGCATGATTGGCAAAACCACCCAACAACGCAGAACATTATATTTTTAATTAATTTCTATTTAATTTTAATTAGTTATTCTATGCGCAACTAATTCGAAATCTATAATTCAATATATTATGTATGCGTGTATATCATAATGTCTACACTATAATACATAAGGCGTCAGTTATATTAAGTCTACGCTGTTAACTGTGCGACATTAATAATAAATGTATACACATTTTTATACATTATATATGATTAAGACATTTAAGTTGATCGATTTTGAAAGGACTGTTGATCGATTTGATTGAATGATATATGCTTGGCTATGTGTGTGTATATCTGTGATTATGAGGAAGAAATATTAACTTTCTTAAATGTAGATCAATTCAATACTATAAATAAATAAATAATTTAAATTTTACAAAATTTATAAATTTGATTAAATCAAAAGATCTAAATTCTGTATATACCTATATGTAAACAAAAATTAAAATTCTAATCAAATATCGAAATAAACTAATAAATTTATTAATTTTATTTATAATTTTCATACATGCATACATATTTGTGTTATATGTGAACTAGAACAAATAAATAAATAAATTTTATTTTTAATAATAAATAAATAAATATTCTTCCTTCTTCGTTTTATTCTGATTTAATGACGCAATACAAAATAAGAAATCATTTCTTATTATGTACCTGCAATTTACATTTATATATACCTACACAATGTATGGATATGTGGGTTAACATTCATGTGGGTCAAAAATTCATTAAAACAAAACGTATTTTAGCAATAAATATACAAGAAGCATAAAATAATGTCATGAATATTATTTTTGCGTATATACAAATATATTTATAAACCACTAAGTCATTGGTCTGCATTTATTATACGAAAAATTTGATTGAGCCATAGAGCAATCCTCCTTATGCAGCAACTATTTATTATTTATCATCGTTTAGGGATTTCACCAGAAAAAAAATAAAAAATAAACTTAATCGAGATCAATAACAAAAAGTTTACATGTATCTTTTTAGGGTGAACGAAATAAGAATGTATGTACATAAATATTCAAAATGTAATTACACAACCATGCAGGTATATATTGCAGTAGTTTTCCTTCAAATAATTTACCGTGAAATTAAACTCAAGTTTTTCTGATAAAAACGAGAAAAATGCAGTTTTGTCTTAATATGCGCCGATGGAACAACTGTTAACCAACGACTGGAAAAAATAAATCTTTGAGATGCTGTCGGCGCACGATATGTCAATGTAATTTCCGGTATGACATAACAATTAAGACATTATCTGAAATTGACAATATTATGTCTTAATACGTTTATATATACATACATATATATATTTATTTAAACTTAAACAATCAATTAAAATTCCACCTTCCCCAGTGAAATGGAAAAATCTAATAGAACATGACGTTTCAGTTTTTTTTTTTAGTTTTTTGATTTTGGTTTGGTGACAAGATTTTTGAAACCACAAAGATCGTGTCACAAAACCAATAATGTAACGAAATAATATAAACAAATCGAAATAATTAATTTCCTGATTCTAAAAAATTTTTTGTTGTCGTCGTCTTTAGGTATGTCTTAATTTTATTTTTCTGTTGTTTAGTTAGAAAATTAATCTTTTCGTTTGGTTTGTTTTCATTTGCTGCTTTTCGATAATAATTTTTTTTTATTTTTTCTTAATCTTAAAACAAACGTATATACATATAACAGAAATGGAAACAGTATAATTATAATAATTTAAGAATAAGAATTTATTTCTAAGTCTATATATCTACCATTTATTTATTTCACCGTTAGAAAATATGTTCAACAACTGGTTCATTAATTAATCAAAATTGATATAGCGGAAAATTGTTAAATTGATATTAACGGTAATTTTTTGGTCCAAAATGAGATTTTTATATACTATTATCACCCACATAAATAGTACATAAATTATTTTTTTAATAACAAGTTTGCGTTATAAAAGCTCATACTCATAATAGGTGATTCTAACCCCGAATTTGTGATTGTCTTAACTTCAAATTGCGATTTTTCAAAGTAAGTCTAATTAGGAATGATATTACTTATAACGAAATTATGATTATGAAATTTTCCGCAAGATCATATTAAGGTAGTAATTTTAACGATCAGTATTGCCACACTTTAGATATACCTATTAGTTTTCGATCAACATGACATCGACAAGTGATGTTTTAGCGATTGTCGGCTTATTAGTATAGGCAGTGGCACACAAAAGTATCGTGTGAACATGAAAAGAAAACGTGACATTTGGAGTAAAGAGTGGTTAGCTAAAACAAATGTTCGCTCCCAAAGATTGGCATTATTGTTTGCATATATGAATCATGAGCCGTATATTTAAAGCCACTTAGACTCTAGTTATTCCAATAATTAACAAGCACAACACGGTTATGAGGAACGTCATTTCACCACATGTGAAGTTGTCTGCAACATTGCGGTTTCTTGTAGCTGGAGGAAGGATCCCAAATTTAGTACCATCACCTCAGGCTCTCAGCTATATTATACCGACAACTTATGATGCTCTTTTTTCTTAGAACTGTTTCTAACGATGGATTATTTAAGTGTAAGCAGAAAAACATTTTTTAATTCAATTATTTTTATTTCATTGGGTTTGATTTAGTTTTCTTGTTATTAAGTTTCTGATTAGCATTAAACACAAAACTCTTAAGCTTCGTCTGCTAGGAGACACTGAGGGAATGTGGCTGATAATGATGCGTTGTGTTAGTAGTAGAAGTACTTAAACGGAGAATCGATTGACTTCGACGTGGGGCTTAAAAATGATGAATTAAAAGGGTTCTATTATATGTACTTCAAGTACAGCTGGCGTATTGGAAGAGGACTGGGAATCTTTGAACTTTGATTATGACAAGACAATTTGTGTGATAAAGTTAAAGTACCCTTATCTGCTTCAAATAAAGTTTCATTGAAGCCATGTCCTAAAAATATTAGAACAAAGCCATTAATTATTAATAATACATATAAATTAGTAGTTATTACTTATATAACATGTTTATCATTTCAGTTTCCGTGGAAAGAATGGAAAAATATAGAAAAATTATTTGAAGAGAGATGGAACTTTCCAAATTGCCTTGGAGCCATTGACAGAGATCTTGTCAAAATTGTTGCTCGCAATGGAAGTGGCTCCGAATTTTATAAATATAAAGGTCAATACAGTATGGTTTTACTATAGCTATAGTAGATGCTAAATATCAGTTCATCATGTGCGATTTCGGTACCAAACAAGATAAGCTGATACATATTTCAACATAGAAGAAAATATAATAAATGGTTCGAGAAGTTTGTCCTACGTATTTGTTGCCGATGATGCCTTTCTTTTGAGAGAAGATATGAACAAACCATTTAAACCATAATTGAAAACGCTTTTGGTATCTTGGCATCTCGATTCCGAATATTTCATACACCAATAAATTTGGAACTCAAAAATATTGATTCTGTCATAATGGAAATTTGTGTATTGCACAACTTTATAATTAAATCTTTGCCGAATGTTTGTTCAACAATAAAATGTGCTGTTCAGGAAAATACAGAAGATGGAACCACTTTTTTCGGTTTTGACACAAGAGATCCTAACATGGAAAATTTGGACCAAAAAAACCCGTGGAATACCGCTAATGCTGCTATATACATGTTATAGAGACAAATTTTTAGATTAATTTGTGAATGAAGGCATATTTGTACATGAATTGTCTAAAAAATGTAACAGTTTAAAATACCATATTTCTGGTTCGTATAGATTTCATTGGCACCAAACCTTGATTTCGTCGATGTCAATTTTTTGCAGAATTTTCAAAAATTTTCAATGTTTCTACTAATTTTGAATATGCCCTCTTGTTACGATCATGGTAGTCTATGGATTTGATTTTCCACAAATACGCTTCACTCCTATATATACTTGAATAATTGCTCAAGACATACTTGGGTACGTCATTTCGTTGATAACCACTAATATATATTAAATAATTTAACTATAATCATTATATCATATTAAATATATATAATTAATAGGGCAACCGGAAAAAAGCCTGGAAAATTGATTTTAGGCGCTTATAATATTCTTTAAAAATACGGTTTAATGTATTTAAAATATGCTCTAAAAATATGAAGAAATGGTGTTTGAAAAATTATTTTTCTTTGAAAATTCGAAATAAGGCCGTGTGTGGAACTAAATTTTAATTTTTAACTACTATGTACGCGGCCAAAAAAAAATACCAACAACACGAATCGCTCAGGTTTTTAAAATTATTTTTATTTCAAAATGTCATTTAAACAATTAAAACTATTTAACGCTCATAGAGCAAAAATTAATAAAATAATTAATATGGTGTTTAATTTCCGTTGCAAGAAATGACGAAATTTCCATTTCATTTGACATTTTCAAACAAGACGCTCATCTGTTCGATCGAAATAAGCTTTTGTGCCTACGTCGTCTTGTATACTTAATGTATCTTTAATTTGCAAAGCATGTGCCAGTCCAATAGTCTCCAGTTTTGTAATGGACGCATCAATAAATGTGAAATTAGCTGTCATATATATCAAACCTCTGATTTTGGTGTTACGTAAAATTCTTTCGATATCTTATATGAAACCGCCTCTTCATCGTGCAATTCATCGAAGACCGTGCAATACCGGTTTCAAAATTGACAGCCTAATATTTAACAGCAGCTGTTTCTCAGGAAAATTATTCCAGCTTTGTTCATTCAAGTATACTGAGTATACTAAATTTAAAAAAAAAAAATTAGGGCGTTATTTGTATTTTATAATAACCAATGATGTAGATATTGTACCAAAAGATTATTTGTCTTAACTGGATCATTTTTTAATGTAAACATTTTTGATTATCCTTTTTTTAAATTTAGTTTTGGTTAGTTGAAGATTATAATTCAATAATAAAAATCAAGATACCTGATATAAAAGATTTTAAGTTATTTTTAAGACTCCAAAAATTTTCCAATTGTTCAAGTATAATAGTAATTAGAATATTTAAATAAAACATTAATAGTTTATTAATATAAAATATATATATAATTCGCTAGAATAAATAACACACGCCCACATTTCCTCATTACATGTTTCCGTTTACTATAAATCATTTCACTAATTTTAACCATCGTATATACGTGTTTATGTAAAGATATCTCCATTACAAATTTTTAATATCTTTTTTAATTTTATATTTAAATTAACGCCGTGCACTGCTTGAGCTCAAGATGTGAAATTTGTATATATATTTTATTTTTAAGATACTTATTCTTAAATAAATTTAACATTAATTATGTATATATGTATAACAAACAATTGTTGGTAAATATTTTTTCCACCACCTTCGGTTACAATAATACATTACTTATACACACAAAAAAAGAAATAAAAACACAAAGATGTTAATTTTATGATAAGAAGATTAATAGATTTTATAATTTTTTTTTACTTTTTTTTAACCGTCAGCTGGTTATGTTGTTCTGTATAATTCATCCGCATATACATTTACTTCTATATACACACAGTGATAGGTTTAATTGTCCGAAATTCAATAAATTTATGATCCTCATTTATTACCTACTTTAGCGCAGTAAAAAAATTTCACGGCCTGTCACCTTTTAACTCGCATATTAACAACATATTTCCATTTTTTTCTATTAAATTGTAGAATTAACGCTTTATTTACAAAAAATTTTTGTTTTTATTTTTTTGGATGTAAATTTTATTAAAAATTAATATTCTGGAAAAAAATTCTATAAATTATTTTTAATAAGATATCAATCTTTTGTTTATTTTTTAGATTATATTTTTAAAAAAGGTGTTAATTTTTTAAATAAATTTTTTGGATTTTGTTTCAGGTCGAGGGAAGATAAGACAAATATTTACAAACAGATGGAATTTGGTCAGTTATATATGGTGTTATGTAATAGCTATGTGTACAGTGTTGACAATAAAAAAAGGCTTTGGTGTTAATAAATTAATTAATTAATATGTTGGTTGAATAGTACAAACATAAAATGTTTGTATAATACGACGGATGTCTGCATAAAAAATATGTTTTCCTTATATCAATCGTAAACTTCTATTAAATCAATCTTTGCTAAATGATAAAATCAATCAAAATGTAAGACATGATAACCTAATTTCATTTCATTGTACATATACAATAACACAATATTATCATATTTGGGTTTTTTGTTATAATATTTGCGATTTGATAGTGATCATCAATTTGTTAATAATAAAGTATACGAATCAAGTATAGGAGCAAAAACAACATATCATTTTGTTTAATCATCAACAACAACAACAAAATGTATATTTTTTTATAGTTATAGAAAATTCAATTCACGATCATATTTACCGTAACATTAAACTTCTTTAGTTATTATAGCAGCTCGTATTTGCATGGGAAATTTAAATCGTATTGTAATCGCACAAAACAGACGCTAAAAAATATTTTATGATATTAAAAAATGTTCTCTTTGACAGTTTTTTTTTTTTGAAGCCTCATGGTTGTGACCTAATTCGTATATACACTAACATGTTTACGATTTATTGTTAGAAGAAAGTGAATTTTATTTGTGATGCGCGGTTCGCCTAATTTATATATTGCAATTTACGTCAAAACTTTTATAATTTACTATTCCATATGCGCGCATATGAAACACAAAAATATGATTTTATATGGGAAAATTATGATTTCAATTTCAAGAAAGGCCACAACAACTTTTTCTGTGTTAGTAATCAAAGCTCGTCTTCACAACAGTTTTATTATTCTTTGCTGTTAGACAAAAAAAAAATTATTAATGTAAATTATATGTAAGTTTGCATACTTTCATAAGTACATATAGTTTAAATATAAGACCACATCATATTTTATTGGCGTTAAAATTGCAATTCGTCTTTAAATATTTACATTATGTATGTACTCGTATTATACGACTTTCACCTACATAGTCACTGCACTCTCGGACCTTTATAATAACATATGTACGTATATAATATACCATCACTTCCTGATTCATGATTTAGTTTACAATATCATTTTTATGACAACATTTTTATGAATTATTAATAAATTAAATTTTTTATTTCATTTCTTAAGAAATTAAAATGTTTTTGTTTATATTATATTAAAAAAAAAAAATTAAAATTATTATGTCTTATGTTGATATGCATAGCAATGTCATGTATCACTCTTGTAAACTATAGAGAGTAATTTATTAGTTAACTAGAATTTTATTTATATAAAAAAAATTATTTGTTATTTTTTATGATTAATTTCATATCATATCATATTATTAATATTATTATTACGATATTTTGTTTAATTTAATATTCATAAATTGTATTTTACTAAAAATGAGAAATAATAAAATATAATAAATCAAAATATTGTATATGAAGTCACTATTAATTCTATCATGAATTACAAGGGCGCATGTACATATACATATACTAGAAAACTATGTTGGTGTACGTTTACAAACGTGGTATCACGGATTTGGAATAAAATCAATTTTATATCTAGTTTATAGTATTTTTGTGGGTATATATGTATATCTAGAAGATAAATGTAATTCATCTTATGGATGCATACAGTTTCTAAATGTCGGGAGCATTTAGTATTCCCATGATATAGCATTATAAATTTTTGTAAAATTGACTTAAAAATGCTATCGTATAAGAGAGCACTTATTCCGGGATTCAATCCAAAAGAAATTTTAATAAAAATATTAACAAACGCGAAGATTTCGAACTATAGGTTTTATTAAAATATGTCGAAATTGGAAACAACTTATCTATACAAAAATATTTTTCTAAAAACAAAGCAAGCTTATGGTAACTGAGTAGTTTTTGATTTATATGACAATGTACACGTTAAACACGACAATCATCTTTTTCTGTCATCGGCTTTTATTATATTTTTGAAAAATGGAAATATATCTTCTTCTATTCTATATTCTATCTTCCTTAATGATACTTATAATCAATTGAAGGTAAAATCTTTAAATTATTTTAATTAAGTTAGGAGTATTAGTGTAAAATGTGGTTAAATACCTATGCAGTGGCAGAAACTGTTTACAACAATTTTAAATAAAGTGAGTGAATTCGGTGACAGTCTAAAAATAACTTCGAAAATAAATTATTCGCGACCGAGCTCGCACACAGCTGGTACGAGCATTTGACAACGAGGATAAATTAACAGTCTATCCTAATTATCCATGATATGAAAATAACATATAAATTTATAATGTCCGATGATGAAATTTTTGTTTTTCTGTTTCTAAATTACTGAAATTCTGTACAGGGATTTTGGTCGTTTTATGAGACTGTGAGACCAAATTAACCGGAAAATAATGGTATTGGTAAATGTGCGTGTATTGATTTCAGTCCATCAAGTGTGCTTTTCTATTATTGTTATTTATGTACTATGGTTGCCATGGACATAACGAATGTAAATAAAGTTATGTCAAATAAATTAAAACACTAAACATAACTAATTATAATTCCACTAGTAGATGACATGGGAGAAGTGTCATAATAATAAACGTAAGCACCAACAAAATGAACCGATTTGAACCGATTCATATACATTTGGTGCTTACCATAGGAAAAAACATACTAATACAAAGAAAACAAATAGCTATACACAACTATAAAATTGTATACATTATACTTTGTACGTATACGAAATTTTCAATTTTTTCGCGTGAGACTAGCCTCATGAAACGACCAAAATCCCTGTCCAGGAGATTATATAAACCAGAAATTTATTACATTTTAAAAACCTCGACTTCAATTTTCAAATTAAAAATATTGAACAAATTATGGAAAAACA
Organism: Tipula unca; assembly: GCA_951394425.1. Lineage (NCBI taxonomy): Eukaryota > Metazoa > Arthropoda > Insecta > Diptera > Tipulidae > Tipula > Tipula unca. Next base: position 221,006,030 of record OX596381.1, read on the forward strand.
ATTGCATTTATTTGAATTTTAGAAATGTTGCAATTCAGAATTTGTCATTTTTAACGATTATAAATTTTGTTGTGTTATACAAATTTATATTGTTCAATAGATGGTGGGTTAAATAATATTTTTGTATAAATGTATAAATTTTTTTATTGTTTCTGTTCCTTAGCCCTCCTATTTCCCGTACACGAAGTAGTATTGCGAATTTGGTTTACCGTGAATATCTGATCCTTGATTAAAAATATTTTTGTAAAATTGGCTGGAACACATAAAACAAAATCGTGGCTGACTCACGTGTCAAAATCACAATAATACCAATAATACCTTCAAGCAAATTTGAATATTTAGATATTTAGGGTTTTTGCATGCAAAAGTCAAAATTCTGTACTAAAAAATATTTATCACAGGTTTCGGACACAGTCTAAAATGTCGAATTACGATTCTAACCTGGAAGCACTTTTGTTTTTGCTTACGAGTTCAGAATTCACAAAATAAAATTTTCGAATCCTATACCAGTAGCATTCAGAACATATTTGGGATTTCTCTTATTTTCCTTTCTTTTGGAAAATTGGCCAAATTGTATAGGTGTAACGGAAGTTTCTGATATTCCATACTATGATGTTAAAATACTGTTCAAACACAATAGTCCACAGTATCGTTCAAATCTGTTAACAAAAATTCGTACATGGTTAAAAATTGTTTTGAAATTTAAAACCTAAATGGTTTGATAATGTTTAACACAATATCTCGCTAAATTCATTGATACAATTTCCACTATTTCATGTAGAAATTTGCAATTTAAAATAGTTTTGATTATAAAAATATGAATTAGTAGCAAACATTGATTTTTTTGTTTTAGAATTTTTGGCATTTTTGTAAGTGTTATTGCTTTGCAATTGTTAGTCTAACCCGTTAGAAGTTCAAAACACTCACATAACTTTGGTAATATTTAACAAACCTTATTTTTATATTTAGATACAATTTTGTTGTGTATGCGTAATTATTAATTTATGTAATATAAAAATTACGTGTATTGGTATTTTAATTTTTTTTTTTGAGTTTTATTAGCTTTAGTTTTAATTATAATTTCTTTATTTTTCGATTATAAAATCGGGCTACAAAAAAAATTCTCTTTCTTCAAAAACACGATTATTTTTTTTTAAGACTGATGAATTTTTACAAACCGGATTATTATGTACAACTATTTTTATTTCTTCTCGTGAATAATTCATCGCGGTCAAGGGTTACAACATTGTGGAGATGGACTTCAAATCACCGCCTTCGAGTAAATGTTACGGGTAAAATTTTTTTTTTCTACAATGAAAACTGAGCATATGGAGTATTGACTCGTGCTATGATAGCATTGAATGTAACCCGTGTGGCTGGGTCAATCAATTTCTTATTCTTCACAACCACAAGAAGGTCTTATTTTGAAAGGGGATCAATATCTTCGTTAATAAAAAGGCAGCGACTATATGAATCTTGACTGTGACCCCAATCCGTGCTTATCTTTTTTCTAAAGTGGCAGGAGCAGCTACTGTGTTTGCGGTGGAAGATGTTGAAGTTTGTACTTATTTTGTTTTTATCGCATTTAAACTGTATATGTTTCTGTTTAATGAAGCTTCTAATAATTTATCGGCTAAAGCCGTCAATTCTTGAATTGGTTTATCACCTACAGCAATTAATTAATCTAAACAAAATAATCTTCTAAAAAAATCGAAACCAAAATTAGATCACCTAAATACATGATGCATTCCAAAACGTACAAACTATTCCTATTAATTCATTTTTAATATATATTTTTCCCACAGTAATTAAAATTATATTAATAATTATTATATATATTTAAAATTCTATTCTTTAATTTTATTTATTGTTTTCAAAACAATTAAATTAAATAATTTAAAATAAAACAAAAATTTACATGCATATTTTGAATTAATAATAATTAAAATTCCAAACATTGATAATAAATTAAAAAATAATGAAAATGAATTTTTTTAAAACAATAGAATTTTTTTTTGGGTATCTACATACATATGTAGGTATTTTGATAGAGTGAGAATTTAACCATAAAATAAATTTAATAAAAATAAAATAATTTTTATTTGATTTTAAATATTGTTGAAGATGCGTTCGTGATATATGCGTCGTGTGAACTATATACACTCGATATACATACATATATTATGTATTTCATCGAATAATTAAGTTATTACATAAAAAACAAAAAAATTTTTTTTTTACACAAACTCGGATCATTAATCAAAAAGTTACGGTAAAAACTAAAAAAAAGAAACAAATCAAATAACATTCAATTAACATAATACTTAATGTACACACAAATATAAATCAACAATAAGTCAAATTAACTTTAACTTTCATTAATCATTTTACAACTGCATTAGGCCTCTCATATATTGTGTATATACGTTCCAATCCCTTCTGGGACAGAGCTCGCTGTTAATTCGTCAGCTATATAAATATTATAATTATTATTAATGAATTTCACACGACAATAATATCGAAACGTGTAAACTAAAGGATTAATATTTGTATTATTAAAATCAAAGTGTTTTATTTAATCGTTGAATAAATGGCTTAGAAATTGATTAGAAATATCAATTAATCATAACCTAAAAAAAAAAATGATAAATTGAAATAAGGAAACAAACAGAAGAAGGGAGAATGAATCGTGCGTTATTACAGCCAATATGTACTCGTAGCCAAAATAATTAATTAACTTAAATAACGCAATTAATTGTTCCTAAAATAAAAATTCTCCATTACACAAAAATAAAAAAAAACAAATTAATTTCAACTTGGTTCAAGTAACTCGTGTATAATATAATTTACAATGGTTTAAAAATTAAATGCGTATATGTATATAAGAAACCAAACGGCACAGCATATTAACATTAACATTAGAATAATAAATTCATTAAAAATGAAAATGGAAAATTTTGAATTAATTATTTTATTTGAAAAGCGTTGCCGCGGGAAAGAGTATATATATATATATATATATATATATATATATATATATATATATATATATATATATATATATATATATATATATATATATATATATATATATATATATATATATATATACATATGTACATATACGTATGTAATGAAAAATTATCATAATTATAATATATAAAGGAGGTATTACGCGATATGTAAATTTTTGAAGAAAATGGTGGAAAAGTATATGAAGGAACTTTTAGTTTCAAAAAAACCATAAAAAAAAAAATTCAACTATCCTCCAACTCCTTAACATGTATATGTGTATTGTTATATATAGAAGCAAAACCATAAGAGTAATAAATATAAATTTTATTATTCCACACTTAACAAACTCATTCCAGTTGATTCTTTTCTCGTGTACCAAACATACGTACGTATATATGCTATATAGTCCATCCATTCGGTAAAAAAAAAATAACAAAAACTAAGCAAAAATAAAATTTCATACATTTCAGAGATATTTTTCCCAAAGGATACACAAAATACAAAGACTGGACACATAAAAAATATTGTTAAAGTAACACTTACATTATGACCCTGGTCCGTATGATTACATTTTTTTTTTGCTACTGCCGTTCGTTAGTTAAAATAAAAGTATGTATATGGTACAGAATGGTGAGGGATTGTGGAAGATGATAGTTTCGTTGGTTTGTAATTTTTCCGATGTCCTTTTCTCTGTATATGTACATACATATAACGAGGTGAAATGAGGTTAATATTTATGTTGAAATTAGGGGGTGGACGGTTTTTTTTTTGCTGCCATATAACATTCAAGTAAAGTGAAATGACTAAAAGTTGAATTATAATAAAAATGAATAAAGAACATTTTGATATAAAAAAGAATAAGAAAATAGAATATTGTGATTTATGATTCTTGAAGTGTCAACATTTCCATAAAAATAATTTTTTTTTTGAGGATAATAAATGGAATTGTTTTGTATATAATATGTATGTATGTATGTGCTTCAGGATGTTTTATGTTTTGTTTGCTTTAGATTAAGAAGCGGAGATGTTGGTGTACAAGCTTCTATAATCTAGCAAGAAAGAGTTAAATATATGTATGATTCCGCAGGGCAGAAATAATAAATCAAGGAATTCCAATTTCCTTAGATAATTACATTCCACGGTTTTGAAAAAGGAAATTGAAAGGATAATTGATTATTTGATTTAAAATAGAGCGTAAAAAATAATTACTTATGTATTTATTTTAATTATTTAACATTCGTATATTGTTTATTTTTTTGAAAAGGTTTAATGAATTGAAATAGAAGGAAAATGAAAAATTGAACGGAAAATTGTATTCACATACCTAACTAGGTTTTACACACATATGTATATATGAATGTTTTTTATATGAATATACGATCTGGCATACCATTTCACCTGTTTATCAATAAATCTTCGTTGATAGCGCAACTAACGATTACGCAAACTACATATGTATATACATATACACACATTTAAAATGCAATAATATTTAAATAGTTTTCGTAAAATTCAAATTTTTAATCAAAAATTCATAAAATATTTATCAAAAGACGTTGTTGTGTGTTTCCTTTTCGAATTAAAGAATATTTATTGTCATTGTTATGATTATATTGGACGGAATTACAATCATTTATATTTTATTTATTGTGACATTAAAAGCACTATTATTAAGTTTAAATTTATTAATAATTATATATTTAACAATAGGATTGTCAGTAGGTTAAATATAGGGTAAATAAAAACTTTTGTCCCGGGCCAATTTTTTTTTTTTTTTTAATTCTGATTATGCGTAGGATGTTATTTTATGTATATACGCGCCAACCACAGATTTGCTACTGCGATAGTTTCAGATTCCACCGGATCAAATAAAATAAAAACCACTTGACTCGTACATTTGTATACTCGTAAATACACTGAAATTAATTATTAAGTATTTTTGGTATAATATTATTGTTCGAAACTAATAGGTTTTATGTGTGTGTGTGCGTGTGTCGTTCCAAAATGTACAAGAATAATAAAAAATTATTAAAGGTGTGCCTCCATGCTGTGCCATTATTGATAAAATATATAATAAAAATATTACAAAATTTTTTAAATCAAATGCCAAACCAATATCGTTTCTATACCTATATATGTATATATATAAAATATATTGTCGTATGATTAAAACAAATCACTCTGTTCACGGTTGGATATCTCCTAATAAATTTTTAATTTATTAATAATTTTTAATAATTCACTTATCAAAAATATTGTTATGTAAATTAGATTTAACATATTTTTCTGCAGTGCGGTAACTTGAACTGGGCAACCATATCAAAATACTTTCTATGAATAGTGGAAATAGTTGGAAGGTCCGCAGCTGCTGCAGATTTTTTTTCCCTTTCCAATAAGATGGTTCAATATTCTTTGTGTAATATATAATTATGAATAAATTTCATTCTTATTATGAATTATTTATTGATCAATAATTTTTGTGATTTTATTATTTAAAAATACAAAAAATATGATTACTGGGGTGCCTGCTTATTGATGTTGTTGACCAAAAAGAAAAAATGATAGTAATAATAATAAAATTTACATTTTTGATAATTTAAATCAAAATTATTAAACTTTATTATGTATATATGTGTATACATATGTTGTTGTTTGTTGGGCTTAAAGCGACACAATATTATAGACTACTCACTGTGAGCTTATAATACCTGGGTGGTGAAGCAATTATAATAGAATATTGCTAACATTATTGACGTATTCGTATGTATATAACAGAAAAATTGTAGTTCGTTTTTTTTATTACCAATCGGTGCAAGAAAAATACTCCAATGGAAAGTTCCAGACAATAAACAGTAGCAGCTTGAGGTGTTAAACCATGAAAATATAATTTAAAATCACCTCAATAGACGGGTATGTATATTATAATTATTGTTGATATTCTTTCAATCATTTTCATAAGACATTCCAAACAACAATAAAATTATTAAAAAAAAGAAACCCGATCAAGTTGATCAATGAATGAATGATCGTTCTAATAACCAAAATACAGTTTATTTTTTTTTTTTTTTGGTCGATAATCGTGATGATCAAATTTATTATTGATTTAAAAAAAAAATAATAATAATCGATCGGTCGCTTTTTGTTCGATCATAATTTATTTTTTTTATTTAACAATAATAATTTTAATTGATTTTTAATTTTATTTTTTACTCTGCGTTAAGCATTTTTTAATTTAAAAGTAATTTTATTTTGCCATGTCATTGGGTTTATTTATCAAATTAATGTATGGATACGATCGGATGATTATATATACATACATATATACGCCAGAAATCTAACTAAAAACAGGAAGGTGTTTATTTCATAATTTGTATTATATTATTAATAAATAATTTATAGAAGATTTATTACACAACAAAATTTGGGAGCGTTACTAATTTTGGAAATATCAAAAAAAAAAAAAAATTCGATTAATTTTATGTTGAACACACATATATGATCGGGGTATATGCGGGCGTTATTATGCGCGCAAAGAGCGGAACTCACGTACATACTTGAATAAATTTTTTATTTTATATATATATGTATATAAATATATACTTATATATCAATCGTAAACCGCTTGACGTATAACAATACATAGATACAAAATTCTAAAACCGATTCGATCTCACGTCTTAAAACCTTAAAAAATTGGATTGTAATAAATTTTACATCAATTACAATCACAATTACTAGATAATTTTTGAATTTTTCTATGAAATATTCGTCATTGGACGAATTCATTGAAAACTTAAATTCTTTTGTTTTGTTTTCATTCATCTTAAATTCGTTCTAACTGCTTTTATATGTGAAGCTTTCGTATATGTATGTATAAATATACTCCTCAATATATATAGTTAAGTTATAATCCGTAAAAAATGCAGACTCTCCATAATTTCAATTTAATTTTAAAATTATAATTAAAACTAAAAAAAATATATTCATCGAACAAAACTTTTTTCTTTTTTTTGTTTTTATTTCATTTTGTGCAGAACTAATGAAATTTTTGTTCAATATATAAAAAAAAAGAAGTTCGATCGATATTCATTCAAGAAATTTTTATATTAAAAAATTTATTGTTAAAATTTAAAGGAATCATGATTTTAATTTCCTGTTTATAGATATCTGTTGTTAGAAAAAAAATTAAAATAAAAAATTTCTATTTGATCTTCAGTAACACATACATATAAAAAAAAATGTATTTGATCTCCTCAGATAGAAATTTTGAATACCGTATGCATGTTAAATTGTAATTGAGAGTAAATTAAATCTGATTTTTTTACTGAATGAAATGTATATAGTGATATGACATGTAAGTGGCTACTGATTCTGATGTTAATTTAAAAATTAAATTAAATTTAAAAAAAAACAAAAGAAATGATGATGGTCCGTTAAAATGACAAACGGAATGTGAGATTTCCATTCATAGTTTTTTCATTGAACGCAATTATAGCAAGGACATTGATCAAAGTTATAATCCCGCTTGGAATATGTATAGGAAACTTTATTAGCGTATATTTCATAATTCTTAATTTCATGTTTAAAAAACAATAAACAAAAAAATTTAAAATTTAAAATTTTGTAAACTATATATGTATGTAGGTATATTAAAAAACTATTGTCCACCATAAAACTATTGTTCTATTATTTACTATCATTATTTTGTCACACAAGAAATATATAAAACAAAAGAATATAGTACATAATATATATTATGTATATATAAAATTAATATTATATTATTATTTAAATTTTAAATAACAATAATTTATTTAGTGCTTAAATCGCGCGCACTATTAATAATAACGCCATAACACGAAACAAATAATTTAATTTAAATATTAATTTAATCAATATTTATATGTAACAAAAAAACATTTTAATTTAAAAATACAACAATTGAGCACAAAAAATATATATACATATATATATTTAATAGAAAATAATAATAATAGTAATTTTATAATGAATGAGGGAAGTTGGAGTAGATTTTAATTTTTTTTTATTTTTTATTATAAAAATCATTTCCGTTTTTTATTTATTCGATCGATTTGCATAACAAATAAAATAAATAAAAAAAAAATTAAATTAAAAAAAGAATACAAAAATAAAAAAATTATTAACGATTGGATTCTGATAAATTTAATATAATAATTTTTTATATTAATAAAAACAAAAACACAAAAAAAAATGGTTGGGATTGGTAATAAATTTAATTGGAATAAAAGTTGACAGGAAGTTATGTTATTTTTATACAAGCAGCAGCAGCAGCAAAAAAAAAATTGTATTTTGATGTGTTAATTGTATGATGGATTAATGAGATGTTATGCTTTTGTGTTATGTTAATGGAACTGATTTTAATATTTCATAATATTATGTATGTTAAAATTAATTATGTACGCGGCGCGGTGCGGCAAATGTGTGCTATTTTATAAAAGATTTATTAATGATGCGGTATTTTAATAGCTCTTCAATTAAGAAATTGTGTATAGATTTATATACGAGCATAGTACCACGCATGATTTGCGGTGTATAGTAATTATACAAAATAGAAACAAAAATTAATTTCCAGTATATTGACCAAAATCCCCCGAGGCTGAAAACCAGCTTATTATTCAGCGCGCATGCTAGTATAATTTTCGTATAAATTTGTATTAATAGTATTTTTTTGAAAAATATAAATAAATAAAATAATAAAAATATAATTTATTGACTAAAATATTTATCTAATATTTTTTCCAGTCATATTCGTTTTTGAATTATGATTCAATATCATGCTGATTTTTATACCAAACCAATTGACTTTCAAATTTATTTTATGACGACTGATATTATAAAATATATATTTTGATAATTTAAATATAACGTGGTTGTTGGCTTTGTG